>CAOLHI010000694.1:0-541740 GCA_948474755.1 Ctenosaura bakeri
TTGGGATCTGCTCTCCATCCAAGTATAAGGCCGCAAAATTGATGTGATAATGTTTAAACTTAAAAGGGTTTGTAAACTCCACTGAAGGCATCATTATCAACCAGACCTATAACCACCTGTTTGGGGTAATTGGCCCAAAAAGAGATTTCCCTGATTGGAGACACGGCTTCCTCTCGGGATGCTGAAAACTTTCATGCTTACACGGTCCACAGGGTATTTAGCATTGCATGTCAGTAGAGCTTCTGCATGACCTAGCCGGACTCCTGGTGCCACTCTCACCTTCTTCACAAAAGGGAAGCTGATAAAATTTGTACTTTGTACTGGCTGTTGCTTCATCAGTCATTAAGATGAAAGCATCTTTGTTGCGGGTAAGTTTAATTTTCACATCAACTCCATTTAGCAGCAATTTTTCTTGAAAAAAGCAGTTCAGTGTGGAGATGCCCCAGCAGATCTACCTTTCGGCTTTCAGCTGTCAGGTTTGCTCTTTAATAAAACCCTGATTATTCCCTTCCAGATCTGCCGATTCATGTTCTCCAGCCGTATCTTTGTAAAATAAGCCTGCAGAAAATTGGCTTGCAAGGGTGTCTTCGCTGTAGTTCAGCAGAGATTCAATGAAAGCTTGTGTCAGAGGATAGCAGGTCTCTGGCTGATGAGGCGATCCCCCAAAGTCACATCCAGCTGGCTAAAGATAGAGGCTATTGGATAATTCACAAGCCCTACTTCAGCATCTCGGGGAATGTTTGTATTATCTTCCTTAACAATTTTAAGAGAAATATAAAGGAGAGAATCATTAAGGTCTACATAGTCTCCGCCACTTCCTGCTATAAAAAAATCTAGCGGTGCAGATTCTAGCAGAGCTGTCAGTGGGGGCACCTGAATATACAAACTTCTCTCGATACTTGTCTGTGTGGGCCCAATAGTAAATAGGTCTAATTCAGATTTTGTGCATTCTTCAGAGCCACTGTGGATAAAAGCCATGATTGTGTTTAAAATATATCTGCCCAACTGGTTTCCGCCGCTGCCTGCTCCTCCTCTTCCTTACGGTTCTCCGGTTCTGAGTTTTCTTTCTTCCCATGCGCTTCCTTTTAAGGGCTCGGGGGAGGCCCTTTTAACCTCACCCGTGATGCTTTTCTTTTTTTCCTTCCTCCGTTGAACATGCATGAGGCCTGATCCTTCTTGTGGAGCTGTGGGGTTCATTTTATTTATAACAGCCTGAGTCACTTCACCGGCCACATCTTTAGCAATATTATGAACAGCAGTTTTAACATGGGGTTTAATGATGGTCAGGCCTCTTCTCAAAAGTGGAACTGCTTTTCTGAAAAGGCTTCTGAAAATCCCACCAAGCCCAGACCCATACATAACAGGGATCCCCTGATACCCAGGAAGCCCATTTCCTGCCTGGGCCCTGTAGTAATCTCTATAAAGGGCCGGGTCACCATAGGGTTTCAGGATCACCATCTTTAAAGATTCAGTATTCTCCTGGGACGGAAGTGTAGCTTCACAAGCACCTTACCAAAGCGAAATGGCACTTTTTGGTTCTGGTCTGTCTTTATCTCTATGGTGATGGTGTCTATGTGATGCTTACTTACAGGGATGTAGTGAGGTTTGTCATAACCAATATTGACACATTCGTTGTTCTGCCCCTGCACAGGAACGCAACGCAGCAAAGGCACATCAAAGTCCCCGACTACCTGATGTTCCACAATATCTGTGTAAATATAAGGTGTTGAAACCCCCAGTGATGTCTGCTGCGAAGGGTGGATTTTTGGCTTGCTGATTGTGAGGTAATCCTAATATGTGGGCTAGTCTTCCTCCAGTTAGGATTTTGTATGGCCCGTTTGATTTAAGCCTAACCTTTCTGGTCACAGGATCGTAATGTAGAAGCACTTAGGGGGGTCACGGTCCGCTGTTATCAGGTTGTTCATGTTTTCCAACAGTTCAGGAACACTGGAATAATAGCCACGTTGCAGGTTGAAGGGCCATGTCTTCTTCTCACTTGCAATCACAAATTTGGTCTCAGAATTGATAGTATTCCAAGTGCGTGGATACTGTATTTCAGCTAAACCTACTTCCCAGGCCCCTGGAAGTTCCAGGGGCCTTGCTTAAAGAGATAGTAAAGCTTGAAGTAGTATTCTGTGGAAAAACTGTTGCACAGGCATTGCTGGGGAGTGTGACATAAAATCCGTTTTCCCCATTTTTCTTTCCCAGGTTTCTACACAGGTTCTCCAACTTCAGAAGCAAGCACCCAACTGTTGAACTTGCTAGGCCAGCCTAACCATTTCACTAGGTGCTGCTTTCTCTTACCCCGCCCTTTAGTGGCTAGGATCTTTTCAATCCTGTACACTTGATCCTGTTTTGCATTAACCTTCTGTAACTCTTCGGGATAAAAGCTCCCAACTATGTCCTCCCCGTGATAATCTTTCAGCAGGAACACGGGTCTATTTGTACTTCTGATAACTTGGTCCACAATAAATACTTCTGTAGTGAAGTTCTGTTCATAGCCCTTGGCAAAAACACCCTTGCTTTTAGAAATCCTCACATGATCTCCTTTTCTGAGTGAAGGAAGCTCCTTTTTTGTTTGGGTAGTCTTTCCATATACTGTTTTCCACACTGCTAGAGAATTGGACTCATTTTTAACATCTGCAGGCCTCGCTTTGATTGTTCGGTGAAAACTTTGATTATAACTTTTTATAAACAGGGGAAGCACATCAATATAGGTAAAAGTATTATTAGCCGTCAATGCCTCCACATTTTTGTTTTTAAAGTTCTATTAAATCGTTCCACAACCCCTGCCTTGACTTCATTATTGGTAACAAAATGATGAACCCCATGTTTTTTTAATAGACCACTTACGGCCTTATTTAGAAATTCCCGGCCACGATCAGTCTGTAATTCTAGGTTTTCTTCCATCTTGCACGAAAATGGTGTTAAAGGCTTTGGACACTTCTCTACCAGTTTTTCTCCTTTAAAGCTAAAGCCCAGGCGTATTTAGATAGAATATCTATGACTGTTAAAATATACTTATATCCTTTGTTGTATTTAGAAAAATGATGCATATCAACTAGATCAGCCTGCCACTGAGAATCCACTTTAGATACAATAATCTTGTTTCTCTTAAAATGAGTTTTCGCTGGTCTGTGTAGCGTCTAAGCATCTTGCCCAGAAAGCCATTGGGTAACCTCCCCTCTCCTTAGTTTCTGGTTCTGTTTTTTGGCTTCCTGAAAGAGGGTGTTCACTTCCGCCAAAGCCTCCAACTTCCCCTGGTGAATAATATATATCCCTTAGGATTTTTTCATGCCCCTGCCATTTTCCCGGCTAAATAAGTATGAACACGCATGCGTAACAAAAACCGTTTTTATTGTTAGAAAGACAAGAAATACATGTTCACTCCTCGGGAGTCGGTGGAACATTTACAGTCACACAACTCTTGTCAGGTTGTTTCTCAGCAATATCAGCGTCCAGGTCTTCCTGTGTGGAAAACAAGGGGAGAGAAATAATATAGATACATATTTGATGGGGGTGGCTTTGAGAAAACAACTTATTCCCCTTTCTTCTTGGCAACTGGTAACCCACCCATCAATATTAAAAATAATAATAAAAAAGAACTCTTACCTTTAAACTCTCATAGCCTGAATCAATTTCCATGCTTTCATTCATCTCCTCTTCAACCAGCGTAGGTAGAGTTGGCTCGGGGTCTCCCACCTCCATCGCCTCTTCAGTCTGAGTGGCTACACCATCCACTTCATCTGGGCTCCGTGGGGTATTGGGAATTCCCTTCTCCCTATCATTCTGGATAACTCTTTTAAATTACAACAGCAATCGCATTCAAGAAATGGGTCTTGGTCAGCAGTATCCATACTCCAGACCGTGGAGCGTGCATTTTCAGGGTCATCAAATGTCAACTGCCTTCTAGGTTGAATATCGAAAGGTGAAAGAGGCCAAGTATAGCGCCAGGACCGCGTGCGTTTTGGGGTCATTAAACGGCGACGGTCTTCTAGGTTGAATATTCAAAGGTGCAAGAGGCATAGAAAAGCCCACAGGACCATCATACCTTGGGGAGGGGCGCCTCCCATTCCCTCGCTTATGGGGAGTCCCTCCATGTTGTCTCCGCAGCTTGTCCGGGCATGCAACAATGGCCGCTTCTCTCCCCACAATATATCTCTCCAAGGGCGTCTTCCTATTGGCCGGTTTGAGACACACGTGCTTCTGAGGGGTCCAGGTCCGTCCCTATTAGTTCGAGGGTGGTGGGGCGGGCTATTCGAGGGGTCACACGGCCCCGCTGGACCAATGGCAGCGCGAGCCGGAAGTCGCCCGTGATTGGCCGGCGTGGATCTGAGGGGGTCACGTGGCTCCGCTGGGGCCCCATGGGAACCCAGTTTAGAAGTCGCCCCATTGGACGGCTTGGACCACGTGGGTGGGCAGGGGTCCAAGCCCCTTCCGGATGTCCCGCCCTAGTACTTCCGGGGGAGGGAGATTGATAGGTGCCAGTAAATTCTTGACAGGCCATAAATCAATCACTTTTGACAGGTCATAAATCAATCAAATCTGACGGGTCGTAAATCAATCAAATTTTGAGGGTCATAAATCACTTTTGACAGGAGCTACACCTCCCTACTACTCACCTTCATAGGAACAGAGGAAGCTGGTTTCATATTTGAATCAGACCATAGGTCCATTTACCTTCAGCATTGGTTGCAGGTCTTCAGAACTTCAGGTGGAATTTTTCCCAAGTCCTGTCAAGATTCTTTGAAAGTTCTCTTATCTAAGTACTAACTGGGCTTGATCCTACTTAGCTTTCAAAATCATAGAAAGTGTGATATATGCTTGCAAATATTCCCCTTCTGTATCCTATAATAAACATTTGGGAAGAGGATTATCCAATGCATCACATTATATGATAGCTGCCTAACATATCTTGGGCCAGTGCAAGATGCTTTCTTCCCTCCTTCCTACTCAAGGTAGTGATTCCTTTGTGCATTTGATGAAAGATTCATAGTTCCAAAAACTTTCTGCCACAGTATACTTACTAGATTTTAAAGGAGGGTAAGGGCTCTTTGGCCCTCCAGAGCTTGTTGGACTATTTCAATCATAATCTCTGACTATCCATTGTGAAGATCTCAGGATGGTGGAGATGACAGTAGCAATCAGAAGAGAGCAAGCAAACTGATGCTGAGATCTGACAGAACCATTGAAAGAGGATAATACCGTAGTTGTGTGAGTCCAGGAAACTTGAAGCATGGGTTTGGGAAACCAGAAGTGTGCTCTGTACTGGTAATTTGGAAGACTCTTGGAAATGTTCACTCCTTTGGACTGTGCTATTCCTGCTTAATCTTTCTTGTGAGGTGACATTGGGAAGTTCAACAGAGAATATGCCATTGTTTGTAGGCAACAGTGGCCCTATTACTGTATTTGAAGGCTGAACATGAGCATGCTGACAAAGAATTTTCTGTCTGCTTATAAAGACTTGTGCATTCACAAAGGGTACAGCATGAGTTCTATGGAAACCTTTGTGGGAGCATTTGGCTCTTAGCGTGGGTTTTGAACTCCATGTATATCTCTGCAACTATCAGACTGACTTAATAGCCATTCCTTCAGTCCTCCTTCAAGCACAGAGAGCTGAAAGTGAGGCATTGCTCAGATTCACTCATCGTGGTAGATCAGGGAGCCAAGTGGACCCTAGTTTACTGTTAATGAGTAGCCTATGGATGCATGCTTCCCAGTCGTTCCTGCTTGTAGCTGAAGCATCTAAAAACAAGAATCAAAATTCATTTTGATGTGAATCTGATAGGAAGCCAGCTCTTCCACTTAATTTTCTTCCAGCAAGCCAGAGGGTTAGCCCTAAAACAAACTATGGATTATTTTTCTGACTTGTCAAGGGAGACTTCTGTTTGGCTTACATGCTACAATAAATAAGCCATTAACCACTCCTGCTACAAGTAGGATTAATCAGACAGCATGTATCAGCATGATGTCATCCTTGACAATGTAGAATTCCTTTAAATTTTGACTTGTTGACTTCTGAATGCAGCCAGATTCTTAACTTCCTTTGCCTGGGTACTTGGATAAGGGAAAAATCAACAGGAGAACTTTTGGGGGTCCTTGCCAGAGGTCAAGGGGCACTTGCCCTGGCAAGGTGAATGAAATTGTGATGCGTCTCTCTGTGCACATAGTGGAAGAGCTGATGTACTGGAAGAATTTGGAATTGGGCAGAGGAAGTAAAGATAAAAGTGAGCAGTGGCTATATGACTCTCTGGATCATCTATAATGTGGTGTTAATCTCTTCCTAAGTGGGAATTTTATTGTGCACATGGAAGCAGGGCTGTCAATTTGTTCAATTTTAAAGCATTACCTTTTCAGAGTAGTGGCAAATACCAGTGTCATTTTGTTTCCAGAAGCTTTAATGCTAATATTAATATGTGCCAGTACTAAAGTTCACTTATGTATGTAGGAGTTAGAATTGGGTAGTTCCTTAATGTCTCCATCTAGTAGACGGCTGCTGTTAACATAACTACATAGGGAGCCACCAATTTGACAGATATGCATGGTCCCCCGATGCATGATGCATTATTGGTGAGAAGGTTGTGATGTGTGTGGGCACTCTTTCTGGTGTTGCATTGCAATTCAGTAACAAGGTTTTGTAGCACCTCTGCTACATAGTTGTTTAAAGTTATGCCATGTAGAGAATGAACCCAGATTCTGGCCAATGATACTAACTTTGTTTAGACCCCATGTTTCCCAAAAATCAGTACTCAGGGTGGCTAAGTAGCCTATTGTGAAAACTTTCTTCTTTCCTTCTCTCAATGGCAAAGGCAATGGACTCAGTAGGAGTCACATCAAAGGCAATGGACTTCATGAGAGTCCCATAATTATGGCCTGGACTGCTCTAGCAATTGCATGTGTGGGGGCCTCCTGCTCAACCCTTTGTTTCTGTTCTGAAATTACAGCACATGACAAGTATGAGAAGCTAAGGCAGAACACTTAGCCTGGGATTTACAAGGCAAGTTGCAAGGCTAGCAGCAGCATCTCCAGAATGAGATGTGTTACTTTGATCCCAAGGCCACCTCATCCCTGATCATAGCTAACAACTGGTACCATCATCCTGTTGCCAACTTCATTCCGTGTGAGTTGAACATATGGAGGAATGATATTATGACATCTGGCTCTGCCTTTAACCTTTGGAGCAATCTTTCCCAACCTGGTGATCTTCAGGTATATGTGTATATATACAGGACTGCAAAGCCCATAATCCCAGCCCACATTCCCATTGATTTTGCTGGCTTAGAATAATGGCATTTGTGGTGCAGTATGCCTAGAGGATGCTGGGCAGGGCTTCTCTGGGATGTATAAGAGATATCTAAACGGAAACCTATGTATGCACCCTTGTATATCTACCTGCACATGCTAATAGAGATTCTTCATTGTTCAGCGTTTCAGCACATGTTCCCTTGTCAAAAAAAAAAAAAAAGTCCCTGCTGCTGGAGAGTGGGAGTTACCAACAACAACAACTTTTCCAAACTCTGCCACAGTTGTACAGGTCAGTTCAAATTGCTGACAGAATAGGTTGAGGATAGGTTATGACCAGCTGGTTTTATGCTATCCCCTGTTCAGCCTCTTAAAAAGTACTTACTGGTAACACAAAGTTGTTTCTGACTTTATTAAATATTTGCTAAGTTGGGTAGCCAGTGCCCCAGTCCTCCTTCAAAGTACCACTTTAGCCTTCTCTGCACAGTGTTTTCAACTTTTAAATTCTTAACTTAGCCATGTGATAGGTGATGCATGTTTATTCTTCTTTTCCAGCAGAACACTTACCAACTTTAAGTGTGATGAGTGTTTAGCTGAATGACTGTTCTAGCATTCTGTTCTCTGGGGGTTTTCACACTGACCTCAAATGAGCATCAGTTTAGAAGCCAATCTGAACAGACCCAACTGAAAATAGGAAGAAACCTGTCAAGTCACTTTGCTGCAATAGTTGGATAGTACCACCCACAAATTCAGTTAAGAGCCAGTCTTGTACGCCAAAAGGTGCTACTAAATTGCACCAGACTGAATCATCAAGTATGCTCGGTGTTCATTGCTGTAATACAGAATAAGTACCTAATTCAAGTATGATTGCTTTTTGTTTCCTCCATCCAGCAGCTGGCAATCTTTTCTTCATAGGCTGTTACAAACAGCATTATTGCATAGCTACACATTTCCTGATCTTCCTGAAATGTTGATTATAGGATGGGAGGTGTGGCCCTCCAGCTGATGAGCAGTTCCCACAATTCCTGACTATTGCTCATACCAGCTGGCACTGCTGAGGAGTGCAACAACATCTCAAGAGCCACTGATCACACGCACATGCACACTTAGCAAGAGTTATGAGGCTTGATTTTCCTACTTTTACAAAATTGCAGCTTGCCTACTCTTGTGCCATTAAGAACAGCGTAACCTCCTTAAAGCAGCAAGTGATCCATTTTAGGTTTGGAGGGAAGCATTTACCTTCCTGATAGCAGGCACTGGTGACACAGGTACTAGGAGGAATGGTTTTGATGGGGTAAATATTAGAGTTAAACATTATTTCCATTGAAATTAATGGGATTTTGTAGCCATGTATCTTGGGGTGAACCATGCTTCTGTACTTTACAACAAGTAAACTAGCTTAAGCAAAGAAGCATCACAATAAACTGGTACTCCAAAGTTTTTTATTATTTGCTGGCATGTTCTCCATTGTTTTTCATGCTTTTATGTTTCTTTGTTTTGGCTGCCTAGTTTCCTTTGCTTAACTCCAGGGATTAAACGTAGTATTCAGTATTTCCTTAAAGTTTCCCAATTTGGATCACCCCAAAGTCAGTCACTGCAGGACAGCTATTTATGATCTAATAAAGCCTTGTATTTATCGTGAGTCCATGCTATTCAAAAGGCTGTGCTTTCCCATTTGAACCTGCCAGTGTCTTAAGAATCTTAGGAGAGACCTCTGTCCCTGCCCCATCAGAGGTCTGCTTGGCAGGACCATGAGAGAGGGACTTCTCAGTCGGTGTTCCTATTGCCCTGGAACTCTCTGGCAAGGGAGGTTAGTTTCATATCTCTTGTCCTCTAGCTGGCAAGCAATTCCACTTTTAATCAGGCTGGCTGTTGGCTTTTTTGACTTGTTTGCCGAAAGCAAGTTTTAACCTGAGCTTAGGAAAGTTATCATTTTGGAGGGGGGAGCTATGATCCAAAAATAAACTTTGACTTGAATATGAAGGATGCCACTTTGTTATGTCTTTCTTTCTGTATTTTTAATTGAGTTTTAATGTATTGGCATTTTATTTGTAATCTTGTATTATTAGTATTAGTTACCTTGATGACTATTGTAGGGGAAGGGCAAGATACAGTTTTTTTAAATCACACACACACACGGAGAGGGAGAGAGAGAGAGAGAGAGAGAGAGAGAGAGATATGCATCAGATGGAAGAGAATCATTTTGTGATGCTTCAGATTCTCCCCAGATGGCCACTGCTTTTAGGCCAAAACCCAGACTTTTTGGGTGTTGTTCTTGAAGCTGACTTTTGAAGGTGCATATATTTGGGGCAGCTAGCCAGTAATTATTCTGTTTGGGGGGCCATGGGGTGAAAAACCTTTCCCATGCTCTTTTCCTGCCTAAGGACTTTCACGGACTGATCTGGCCCTCATTGTAAATAGCTGTATTCTGGAAATCTGGGGTACAGCTGACTGCTTAAAGTGTTGTTGTTGTGTGCCTTCAAGTCATTTCTGACTTATGTCGACCCTAAGGCGGACCTGTTATAGGGCTTTCTTGGCAAGATTTGTTCTGAGGGAGTTTGCAAAAATGTGACTTGCCCAAAGCCACCTAATAGGTTTCCATGGCTAAGCAGGGATCTGAACCATGGTCTCTCAGTGTCCTAATCAGCACTCAAACTATTACACCATACTGCAGAGCTTTTCGAATTTTTCATGTTGGTGACACACTTTTTAGACATGCATCATTTTGTGACAGCGTAATTCAGTTTTACTAACAAACCAGAGGTTAAACTAACTAATTACACATGTGCAGTACCCAGAGGTGTATCTAGGGTGCGGAAAGGCAGCACCCCCATCCTGCCCAGCTGCCTTCGCCTTCACCAGGAAAGACCCTGGTGAGGGTGGTGGCAGCGGGAAAGGCAGCCCCCCTACCCAATCCTGACCTGTTGCCATCGCCCTTGGCAAGAAAAGACTTCAACAAGAGCAGTGGCAATAGGAATGGCTCAGGTAAGGGGTGTCTTTCTCAACCCAGGAAGGTGACACACCTACACACTTCAAGTGACACACTAATGTGTCACTACACACCATTTGGAAAGCCCTGCCATACTGGCTCATGCTTAAACTTTTGGCACTGTAATGTCTGATCTCAGTATCTCTTTAGCTATATGATGTTTTCAGGGCTATCTCTGTGCTGAAGCAAGTCAAAGTGGGGTAGTTCTCGAAATGAAACCAGTAAACAGCCTAGCTGCAGTAAAAGCAGCAATTAAATTGGGAAAACGCCTTTTGTAATTAGATCTTTGAGGACTTGCAACTTTCAAAAGGACTTTGTGTTAAGCAGCTATGTTTATGGCACTTTTCCCTTGTATATTATTTCTGTTTAAAGTCTTTCTCTTTCTTCTTTAACCCAAGTCTTCATTTTAAAGTAAGTCTCCTAGATGACAGTTAGAAATACAAAGTTTCTGGAAATATTGAAGGCCTGGGGAGTTTTTCCTGCCTCCCCCCCCCAGAAGACAGATTTTTTTTAAAAAAATGAAAGAATGTGACAGTAGCATTTTTTCACAAAATTATTATGTGTTATTTGGCTTACCATAGTCAAGTTTGGTGTGTGAAAAATACAGTTTATTTAGACATTAATGACAAATTGAAGTTCCTTTTAAAATTTATATTTTTGTTGACAATTTTTTAAGAAAAAAAGAACAAAAACAAGAAGCCATCTGTGAACATTAGCAAATTAGAAAAAAATTCTCATCTCATCTAGTTCTCCATTATTGTTGTAGTGTGCCTTCAAGTCATTTCTGGCTTATGCCGACCCTATCATGGGTTTTCTGAGGGGGACAAGATTGGTTCAGAGGGGCTTGCCATGACCTTACCCTGAGGCTGAGAGACTGTGACTTGCCCAAGTTCACCCAGTTGGTTTCCATGGCCAACGGGAGGAGTGTTTTCTCCCTGAATTTTATCTTCCCAGATCTCTACATCTTTAATAGCCTGACCCATTATGCCTACTTTGTATGTGAGACCATCACCATTCTGTTCTGCTCTTAACTTTTTTGTACTGACTAAGACAGCTGACAACTGGGTTAACTACACTGAGGTGGATAATTTACTTGTTTGAGCTACAGAATGGCTGTGGATCATTATGGAAGTTGTATTCCAAAAAAGGAATTTTCCCAAGCCCTGAGCTTCCACATATATAATCTTGGTCTGTGCTGGAGATAGGTTGGGGAGTAGAATGTATGTTAATGTACATTACTTAATGTGGGCCCATTCACACAACATTAGTGTTGTTATTCAACTTTAACTGCCATGACCACATCCTATAGAATTGTGGGGTTTATAGTTTGGTGAGAGCCTGGAGCTCTCTGGCTGAGAATTCTCAATGCCCCTCCCTAGACTTCAAATCCCAAGATTACATAAAATGTTGCCATTGCAGTTAAAATGCAATGTAGCACTATAACTGTATAGTGTGAATGAGCATGTAGAAAAGTTACTTCTTTGAACTTTCACAAAGCATAGCCTCAAAAGTAATTTTTTCCAAATCAAGTTGCACATGTTCCTCTCAGGTAGTATTTTTCCTTAATTGAAGTCATACATGTATGTTTCTCTTTGGATGAGGGAGAAAGGGCTAATAGCTTCTAATGACTTATATTCAGGAAGGCAGCTTAAGATCTTCTATTTCAGTTTATGTCTGAATTGTGAAGAAAATAACCTGATCTGATAATGCCTTTCTGCAAATAGGCAAAGGAAATGCAGCACAGTGCTAAAAGTAGCTTGCTGTCTTCTGGACTGCTGCTGTTGTCTGTTGTCTGCAATCTTGCTAATTCTGAACAAAATCCTGTTAACTGGGATCTATGAGAGCTGATTTAAGTGGCTCATTCAGAATGGGAGGTTGACTCGCCAGCCCTGATCTGTGTGAGCCACGTGTCTGGATTTGCTCATGATAGAGGCCAGAACTGCTTCCTTGGCTAATGATATTGGGCTAAACTGAGGGATGTTAATTCCATAAAAGCAACTAACTCATATGATTTTCAAAAAGGCACATAGCTCCTCAAGCCAGATCAGGACTGTGGCAGATGAGAAGTAGTGGTGTGTGTGTGTGTTTGAGAGAGACAGACAGACAGAGGAGGGGCACTCTTCTCCCCAGTGGGGAGGAATCTAGGAACACTGTTAAGCTAACTGATTTATTATTTTAGTGTGTTCTTTCATGGATCCCCATCTGCTTCTTCAGACTCATTAACAGTGTACTGTCCTCTTAGTGACAACCCATGTCTTCTCCCCACCCCAGCCAGAATGGGGGAGAAAATTTCATGGCACCGTGGTGCTGAGCAAGTTAACCTCTCACACATATACCGCAGTGCAGCTGCTTCTCAGTGAGGGGCTCTCTATAGTGGCTGTTTGGACTTTTGTCGGGTGTGAATTGCTCTCATGGAATTATTGTATCCAAGGCTGTAGAGTCCGTGCATGAAACCTTCAGTTCTGACTCCTCTGTTTTAATGCTGGCCTACTCTTAACTCCTTTATAAATGACAACTGTGTATCAGTTTGTACTAACCAAACTGCTTCTACCTCTGACTCCAACTCCATAGCCCTGATTGTATCTACCTCCCCACTGTATTTGCTGCACCTTTGCTTCACCTTTGTGGTTGGGAAGGTTCCTGAGATCTTACTATTTTGAGATCAGATCCTTGACTTCATCACTCAAGCCATCATTCTCCAAGCAAAACTTCTCCAGGATCTGAGGGAAGGTCCTTCTTCCACACCAAATGCCACCTTTCCAGCCTTGGAGGAAAAGAACAGCAGCCAGCATTTGCTGGACTTATTCCCCCGCCAAGCTATTCCCTTTTTCTTGTGTTTCTATATCTTTTAGACTGTAAGCCTAAGGGCAATGATCTGTCAAATTAATGATTTATGAGTCCTTTTTGGCTGAAGAGTGGGGTATAAATGCCCCAAATAAATAAGCAAACATTATCTGTATTGCAGCAAACCGGACAGAGTAAAAATGAAATTAGATACAGTTCTAAGAGGCTTTTAATGCATATTAGTTTTTAACAACCTGTACACTCTTGAACTCACGAGAGTTCAGAGATGAGCAGTGTGGTATAAGCACCGGACTATGATTGTGGAGACCAGAGTTCAAATTCCCACTTGACCATGGAAATTCATTGGGTAACCTTGGGCAAGTCACATACTCTCAGCCTCAGAGGAAGGCAGTGGCAAACCCCCTGTTGTGCCAGCTGCACTGCTTGACATTGAAAAATGCCCATTTTAGGGAACCTGAAGTGGTTTTCCTGACACTTGAGTGTTTTATCCTGTTTTGTTTTTAAATAGTTCATGCAGCCCCCATAGAGTCCCAGAGTATAAAAGTGACTTCCAGATACTGCTTGATGCTTTTTTTTTACTAGAATTCTTACAAACTTACTATCAGTTATGCTAAATGGGGCTGATGGGAGTTATAAGCCAGAACATTTGGAGAGCCAAAGTTGCTCATTGTTGTATGAGAAGGAATAACCTTGCAGCAAGGGTGGAGAATCTGTGGTTTTCTGAGTCCTGATGAACTGCAACCTCCATTGTGCTTTACCAGTGCACCAGTTGGCAAGGCTGATAGGAAGTGGAGTTCAACACCAACTGGAAGTTCACAGACTTATCCTATAAAATGGGTAGGAATTGTGCAACCCTCCAGATGTCATGAAAGGTACAATGTCCGTCAGGCCTAGGGAGCAGAGCCACTGTTGAAGAATGCTGTGAGCTGAAATTACTAGTGCTATCATGAATCACCATGCTTTTTCCCAAGAAGTGGGACTTAAAGCAACTTACAAAAATGAAAATAGAAACAGATAAAACACACATAGGTGAAAAACATATCCCTGTTAAAGTGTAATTATAAGACTAAAGATAACTTAAGATACAGCCATTAAACAGGCAAGAAATAAAAACAGTATAGTGCACATGGTGTAGTGATTTGAGCATTAGACTAAGACTCTGGAGACCACAGCTCAAATCCCTGCTCAGCCACAGAAACTTACTGGGTGAACTTGGGCAAGGCACACTCTCTCAGTCTCAGAGGAGGACAAAGGCCACCCCCCTCTGAACAAAGGTTGCCAGGAAAACACTGTGATAGGTTCTCTTTAGGGTTGTTGTAAGCTGGAAATGACTGGAGGCACAGAACAACAAACACTGTATCCTCAAAGAGTTCAGAGATGAACAGTGTGTTTCTTTGTTCTTGACCGTTCTTGTTGGCTCACTTTGGGAAACTCTTTGTGTAAAAAGGAGGAATCGAGGGAGCAGGGGAAAAGAGGGAATGTGGCAGCACCTTTAAGACTAACTGGTTTTTATTTGTGTGTGTGTGCATGCACATGTGTGTGTTGCAGAGCTTAGAAAAGTTACTCATTGATTATAATTCCTGTAGTCCCCCAGCCAGCATGAGGGTTCCAGGTGCCCATATTCACCTTTTACAAAGTTGTTAGGCTTCTTATTTGGATCCTTTGTTGCTGCTGCTGTTATGTTACTTCAAATGGCAACCCTATCATAGGGCTTTCAGGGCAAGGTTTGTGCTGAGGGGTTTGCCGTTGTCTTCCTCTGAATATAGGCAAAGTACCTGATATTCCCTGGCAGTGTCCCTTCCAAATACTAACCAGTCCTGACCCTGCTTAGGTTTCAAGACAAGACAGGATCTGGTGCTGTATCAATAAACATTTTGATCTGACTGTGCTTAAATACCTTCAAGAAGAAGCAAGTATTACTGCTGTTTCTTGAAGAGCAAAAATAATTCTACTTATAAGCCACACCTTTTAGTCAAATTTAAATTCTTTATTCATTATCTGATTGAATGGAGCTTTTGTTATTCCTTGTCCACTTGGTTGCAGTCTGTCAGTTCCAGCAAATCCAAAACCACATCTATGTAATTAGTGAAGAAACATTGTGCAGTCTCAGAACTATTTTCTGGTTCTTGACTGGGACCAAAACAAGCGCTACAAATTTACACCAAATGCCAGGTTGCTGTGGTTGGAATGGGCACATTCTTGAACTTATATGTCTCTGGTCTCCTTGTTCCCCTCCCAATTACATAAATGGCTTGCTTAGAAATGCAGTTGAAGGTTTATGTTTGCAAGGCAGCAAAAGCTACTGTTGCTTGGTTACTATGGCTTCTGAAATGTGATGATTCAGTGTTCTGAATTCAAGTCTGCCCTTTACTTTTAAGATACTTGGTGGCTTTAGTTTACCACCACTACCACCCTTCAGCCCTCCTTCTGTAATATGGGGATAAAACAGTCTGCCCTACAAGCTGCTTTGAAAATGACTGAAGTGATGTATGTGGGATGTATTTTGAACCTTTGGAAGAGATTATTGTTATGAGTGCATATTTTGAGTGGTCATTGGCTAACATTAGGAAATGAAAGGTGACTTATGGCACTGGGATAGCCGTGAAACAATGGATACCTCTGTATATGAGTTTGCTCAACTACCATATATTTTATACTGTTTTCATAAGTGTTGGACATTGGGTTTTGAATATAATCCCAGAACTTCAGAGGATGCTTTTTTGGACTACAGTTCCAAGACAAACGCTGCACCATTAGCATGATCACTGAGACTTGTAATCCAAAAAGTATTCTTCCCAAGCTGTAAGATTTCAGGTTCAGAGAACTATCATGGATATTGAAGAATCTGTCATGATAAACCTTTGTATGTCTCTTAGAAAAGTGCATATACACTGTTGAGATCTGTGTGTGTATATGTTTTTAAAGTAACAAGCACTTTTTTTCCCCTGTTCTTCTTTGTCTCTTAAAGTTGCAGGAGTCATTACTGCTGACTTTGTCTCAGGTCTGGTACACTGGGGAGCGGACACTTGGGGATCTGTAGACCTGCCAATTGTTGGAAAGGTTTGAATTTTTATTTTTTTTTCATTACTGTTGTTGTTAGGATTTTTAAAAGCCTGAATTTCTCTAGGAGGTTGTTAATCTTTTTCTTTATTAATGTTTGAAGCTTATTTACTTAGACTATTAATTCCAATGGTAGGCAACTGTGGAAGGCTAAAGGGCTGCATTAGCACCCCTGGAGACCTTGGAGGGCTGTACTCCCCCGCTGTGCCTGTACCTGCGGGGGGGGTCATTTTTTTTTTTTTGCCCCAAATGCCCTCTAGTGGACATGGAGGAGGCCTTTCTGGGCCTCTTTACATTCAAGGGACGCCTCACAGGAAGTGAGTGGATCCTGTTCACTTTCTGCTTCAAAAATGGTCTCTGCTGTGTCTAAATTGGCCCAGGGGGCCATAACGTGCTGGTAATGCCATCAGTACTGCCTAGAGTGCATTTTGAAACAAAAGGAGTTTTTTCCAAAAATATTTTTTTGCCCTTAATGGCCACAAAAATGGCTCTTATGAAGGCTGCATGCAGCCCACAGGCCATGTTTTCCCCATCTCTGATTTATACCCTGCCTTCAGTGCAAAGGTTCCCGGTTTCCTAGACATTATGTATAGGATAGGCAACATTTAAGTACAGAGTCACAGAGTAGATTGATCCTGTTCAGACATCATGGGCAAACCATAGTTTGACCATTGAAGGTACTTAGGGCTTGTACACTTCCTCCACTTCCCTCTCTGATCTCCTTGCTTCCAATAACCACAGTTTTGCCTGATGTATAGACTGGCTTATTTGTGTTTATGACAAATCTTCCTTCCCCAACCTTCTCCATCACCGATCAACATGGCCAATAGGCTGGAATGCTGGGATTTGCAGGCCAAAATGTCTAGAGGGCACCAGACTGGGGAACCGAAACTATAATCTGCCTCCAGACTTAAATTGGAAACTCACTGCAAGATGAAGTCTCATTCTGTTTTGAAAGTGAATTATGATTAGCGTTAACCATTAATCATATGGTTAGTATTAACAACCTAATTCAGATGTCATGATAAAATCCAGGTTACTGCAAACACAGAGATGAGGGAGAAAAACAAAATGTGCAGGAAGAGAGAGCGTTATGACCTCAAGCAGGTTGTTAATGTTTGGCTAACATTTGGATGTGCCATCTGGACCAGATTGATACTACTATACCTCCTGCTTTCAGCTGTTTAAAAAGTGAATCTCCCTTCTAAAAAAATAAAACCAGATTGTCACATTATATCAGCTTTTTTTTTTTTAAAGATCTTAACTGTGTGTCTATTCTTTTAAGAAAAGACCACAAGAGAATATGAAGGCTGCTTCTTCTTCGTGGTCTCTGTGCCTCACACATTAGGAGCTTTCGCACCTGCGCGGTAGCGTTCGTAAACTTCTAGAGCTCGTTCGCTTGGCGGGAACCCCTCCCCCACGCCGGTACTGCGCATGCTCCTCCCGCCGAGCAACGGTCTCAGTTCTTTTTCATCCGCCATCGCGTACGGAAGGTTCTTTAGCTTGTTCCTCGCTATTTCCTCTGCTTGGCTTTTTTCCTCACGGTTTTGGAATACTTCGGACTGTTTCTTGACCTCTCTCTCGAACTTCCCTTCGGACTTGGTAAAAATTCGGACTCCTCTGCGTTTCTTCTAACTTCGTCGGTCGTCTTATGTCCGCGTTGTTTAAAAAGTGCGTCTCGTGTGGGCGTAAGGTCGCTCTTTCCGACGGCCATAAGGAGTGCCTCTTTTGCTTGGGCGAGACCCACAACACCAGGACTTGCCCAAGCTGCCGAGAGTTTACCGCCCAAACTCTCCGGAACAGGTCTTCGAGGCTCAAATCTTTCTGTTGGGATCAGCCTTTGAAGGCAATTGAGCAGACTTCCCAACCCAAGATGGCCGACAAGAAGACGACCGCACCATCGACGGTATCGGCGGCTGCCGTTCCGTCTACTTTGTCGGCATCGGGCTCGGTGCCGGCGTCGAGAACGCCCATCGCAGCGTTACCGAGGATCCCGAATCTGTCGGCGGCTGCCAAGTCAGCTAAAGGTTCCTCGACGACGAGGAAGGCTGAGGCTCCAGCCAAAGAGACGCCTCAGAAGAAACGCCCTGCTCCGGACGGAGACAAGGGAAAGGAGAAGGAGAAGGACAAGAAGAGGAAGAGGAAGGAGAAGAAACGCTCCCTGGCTGGTGATGTCCATCCTCCCACTCCTCCTCCGACTCTTGAGCCTTCAAAACGGCGAGACGAGCCGATCGATCTCTCGGACGACGAGATCGAAGATGCTCCCCAAGAGCATCCGGACTCGCCGGTGGAAGAACCTCCAACCCTGGTGGAGGAACAACACCACCGCCCTTCGAGCCGCCGCAGGTCGTCTGACCTGCAGCAGAGACCATCCCGGCAAGTCTCTGCCTCCCCGGAACGGCGCTCGATATCTGCTAGATCTCGGTCACGCTCTTCGGAGCTGCCGCAAAGATCGCCGCTTCCTCAGGAGACACAAGAGGAACAGCCTCACTCTTCTGCCTCCAGGTACACCTCGGCGTCCTACGTGGCCAGGTACGCCAGGGAATCTGAGTGGAGAGAGCGTCCGGCGTCCTACCGGTCGCATTCTCCATCGTACCGGGATTGGTACCATCGTGACCCGAGACGCTGGGAGACCTTCCGGAGGTCCCGGTCACCTCAACGGCAACGTCGGTCCCGCTCACCAGAGAGAGAGGAACGTCGGTACCGCAGAAACCGTAGCCGTTCGCCGGCCGACCACCGCCGCTCTCTCAGCCGCTCCCCTCGCCTCGATGCCACAGAGCGAGAGAGCCTTCACCTCAATACCGTGCGGTATCGCCGCCGCCCAGGGTTACGTCTACAGCAACACGCCCTGTGGAAACTGTGGTGACCAAGCAGGCCATGGCCACGGCGGCCTGCCAAACAACACCTGTCACCACCAAGAAGGTGAAGTCGGTGGTCGCTGCGCCTAACGGGACGCCCCCACGGTCCCCGTTTCTATCGCGGACAAGCCTAAAAAGGCACAGTCGGTGGCCATGACAAAAGAGCCAGAGCGACGAGAGGACTCACCCAGCTCCGAGTCCTATGACTCCAGCGCCGAGTCCGACGTCTCTGAAGCGGCCTCACAGGAGTCCCCTCCTCTGGGATTCGGAGAACCGGTGCCTGATTCAGCTCCGGAGGACGTGCAACAGTTCTCCGCGATGCTGCTTCGGATGGCCACTACACTTGGCCTCAAGATTGCGGACGCAGAGCCGGAGGATGACAACTCGGTCTTCTCGATGGTTGAAGGAAGGCAACCTGCCACCGCCCCGTTGCCTCTCCTTCCTCGCATCGCTAAAGTCGCTAAGTCCGCATGGGACAAGCCGGCTTCGGCACAGCCGATACCGCAGAGGCTGGAACACCTGTACAGGGTGCAGAAGGATAACACCGGTTATCTCTTCAACCACCCTGTGCCAAACTCTGTGGTCGTCGAGTTGGCTCAGACGAAGGGGAGCGGCAGACAACATACCACCCCACCGGACAAGGAAGGCCGCAAGTTGGACGCCTATGCCAGGAGGTTCTACTCCACCGCCTCCCTCCACATACAGCTGTCCAACACGCAGGCTTGCCTCGCGGCATACCTGCGCAAGGTCCTCGTTCGTCTCTCCCTGACCATAGAATCGATGCCAGAAGACATCTGCCAGGCTACTGCCATGATTTTCAACGAGGCGGTAGCAATCTCCCGCCAGCATATCGTCTCCTCTCAACACGCTGTGGAGATTGCATCGAGGGTCATGGCAGGATCCGTCGGCTTGCGCTGCCATGCCTGGCTGAGACCGGCGGACATTCAGGAGGACACTCGGAGGAGAATCGAGGACCTCCCTTTCGACGGCGAGGGCCTGTTCAGCGCGTTGACCGACGAGGCCCTGGACAACCTGGTCAAGGCGAGGCTGACAGCGAAAAAGATCGGCCTTCACCCAGCCCCGCAGGCCCTCTACTTTCCGCCAGTCGTGGCGACGGTCGTCGACCTTGTCCTTCCAGAGATCGGCCCAGTCCGGTCCCTCGAGGCCTGAGTCGGGGTCGTCCGCTCGACGCTCATTCAGGCGACGCCCCACCTCTTCAAAGAAATCCTCCTCCGAGACAAAGTCCAGGTTTTGACCTGTTCAGCGGGCCGCCTCAACAACAACCTCTCTTCAGCCTTCCACCAGCCCTCGGAGACCGACCGACCCTAGCTTGACATCTGTCGGAGTGGCAACACGTCACTACAGACTCTTGGGTCCTTTCCATCGTCCGTCTTGGCTACGCCATCGAGTTTCAAGATATTCCACCTCGAGGCGTTTACTACTCCACTCTGTCGAGCTCAGTCCTCCTGGAAGAGATCCAGTCCCTCCTCAAGAACGGGCAATCGAACAGCTCCCGTCGAAAGCCAGCTCCACCGGCTTCTTCTCCCGGTACTTCACGGTACCGAAGGCCGACGGTTCCCTTCGACCGATCCTGGACCTCAGAGGGGTGAACAACTACATCCGCCCCAAGAAGTTCAAGATGGTCACGCTACCGTCGATCTTGCCTTTTCTCCATCGAGGGGACTGGTTCGCCTCCATCGATCTCCAAGACGCCTACTTCCACATCGCCATTCGCCCGCAGCACAGACGATACCTCCGCTTCGCAGTCGACGACATCTGCTACCAGTACAAGGTGCTGCCGTTCAGGCTCTCGACTGCCCCCAGGGTCTTTACCAAATGCATGGCCCCGGTGGTATCATTTCCTGCGGATGAAGGGCGCTTCCGTCTACCCGTACCTAGACGATTGGCTGTTGGTGGCGTCCTGCAAACAAAGACTTTACCACAACGTCCACATGACTTTGACACTCCTTACTCGTCTCGGATTACAGGTCAACCCAAAGAAGTCTCACCTCGAACCGGCGAGGACGTTGGACTTCATTGGTGCCACTCTGGACTCCATGTCCGCCAGGGCGTACCTGCCAGAGACTCGGGCGCAGACCTTGATCCAAGCCGCCATTCACGCATACGCGGCGTCCACCTTGTCAGCGAGACGGATCCAGCAACTACTGGGCTACATGGCTTCGACAACAGCGGTCACGTATCTCTCAAGACTGAGGGCAAGACCTCTTCAACACTGGTTCGTCTGCATATTCAACCCCCTTTGAGACGAACAGAGCATCCGACTGCAGCTGCCGGAGGGAGTCCGCACATCCCTCCTATGGTGGCACTCACGAGACAACCTCATGTCGGGGATGCCCTTCCAACAGCCAACACCAAAGGTGACGGTAACTACCGACGCCTCCCTCTACGGATGGGGTGCCCACTGCGGCGATCTCAAAGTCCGCGACAGATGGACCGGTTACGAGACGGCTCTTCACATCAATGCCCTCAAGCTGCTGGCCATCTCGAAAGCACTGCGGGAGTTCCGCCACGTTGTCGCCGGGCGTGCAGTCCTGATCCTGACAGACAACACCACTGCCGTCTGTTATGTCAACAGACAAGGAGGGACTCACTCCACAACTCTGCTGAACATCGCCCTCGAGCTGTGGGACTGGTGTGTTCGCCTTCAAGTACATCCTGTGGCTGTTCACCTGGCCGGGCAGGAGAACACCACAGCAGACGCCCTCAGCAGGGACACCTCATCCCATCACGAATGGTCTCTCTCCGGAGGGGCGTTCACCCTGATTCGTTACCGCTGGGGCGAACCATCAATCGACCTCTTCGCGACCAGGGAAAACGCGAAGTGCAGCCGATTCTGTTCGAGAGCAGGCCACGATCGAGCCTCCATCGGGGACGCCTTCCAGTTTCCGTGGACCAGAGAACTCCTGTATGCGTTCCTGCCGTTCCCGCTGCTTGGCCGGACGATATCGAAAATCCTCGCCGACCAAGCCGACGCGATCCTGGTAGCCCCGTACTGGCCGAGGCAGCACTGGTTCACACCCCTGTTACGAGCCGCGCGAGGCGACCTCCTCCGGCTACCACCGACACCAGGCTTGCTCTCCCTCTCCAGCGGCCGTGTCCTCCATCCAGACCTGCCACGCCTGGCCCTCCATGCCTGGAGGATATTGCACTAGACGATCCCGTGCTCGGTAACGTCCTCATTGCGGCCAGGAAAGAATCCACCCGTCGCAACTACCAATACAAGTGGCGACGTTTCCTGACCTTCGCCGAAGAGAGGAGTGAGCCGGTATCACCCGCCAGGCTCTCTACCATCCTCCATTTCCTCCTTCACCTTCGACAGCAAGGCCTCGCCTTTCCATCCTTGAAGGTGTATCTCCGCAATCGTGGCATACCAACCGCCACGATCCTCGGCATCAGCCTTCTTCAGGGACAATACCGTGAAACGGTTCCTGAAGGGATTGCAACATCTCTACCCACCGGTATCGCCGCCGCTACCGCCATGGTCCCTGTCGTTGGTGCTATCGCAGCTTATGAAGCCGCCCTTTGAACCGATGGCGACCTCAGATGAGAGGCTGCTCACCTTAAAGACTGCCTTCTTGGTGGCTGTTACCTCAGCAAGAAGAGCGGGTTAGATAACAGCTCTTCGAGTGGATGAGCCCTTCCTGGTCTTCCACAGGGACAAGGTGGTCCTCAGACCTGACATTTCGTTCCTGCCAAAGGTGGTGTCCAGCTTCCATCTCAACCAGGACATCATCCTGCCTGCCTTCTTCCCGGACCCGACGACACCGTTGGAACGGTCCCTTCACTCCCTTGATGTGTGTCAGGCCCTTGCTTTTTACAAAGACAGGACTGCTCCCTTCCGACAGACACTGCATCTTTTCGTTTGCTACGGACGACGTCGGAAGGGCCACAAAGTGTCCACCCAGCGCTTTTCCAAGTGGGTGGTACAGACTATACAGCTGGCGTACGAGCTCGCGAGGAAGCCTCCGCCAGCCCTTCTTCGAGCCCACTCCACTAGAGCTGTGGCAACTTCTGCGGCCCTCCTGCGAGGAGTAGACCTGCATGAACTCTGCCGTGTGGCGACCTGGTCCCAGCCATCGACCTTCGTCCGCCACTACAGGCTTGACTGCCAGTCGCACAGAGATGCTCGGTTTGGACGTGAGGTGCTGGCTTCCGTACTCTAGGACCTGACCCGCCATCCAACCAGTAAGCTACACAGTCTCCTAATGTGTGAGGCACAGAGACCACGAAGAAGAACAGGTTGCTTACCTGTAACTGTGGTTCTTCGAGTGGTCATCTGTGCCCTCACACATACCCGCCCTTCCTTCCCCTCTTCTCAGGTCCCTGTAGGTTCTACGGCGGACGACAGAACTGAGGAGAGACCGTTGCTCGGCGGGAGGAGCATGCGCAGTACTGGTGTGGGGGAGGGGTTCCCGCCAAGCGAATGAGCTCTAGAAGTTTCCGAACGCTACTGCGCAGGCGCGAAAGCTCCTAATGTGTGAGGGCACAGAGACCACTCGAAGAACCACAGTTACAGGTAAGCAACCTGTTCTTATTAACTGTTTTGGACTTTTTGAGCGTTCATAAAAGGAAGCAAATGTTGCGACTGAAATCCACAATGCATATCTTGTGCTTCTTCCTAGGAGCTACTGATTGTTGCTTAAACAATTTAACCAAACCATCTCTGTTCAACATCTTAGTACTGGTTAGTGCAGGTGCCTTCTCTGTTGATCTGATTAAAGTACTGTGTTTGATCTCTTCTTCCTTGCTTCCCCCCCCTTATCCCATCATAATAAGCTTAATGTACTTACCGCAAAACTGATGTGTAGCGCCAGGCTAAGCTTGTTCTAGATTGAATAGGCCAGGAAATACAGAATAGCTTTCCCTTGAAGCATGGCCTGTTTCTGACTTTTGTGATTATAGCACATGGGGTGGTACTAGGTAAATTCTTACTTCACTACCAATTTAATTCCTAGTTATTTGCTTGCATAGTGATCATTCTGTGCCTGTTAATGTAGATGCAAGCAATGATGTGCTACTTCATATCTAACCTATAGATTAATGTATTTGGATCTCACCTTCAAAATGAACACATTAGTTAGGCTTGAACCACCCATGTCTCTGAAGCTTGGAAAAGTTACTTTTTTAGACTGTACCTCCCAGAATCCTCCAACCAGAATGGCCAGAGGCAGTCCTCAGATTCAAGGTGTTTGTGCTGGCTGGGGGATTCTGGGAATTGTAATCCAAAAAAAGTAATGTTTGCAAGTTTTGGATATATCATCCTAGTCTCAATTACATTTGAAACAATAATAAATAGAATGTGGATAGTTACTTCATTCATTGTGTGACTTATTACAAAGCTCCTTCCCCACATGATTTGTGACCATAAACATTGCCAGGATGCATGTCCTTATTTTTGTAGTTCGTTACTACTTTGCTTTTGGGGGATTGCAAGAAGTGTGGGAATCATATGGCCCTCCATATATTCTTGGACTGCAGTTCCCAGTATTCCTCATCATTAGGTTATACTGGCTTGGGCTGCTAGGAGTTACAGTCTAACAGCATCTGGAGAATTGTATTATTTCTCCCACTCCACCCCGATTAGAGAAAGACATTAAAACAGCGGAAAATTCCACTGAAAATGTCTGTAAAATGCCATTCAGAATTAAGTAGAAAATGTTACTTATTACAGCAAACAAAAAAGGGTGCATATGTCTTTGTTACAGAAAAAAAGAAGAAAAATTACTTCTTACAGGTAACTGTTATTTGTAGATCTGTATTTCAAAACTCGAATCATAACCTGTGTTCTCCAGTTTATAGTAATGATAAAGTGTCTGTAACTACCTAGTCACCTGACAGTTAGTGGCAAGCCAGGAATGTGGTTCCATTTTGATTGTCATATCACTCAACTTTGCTATTTGTGGGTAGACAGGCTAGTATGCTTTGTGTTGACTGGGAAGCTCCATGGATTTGGCTTTTTTAGGTTGACTGAATTGCACTTCTGCATTCTTCCTACTTCTAGGCTTTTATCAGACCTTTCAGAGAACATCACATTGACCCAACAGCAATTACCAGACATGACTTCATAGAGACCAATGGAGATAACTGCATGTTGGCAGTAGTTCCATTGGCAAACATGGCCTACAAATTGGTGTCTTTATCACCAGGTGAGTGACTTTAAATCTGTCCCTAAACTGGACTTCCATCATCCATGAAATGTAAATGTTATCATCATCATCATCACTATTGTCATCATCATCATCATTATCCCCTTATATAGCATTGTCAATGTACACAAGATCCAGCGTGGTACAGTGATTTGCATGTTGGACTGTGACCCTGGAGTCAAGGGTTCAATTTCCCACTTGGCCATGGTAACCCATTTAAAGACTTTGGGTATGTCACACATTCTCAGCTTCAGAAAACCCTGTGATCAGTTGTTGATATTCTTTAGTTATATCCCACTTTTTTCCTGGTTAAGTTTTCCTTAGGGTTGCCCTAGGTCAGAAGCATCTTGAAGGCACACAACAACAGCAACAATATACATGGCACTTCACAGAATAAAGCAACAAAAGACAGACCTGCCAAAGGTGTATAGTCTAAATACGCAGACAGACACAAAAGAGCCAGCATGGTACAGTGGTTTGGCTGGTGCGGCAGACACTGCAAGACTAGAGTTCATATTCCCATTAGGCCATGGAAACCCACTGGGTGATCCTTGGTAAGTGACGCTCTGTCACCCTCAGAGAAAGGCAATAGCAAACCCTCTTTGAAAAATCTTGCCAAGAAAAGGCCATGATAGATTGATGAGATTTATTAGTATTTAATGTATCAGGAAGTAGGCCTTTGTTCCCTGGTAAAAGCCTGAGGTAAGGTTGTGTTTAAGAAAGCAATAATGAATAAAGTTAATAAAAGAACAGAGTAATACAAACTGATTTCCAAGCTCAAATAAAATCACAAGCTGAAAAACATCTATTACCCTCACCTACCATCACTTTCCTAGAGAAGATGTGTCTTTGGAGTTGGTAGCACCATTTAATGAAATGATCCAGGTGGTTTGAGGCATGTAAAACTATATATTAAAGGTAGCAGTTAAATGCTTCCTTTGATTGCTCATATTTGTACCTTTTTAAAAAGGCAGTTGGAAAGGTCCCTTCCTGAGCTGAAAGACTATAACCAGTCTGTCCCTAAAGCAAAGCCAATTCAGAGCTGCATTAATGACTTGGCTTGTAATGATGCACCATCCTGTGCATTCCATTTATTAGCAGTTACCTTGATGCATTTGGTAAGACTGAAGTAAATGTGAAGGTCAATTCACCCTTGGCATGGCCAGTGAACACTGGTGGTTAGTGCTAAATGCCCTCCAGGTGCCCTCTAGCTGTTTTGGACTTCAAGTTCCACGATCCCTTACCATTGTTCGTGTTAGATGTGGTTGATGGGAGTTCTAGTCCAAAACATCTGGAGGGCTCCCATGCAGCAGGAAGGGAGCACATCTTCTGAGACGTAGTGAGTATGTAGCACGAAGCTACCATTTTCCCATAGCTCCTATATTCTTGAGTGCCTGGAGAGGTAAAAAGGTAGGTTGTTCAAATATAATTGCTTTAGTGAATCAGAGTTCCTTACTTGATCAGATATCCTGTCACCAGTATTAACCAACTGCCCCAAGAAGCTTGCACACTTATCCTGGGATACAAATCCTTCCAAAGCAACTTATAAGTAATACCAACAATCATTAAGAAAACCACACTAAACTGTATTTAAAAACAAACAAATGATCAAGATCTTCCCACAGGAAGTAAGGAGATAAAGGCTGTGTGGAGAGCAGGACAGCCTGTGTGAAACAAGTGATGTATTAGTATTGGTCTGTCTACCTGCTTACCTGTCTCTTCTTGGATCCTTCCCACAGGGCAGTACATAGCACATGGCCCTAACATGGGGAGGGACAATCTGGCAGGAACAAACTCTGGGGTAATATTTGCCTCCCTCCCCTCCCTCTGTTTCACTGCCTTGTGGCAGGTTGATGGTCATCATCTGGCAGAGTTTGTCAGAGTTACTTTTTGAATTGTAATTCCCATAATCCCCAGCCAGAATGGCCACTAGTCAGAGGTGATGGGAACAGCAGCAGGCAGCACCAAAGCGTCTGCAAGTTAACTTTTTTTTCTGGACCACAATTTCTGGTCATGTTGGCGGAGATTCTGGACGTTGTAATCCAAAATGTACTCTGCCAGGCTCTGGACATCTGAGTATGTGGTAACTGTTGTTGGACTGGACTGTAGCTTTTCAGAACATCCAAGGATGAAATCACCTAGTTGCCACAGTGTCACAGAATACACTGCTTAAATTTCATCAACCCACAGGAACAATCCAGGATGCAGGATGGTAGGAGACTGCTGTGATATTTTTGTAGGTCTGTTTCAGTGAGAATAAAATAAATCCTACTTCTCCCATGTTTTTTTTTTGTCTTTTCCAGAAGCATTACACCAAACGTGCCCT
Organism: Ctenosaura bakeri; assembly: GCA_948474755.1. Lineage (NCBI taxonomy): Eukaryota > Metazoa > Chordata > Lepidosauria > Squamata > Iguanidae > Ctenosaura > Ctenosaura bakeri. The sequence goes on from CAOLHI010000694.1 coordinate 27,448, forward strand.
TGGGAGTGTTATGTCTTTGCCCTGGCTGTATTTGCAACCTTGACAAACCAGATTCACAAGTGGTCTCACACCTACTTTGGTCTTCCTCGCTGGGTGATCTTCCTGCAGGACTGGCACATAATCCTGCCACGAAAACACCACAGGATCCACCATGTGTCTCCTCATGAAACTTACTTCTGTATTACTACAGGTAAACAAAAGTGAAACTCCACTTTTTCACATGGCAGACGCTTTTTAAAATTTCATGTGGCCAATTGTTGGGTAGGATCTACCCCACCTTAATATATGGATGTGTCCATGGATGTGGACAGAACATCTGCTACGAGTATTCTTAACCCCTTGCCCCTCATGACTTTGAATACTGAGTAGAGAAGAACTGATGATTTGGATCCAGAAAGTAGTGAATGCCTTCTCATGAAAGGAAATGGCTTTCAGGCAATTTCTAATGAAACCCTTCTTAGATGTATGATATTATCATAGCAATCAACCAGTTTCTGCTGGTACCCTTTTTTTTTTTTTTGACTTTCCAGTTATTTAGATCCATTCTAGTTCCATCCTATCTTCAAAATTCCCTGACATCAAGAATTGTGGTAACCTGTTATGTTACAGGGTGAGATATAACTGCTGGGAGAAATTATGTCTGTTTGTATGTCTGTGTGTACATGCACACAACTGAAGGAATGTTTTTTTCTTTCTGGCAGTACTCCCCAGCCCTGATTTCTGGAGGGCTTGTCAACCTTGTGCATGGGGCCCTGGTACTGGAAAGAGGAACCAAACAAAATGGGGAGGGAACCAAAATAGCAAAATTTAGAATCTCAGCTATTAAGATGCTTTACAAAATGCAAATTAAGGAAGCATACTTTCCAGTTTCATGAATGTTTCATATGAAAAAGTAATGTTTAACTGGTACAGCCAGTATTTTCCCAAGTCTTCTTTCACAAAATTGAATTAAAATAAAGGGTGCTGAATGTCTTTTTGTTTTTATGTCTCTGGCACCTGCTCATCTTGTTCCTTATGTCAGGATTTACTGGTAGTATTAGATAGGTAACAAAGCAGTGATATTCAGTAGTTGATATGCCATCCAGCACAATATTTGTTGATGATTTACCACACTTGGCACTTTGATAAATGATGCTCATTCTGTTGTCTTTGTTGTGTGCCTTCCAAGTCTTTTCAACTTATGGCAACCCCAAAGTGAATGTTTCACAGGGTTTTCTTGCCAATATTTGTTGGGGTTGGTTGCCTTTGCTTTCCTGTGAGGCTGAGAGTGAGTGACTTGCCCAAGGTCACCCAGTGGGTTTCTATATCAAAGCAGGGACTTTAACCGTGTTCTCCAGAGACCTAGCCCAATGATCAAACCACTTCACCATTCATACTTAAGAATTCATTTCTACCAGCCTCAGATTTCTCTCATCACTTACTTTTCTTCACTTTGACTATTCTTCTTAGCTTTGCAGGGAAAATAACAAGATGTATTTATAAAGCCTCACTTCCCTTGACATAGCTAGCATATTATACACTGGATTGGATCCAGGGTGTCTTTTTTATCATAGAGGATCCAATCTAACTGAATTTGGGGATCATCTCTTTCCTCCTCCACTGTACACTCCCTCCCTTGACCCTAGCTTTTTGGGAGGTTGCAGGTGAGAAAATCTACCTTTTCCAGCCCAGCCAGATGCATTTAAAATCTCAATTCAATCTTCTCAGTTTTCAAGGGACCCAATAACTGACTTGTATGACCTCTTTAAAATTAGACTTGTTAGTCCAGTTTACAACTCTGCATAAACATAAACATGTTTGCTATATATCCATAAGGAATTCATGTAAATAGTTAAGGTGATTGGGTGACCACAGAGTTGTGCTAGTTCAGACTGAACTGGTGTGAAAGAAGACCATGAAAGATCAATCAGACCTACTTTCTAAAAAACTGGTATTGGTATAGATCATGGATTGCATATGCATTAAAACTGAAACTCTTGCATTTATGTTCACTTCTGTGGATAGTTAGTTGAAGTCAGTCTTAGTGGGACCTGTAGGACCTTCAGTAAGTTTAATCAAACCTGCAAAGGATGGGTGGTATCTCACTTCTTTTTAAAGAACTCAAGTGATCTTACATCTAGCATTGAAAACAAAAGAGTTCAAATTCTAGCAACTGTGCTTCTTAATTTACCCCATCTCTTCCTTCCCTTCTCTTACCTTTCAGGCTGGCTGAACTACCCACTGGAGAAAATCAGGTTCTGGAGGTTCCTGGAAAATATCATTCAAGGACTGACAGGACAAAAACCTAGAGCAGATGATATGAAATGGGCTCAAAAAATAAAATAGCTCTTGCCAGGCTTCTGCTGTCCTTAAACTTGTTGCCAATATTTTTAAAAGAAAAAAAAAGCCATCAGCCAAATTAAAGACTTGCAAAGAAATAATGGACTAAAAGCACAATGCTTTTAAGAAGTGCTAACAGACTGCAAGTTAAAGGACTCACTCTTCAAAATAATACTTGAAAATGCAAATGGCTTGTTCCCATTTGTACTGAGCACCTTCTGTTAGCCACACCTGCCGATGTTGAACATTTTCATCCTTGAGTTTCAAAAGCCATTAGTCGGAGAAGACACTGTACCATTTCTAGTAAGATATGTCATCGGCACAGTAAAAGATGTGTTGTATCAACATGATTTTACCACTTTGAAAGTAGTATGAGACAATGTGGAATAACACCAAGATAGCAAACGAGCACTGTGTGTTAAGGAGCAGATTCAAGCTTACTGCATAAGAATCAGTCAGAAGCAAAGGAAGTTCACAAAATTGTCATCTCTTCAATGCATTTAGTGTTTGGTACACTTTCCAGTTGCTTCATCTTGCTATCATGTCAAGTCTTAGTCTGTGTTGTGTGTGCAGCAGAACACTGGGGAACCTCATTCAGCTAGTGGATTGAAGGATCTTTGCTGTTGTCTGTCTCCTGAAATAAACAAGTGTTCTACTTTCTTGATATTTGAGCAGACCGTTGCTGTATAAGCTTGTAACCAACATGGTGGCAATCTGAGGAAATGCAGACCATGTTCTGTGCGAGTGTCAAACATATAAAGCATTTGTATTAGGTCACTTCGTGTTCAGCAATTGGATTTGTTTCAGTATGATTCCTCTTCCAATAATCATTGTTTAAAGTAGATCTAGAAAATTGGGCACATCATTAAATTTATATATTAGAAGGATTAGGTCAATGGTGTGTACTTTTAAAGGTGCTTGCTCATTCATGTAAATATCATAAAGCCTTAATCTCTTTGGTGTAACATGGAATAATATTTTAATGTGGTCTGAATGTACATAATTTATAACAAAGCAGTTCGATTATACTAATTGCGTTTGTTAAGTCTTGTTGCAATTCATTTTTGTTTATATGGTCTGAGGGTAAAAGTGTAGCTCTGGTATTTTATTATGGGACAAATACAAATTGTAGAGCAATTCTGGTAGATCTTGAGCAAACTTACAGGACCAAGAGTAGATTTCTTGATTTGCACAGTGGACCTTCTGTATCTGTAGGGGTTTGGTTCCACACACACACCCCAAATAGCAGAAATGAATGATTGCGTCTTATATTAAATGTCAGTGACATCTGCACTTCAGCACATACAGGTTCACATTACCACAATTTTATGTATAGGACACAACATTCTGTGATCATTCAAATTTGCAGATCCAGAAGTCACATATATGGTATAGAAAACTAGTGGAATATTCTATGGCATAAAAAGCAACCACCTTTTTTGTGACACAGTTTTGTGCCTCAACAATGAACAGCCTTTTATTGCACCTTAATTGTAGCTGTCTCTGTGTGAAAACACTTGCTCTCATTTGCATTTTCCAGGATCTAGATCCTTTATTTTTAAATGCAAAATCCCAGGTTCATACCATAGTTCTATTTATAATTTGCATGGATGATATTGGCCTTGCCATTCTAAGTGTGAGTGGGAATTAAAAAAAACCATTTTTATATCAAATGTTATGGATGGGAAATAATAAATAGCTTTCAAGACTGCTTTTCAAAATAAAAGTCTTAAGATGTATTATATAATAAATAGAAAATTTTCAGACCATGGAAGCAATACACAATTTGTAAGTCATTATAATAGTTTTTGCCAGTTTGGACTTCCAGGTGATTTGGACGACACCTTCCATTAGCCATAGCCATAGCCAGTGGTCAGGGATGATGTGGCTTTTAATCCAGAACATTTAAAGGATGCTCAGTTGAGGGAAGCCTGCACTAAAATAACAAAATAGCAGCAATTATTTTGAAGGTAGATTGGTACAATAAGTTTTTAGAATCCCTGAAAAGCCAGTAAAGAGAAGGCCAAATGTACTGCTTTGGGTACAGTGTTCCAAAGGTGTGGGGTTACCACAGAAAAGACTTTGTTCCCCAATTCTTGCCAGTCACACAGTGATGAACCAAAGAGCAGGGCCCAAGATGCCATCTTAGAACAAGGCAACTCATACAGACACAGATGGTCTTTCAGTTGGAACATGGCTGTCTCTTCCTCAAAATTTCAGCCCACCCCAGATCATACCACTCTGGTGGCCTCCACTGTCTTTCAGTGAAACATTCCCACATTTATGTGCTTTGTTTTCAGGATTCTGCTGTTACAACTATAATGATTTTGCAGCCATGGAACTGGTGTGCCTTCCTCCAGCTTCACTCTGCCACAGCTGTAGTTGTAGCCTTAAACCTCCTAAAGGACAGAAGAAGGCAGAACTCATTGTAAGGAAGGTGTGTGTACTTACATATGAGGAAGAGTGCAGAACTGCATGTGTTCTAGACAATATTATACATCGAGTTCAGACTGCAGCTTTTCCAGTTGACAGGGTTGCCAGTGAAAATAAAATCTAAGAGCAAAATAGTTCTTTTGGTTTAGCAAAGTTAGGCTGTGCACCAAATTTCATTTAGGCACCAAAGAGAATTAAATTGGCAGGTAAGTATCTCATCTGAACCTTTGTGTCATGTTAAATAGGAAACACTTTCAATAAATATACTTTGTCCTTGCCAGCTACTTAGGATACATGGACCCTCACTTTCACTTGGTCTTCCTACCCTGGTCCACCAAAGCTTGGGTCAAAATTTGCATTTGCCACATGCTAACCCCTCTATTCTCTATAGCTTTAATCTTAGTTACAGGAAATGCCAGGTGTGTTCAGCTGAGAAGGGGGGACAGAGAAAGACACAAGCATACAGAAGCTCTTTCACACTACATAATTATAGCACCGTAGTCCCACTTTAATTGCCATGGCTGTTTTCTGTAGAATCTTGGACTTTGTAATTTGGTGAGACACTACAGCTCTCTGGCTGACAATTCTAAATACCTCACCCTAAACTGCCAGTCCCAGGCTTCCACTGGCAGGAAATATGTAATCATAGTGCTATAATTGTGTAGTGTGGAAGGGCCCTGGTTGATGGAATCTGGGGAAGGTATCATCATGAGTGGATACTGAGCAATAGGTAAGACTTGGTGTTTTGAATACTCATTCTTAGGATTGGCCTTGGTAACAGGTTGATTCTAAATGAATTAAAGTCAGTCTTTAGAATGGTTGTACAAAATGTGCCAAGCAAACAAACCAGTAACTAAGTCAGATAGTAACTAAGTGGGTGTCTTTACTGGTTTTGCTTTGTGGTGCATGAGATCTGAGTCCTGTGGTGTATATTAAGCTTCACAAGAAGTTGACTGTGAAAACTTACAAGATGCAAGAACTTTATTTTTTTTTCTATTAAACATGAATGACCCACTGACTCCAGTCTCTGTATTGGCCCTAAAACACTGTTCTGTTTCCCTTTTCTCTTCATACCCTAGTGAAGCACAGGAGGTAGCACCATGCAGCGCTGCAGTGTGCAGTGCCAGAATTATGGCAATCTGAATGAACACCACCACCACCACATCTTTTTTTCAGAGAGACTCCTGGTAGAATTTCAGCCCACTCTGGGCCATGTAATTGACAAAACTTTTTGTTGAACTTTTTGCCCTGTACATTGTGTTAAACTGATAACCATGACTTTCAAATAGTACTTTTTCACACTACAAATATTCCACAAAGTAACTTTTTTCAAACTCAGACACAGACATATACTAATCTAACACAGAGCCCACTGCCTACAACCCACAATAGTTATAGAAGGATCTGTTGAATTATTAACATTCTGAAGGATAGGGATGAAAATTACACAGCCTGGCAGCAGTTGTTGCAGCCCTATATTTGCTTGGATCAGGCCTTTCTGAAGAAACATCCTGCCTGGGCTTTGAAAACTTAGAGGAAAGCTGTTCTCTTGGTCCCATCAGCCTTCCAGGTATATTTGGTAGGAACACAGCAGAAGGCATTTGTGGTTGTTGCTCCCAGTGATAGTGCATCTCTTTGTCTTTCCATCAACAGGTGAACACTTATTCTGCTAAACTTTTGGGAATTGGCCTATATGCTACAGGCTTTTGATAGTGCAATAGATTATTGTGTGCCTTCAAGTCCTTTCCAACTTAAAAGCAACCCTAAGACAAACTTACCACGTGGTTTTCTTGGCAAGTTTTGTTCAGAGGGATTTGCCTTTGTCTTCCTCTGAGACTGAGAGAGTGTGACTTGCCCAAGGTCAGCCAGTAAGTTTGAGTGTCTCAATGCGGCTTTGAACCCTGGTCTCCAGAGTCTTATTTAACACTCAAACCACTACACCGTGCTGGCTTGAGTGCACTATACTATACTGCTACTTTTTCTTGCCTGTTTAATGTATATGTCTTTAGTTATTTTTAATTCTGTGAGTACACTTTAACAGTTTTTCACCTGAGTGTGTTTTATCTGCCTCTTGTTTTCATTTTTGTATGTTGCTTTAAGTCCCATTTCTTGGGAAAAGGCATGGTGATTCATGATAGTACTAGTAATTGCAGCTCAGAGCATTCTTCAACACTGGCTATGCTCCCTAGATCCGATAGACTTAATTTAATAACAACTGAAGGATTGCACAATTCCCACCACTGCTATATATAGCACAAGCCCATGAATGTCTAAATTGGTATTGGACTCCATTTCCCATAAGCCCTGCCAACGTGTGCACTGGTGAAGCATAATGGAGGTTGTAGTTCATCAACACTTAGAGGCCCAAAGGTTCTCCATCCCCGCTGTCAGGCTATTCCTCCCCGTACAACATTGAGCAACCTCTGGCTCTCTAAATGTTCTGGCTTTACAACTCCCATCAGCCCCATTTAGCATGGTTGCAAGTAAGTTTGTAATAGTTCCAGTTCAATAGCCTCTGAGGATTACTTTTATGCTCCAGGATGTTCTGGGGCCACATAGATTACTGAAAAATAAAACAGAAAAAAAAGTGACAGGATGTCCAGGTTCTCTAAAATGGGTATTTTTTGATATCAGAGCAGGGAGGCCTTGCAACCCAGTAGAAGCAATTTACATGGGGGAGGGCAGAAACGTCAGTCTGAAGATACTGAGTGCCACAAAAACATTCTGGGAGCCTCCACAGCTGCAGGGTTGAACTTTCCCCACCTCTGATCTAGGGGAACAAATATTCATGAATGCTGGCTACATCTCCAACATTTCATTCTTCAAACAGGTGGAGGACAAAATATTGGAAGTGAATACTTGTTGCAAACTATCAGCCTTTCAACAGTGAGTTATTATTAATATGAGGGATGTTGCCCAGGTAGCAATCATTGGTATTAGAATGGGAAAGGAATGTGTAGTCATCTACGTATTGTTCAACTGCAAGTCCCAACCAGCATGCCAATAGTGAGGAATGCTGGGAGCTGCAACCCAAGGGCTACATGTTTCCCATTCCTGTACTGGAAGACAATGTATTTCTTTATTTCCTACCTTTCTCCCAGGCACGGTACTCAAAAATGCTAAAACATGAGAAAGCTAAAAAAGATGATAAAAAAGTTGGAACACAAATTGCCATATTAAATAAAGTGTAGAATCATTTAAAAACATAAGAGTAAAGTTTTAAAAAATACAGCACCTTCCTCCCCCCACTACAAATTACTCCTTGCGACCAGTTAATAAAATGCCTGAATAGAAATGTCTTTGCCTGCAGGCAAAAGGAGAACTGGCCAGCCTACCCCCACCCCGTAGAAGAGAATTCCACAGCCAGCTATCAAGAAGGGTCTCTCTCATGTCCTCACCAAGGAAGCCTATGGTGGCAGTGGGACCAAGAAAAAACCCTCCCATGGGGATTTGAAGAAACCTCATGGAAAATGTATGAAAAATGCCACCTTCTTTCATAATCTGCAGTAAACAACATTAACATGTTTTTTGATAGCTACCTAGCTATGGTGACATTAGTAGTAATATTACCTCGAAATGCGCTCATACTGAGACTGGCTTCTTCAGGCTGTGGTGGTTGTCACATACATGCTGGTTTCTCCTCCCCACCTCCCTCCCCACTGGCCACTTCTATTTTTTATTTCATGTTCTTTCTCCCTTTCCCCAAGCTCAAAGCAGTAGAGGCAAGACTTGTCCTACAAGGTTCAAGTGAGACGTTGTGTACATAGTTTCATAGCAAAGTCAGAAAATCACTATAGCAATGTATCTCCAATATAAAGGACTGATGATAATCTCTTTGAGACCTTTAGGTGTTGGATACACCAAACTGAGACTACAAACAGGTTCTCCTGTAAGCAAACTTAAAGTTACTTTTGCAGATAAAACTCATTACTATGCTGGAAGGCAGAATAACAACACATAGAAGAATCAACTGAACTGAGAACATTAATGTTCCATGTCACTGTTGTATGTCAACAGTGATGTAGCAAAATCAGGGGCAGAGGTCTGAAATGCCAAGGGCTTTTTAAAAACTTATTAGCAGTAATGCTCCTGACCTTGCCCATTCCCCCAGATTTCTTTGTTTCCTCTACATTTAGCTACAATCTTCACCATAGCTAAAAGGAAATAATCTCTTCCCAAGAACAACATATTGTTTTGAGCTATCCCTCTTGTAATGCAAAGTATTTTAGTACAGCCTTATCTTCAAAAAGGCTATTAAGACACACTGACTTTACAAGAAACCTGCTCCTGTGGAGATGGAAAACTGCTAGGACAGTCTTGTTGACTTCAAAGATAAAAGAACTTGAAACGTGGTGTTGAAAGGATTCCTAAAGGCCACCTACTCTGACTCTTTACCAATACAGGTAATCCACAATTAAAACATCCTTGACGAATGACTAGGTATAGGTGTCTGAAAAATTGTTGAAAACATGTATTTTGCATGTTGAGAAATACTGGATAGAAAAATCCTGGACTAATAAGAATCTTTGCAGTTCAGAATTTGTTCTGTGCATTCAAGTTGTTTCTGGCTTACGGGGACCCTAAGACAAACCTATCACAGGATTTTCTGAGCCTGAGAGTGTGTGACACACCCAAGTGTGTTTCCATGGCTGTAGTCTGATGCTCAAACCACTACATCATACTGCACAAAATAATACAAGGTGAGCCTCCCTTATCTGAAATACTTGAAAGCAGAAGTGTTTCAGATTTTGGAATACAGTGCTTTTTTGAAATAACCTCATGTCACGTTCATTTACTACTTGTGTACGGAACATGAGGCTGGAGACAGACTGAGGATCTATGAAATGGTGCAAAACTAAGTGAAGTGTTTGGTGCAGATCCACACCTCTCACCATTTCACAGATTCCCACTCCCTCTCTTTATGTCTCCAGCCACCCAGTTCCAGCTTCAAGGCGTGGCTATGGAGCCTCTCAGATCTGAGAGATGAATGAGCAGGAGCACCACAGCCACCATCTTGAAGGAGGAAGTGGGTGGTTGCCAGCAAAAAGAGAGAGACTGAGGATCTCAGAGATGAACAACCAGCAGTGCCACAGTTGCCACCTTGAAGAAAAGTGAGTGGCTGGCAGCAAAATGTTTCAGCTTTTGGACATTATTGGAATTCGGATTTCTGCATCAGGGAGGCTTAACTTGTATTTCTATCCAAGAATAGTATTTACTGCACAGACAAAGCTAGATAATGTTGTAACTTAGAGCTTATTCTGTGCAATGTTTGCACATGGTTGATTTGTACAGAAGATGTTTCACTGCACAGAGAAAGGTTGTACTGTGCACAAAACAACCACATACAGAAGATGTTATTGTGCAGAATAAATCCTGAATTATAAATACATTTTGAAAATTGCACGTTTTTCAAAGACTTTCTCACAGTGTAAAGAAAATTGCTAAGTTGCCTCCTTCAAGAAGAAACTTAGTGAAGAATTCCATCCCTACTGATGGCTGTCTAACCTTCATTCACAAAACTCTAATGAAGAGAGCCAAGCATCCCACAAGACAGTCCATTCCGCTATTGAACGTGTCTTCCCATCAGGAAGAAGAGAGTAACAGTACTGGATCAGTTGGAATATGAAATCAATACCTGATTCAATGAGTCTATTTGGCACTACACTAGATGCAGTTATTATGGTTCCCCCTAGTGCTGGATAAAGGCTGTCACTCATGATGAGTGCCTGCAAGATCAGTGAAGACAAACTGAAAGGAAATACATCAATGTACCTCCTCTGCTATTAGCTACGTCCTGTATGATAACTGAGCTTGCCTTTAATACAGGAAGCCCCCACCTTTCGACACCTCATTATCTGATGGCTCACTCTTTTGATGCTTATAAATTAAAGACAAGGCTTCCCAATGATGTAAACAGTTCTCTTATCTCCTCACTCCCATTTCTTTTTACCACAACCCTGTGAGGTAGACTGTCAAAAGGCTGTGACTGGCCTAAGATCACCCAGTGGACTAAATATCTGGATGAGAATTTGAAACTGGATCTTTCCAGGCCTAATTCAACATTGCAGCTGCTCTAACTGGCCCTTATGTTTATAAAAGTCTTGTCTTTAAGCCATTAAAGCACCACAAAATTATGTATAATTTTGAGACTTTGTAATATAACAATAATATAACTTGTGATATAACTAGAATATGCTAACTACTGCTTTTCAGAAAGCCTCCTCCTTTCTATATTGATACAGGTTAATACAGTTCAGAGATAAGATGTGTAATGATCAGTAATGGGTCCTTCTCAGTGTGGTGCCATATCTATGGAATGTATTTTTCAGGAAAGTCTTATTTGGTGCCAGCCGTGATACCTTTCCAATGTCACTTGGTTATCTCTTTCTTTGGCCACATCTTTCAATCCAATAAGTACTGATATTAATTGGACATCATTTTTGTTGTTGTTTTTCTGCAATAGACCAGTTCTGAGTATCTTAATTTTGTATTTTACAATGTTATCTGTACCCCTTTTTCCTCTTCTTCTAATAAACAAATTTTAAAACCACTTTGCACTTTTGGAAGGTGAAGTGCAGTATATACAATCTTGAACTACATTCCATCTTGCTATGAGTTTTAGCTTAGTTGTTCTATTTAATTCCAGCTTTAGGCACCTGGCCAAAGGAGGTTCCAAAAGAACATGTCATAATTTCTTATATTCAGAGCCTTGCCTCATTGTATGATTGTCATGCATTCTGTGGGTGGGAGGAAGATTCAATAATTTGAGGAAGAACTTGCATTTAAGCTGCAGCCTGGAATTTCTTTATGTTGTCACAGTGCAATCCCAATTTGGTCCAGTCTAACTCAAGGCTAACATGGCTCTTAGCATCACCACTGTATCACTGAGATGTAGGTCAGGCTGAGACAAAGTAACTGGACAAAAGTCACCCAGCAGTGGTGCTGTGGCAACCTTTGAAGTGTCAGTGCTCATCATGACCATACCTACATTGCTAAGGAGAATCCAAAAATGCAGGCAGATGGGATGACTCACATCAATGAACAAGTTCTAGATGTTTTCATCCCTATCCAAAACAAGCCTTTTGTACAGCTAATAGATTTTAACTGTCCCTTCATAACTAAGCCACCTCAAATACTTTGCACTACAACAAAGTTCTCCACAATATACTGCTGCTAGAACTACACTATTCTCTCCCCTCAACACACAACTATTCCAAGGATTGTAGCTCAGTTCAGAGCAAACATGGAATGCTGGGGGACACAGGAAATGATGTCATAGTCCCTGCCAGTAAAAGAATTCTGCCATTCTAATTCTGCAAGTTGTGCTCAGTGGTGATTGTTGAATTTCCCTTCTGGTGTGAGAAGAAAGATGGATAGCAAACTCAAGCGACAGTGCTTTCAGATACACCAAAGAAAACTGGAAAAAAATAGTGGATCCTGGGTAGCAAACAAGCAAAGCAATCCCAACTTTCCTCCAGCTTAACTCAAGACAGGTACATGGTTCCCAGCATCACCACTTTATTCACTGTGAAGTAAGGCAGAAAGAAAGTAACTGGCCAAAGGTCACCCAGAAGTGGTGTTGTGGCAACTGTTGAACTGTTTATACTTTCAGGAATCTTATCTTTTCTACAACTGCTTGACTTAAAAATGCCACATAGGTGGAGGATAAGGTGGTGAGGTGACTACCTCTATCTCATCTCCTTGCTAGTGTTTTGCTTTTTAAGCTTAAGGCACTTGGTCAGTATGTGGTTCAACAGACTTCTCATCTCCATGATTAGAACTGGGACCTCATCTGGAGTACTGTGTCCAGTTCTGGGCACCCTAATTCAAGAAAGATATTGACACACTGGAACCTGTCCAGAGGCAGGCAACCAAAAGGGTGATGGGTCTGGAAACCATACCCTATGAGGAGCAATGGGAATACAGGCAGCACAGGTGTACTTTGGTGGTGATTGCCATGTGTCTTCAAGTTATTTCTGATTTATGGCGACCCTAAGACAAGCCTATCACAGGTTTTTTTTTTGGCAAGATTTGTTTAGAGGCTGTTTGCCTTTACCTTCCTCTGAGGCTGAGAGAGTGTGAGTTCCCCAAGGTCACCCAGTGGGTTTCCATGGCTGAGTGGGATTTGAACCCTGGTCTCCAGAATTGTAGTCCAATGCTCAAACCACTGCATCACGCTGGCTGGTACTTTGGTATGAGGATTGAATGTTGCAACTTTGTCCACACGTTAATTCTTTAGGTGAATGAGGACTCCTGCTGGACATAACTGGGTAGTGTGAAAATAAAAATAATGGTGGGATGGACTGCCAAAGGGATCGAACAGCATGGCCTGTAGTTTTAGTTTCTGAATGTGAGACTGCCCCTTCATATCATAAGCAACTGTGGAAAGTACTTGGTCATACAGCTACTGGTCAAGGAATACCAGCCTGAAGGCTTTTTGCTTGTGTGGATCTATCTATTGAATTTAATTTTGAAGGTGGGGAGATAATATTTTCTTGCACTTATGTTTTAAAATATACTCTGTGATATTTGAGTAGATGCCGATTCTAAATTTTCTTATTCTTTTTTTTTTGTAGTTTAAATCTGCTGCTTTTGTTTGTCACTACTTTCCTTTCATTTATACTAAGAATTTGATAGCTCATCACGTATATTTCTGTATATTTCTGGAACAGAAAGCACCAAGAAGATCTTCACAGTGCAGATGTTTTGATCTGCTATATGAATATCAAGGTATGTTTGTAGGACTAAGTTACATGTGTATCCTGGATCATGGAATCTATACCAGCTGGGCTGGCCTTAGGAGTCACTGACCTGAATACGTGCCAGGGGCACCAAGAAAAATACGTGCCCCTGATTGGCAACTTATGGTTGGCAACTTATGGTTCAAGAGTCCTTCTGTCAAAAGACAATTCAAGAGATGGGCAACTTATGGTTCAAGAGTCCTTTCTGCAGTGGGGTACACAGAGTGGTGGGGGTTATACTAAATAATAATGACTAAATAATGATGACTTTTTTTCAAAAGAAATGTATAAACTGAGCAAGCAACTTTGAAAGTCCCTTCCTCAGGAAGTTGCACGGTGCCCAGGAGCTTTATATAAAGCTGGCCTTAGGGTTTAGGAAACCGAAGCCAGAAGATTATCTGATATCATTCCCAACACACACACACAAAAGCTTACTTGGGCAAGTCTCTTTAAAAGTGGATGGAGGGAAGCATCTTGAACAGAATTGTTTAAAAAAAATGTTTGTCAAAAGGGGGACTGTATCTGTTATATATTCTTTGTAGCTCTGTGAAGGCCTGAACACATTCTCTATACTTTTCTCTAGTAGTGTACATGTTATTCCTTTTTAGTGCTTAAATTATAAGCAGACAACTGTAGCTACAGGCCAATTATTACCTCCAGGGCCCTCTGAGGTCCACACAGACCTCCAAAAATGTACATTTAAAAAAGTGACAAAACTGGAAGTTTTCAGAAGACCAGTTCTAGTTTTGGAAAATGGGTATTTGTTAATATTAAATAGCATAGGAGGCCCTACGATGATTAAAGAGGAAATTGCCAGTCCTAGCAGCTTACAGGAAAGATAATTCACCTTTTTCTGGGTCAGAAGAAAGGCTGGTCAAGGAAGTCTGGAGGAGTTGAGGACTTGGGGGTGCACTGTTAAATGATTTGGAAAGGTGCTTTTTCAGACACAGGTAGCATACTCAGAAATCTTTAGATTTAGATATAGATATATCAGAAACTTTTCAGTACAAATTAAAAGGAAAATGAGGTAAGAAAGAAAGTTACTTTGACTTCCTACTTTTCTAACAATGGTTATATATTTTATTATATAAAGTAACTTCTCCAACTACAGTACTGCATATATTTTTCATGAACTTCAACTTAACCAAACTTATTAATTATCAAAACTAACAGTAACATGTTATTCTTACTTTTCTGTCAAAAGACAATCAAAGGTTCCCAATCTTTCAAAAATGATGCCAATGATTTTTCTCTAATCAGTGTTGAAAATGTGTCCATTTCAGCAAGGTCAGCCAGTTTTAGCAGCCAGTCTTCCTTCATTGGAATTATGGTGTTTGTGCGTATGTTAATCTTGCTGCTACAATCATACATCTTAATAATTTTCCATCTCTCATTCTCCTCCATTTGGTCCCATCAATCCCAATAAAAACAATTCAGGTTTCAATTTAATATTAAACCTTCAAAATCTTCCGAATTAGACTATGTATTTGTTTCCAAAATTCTTTAGCTTTTTCACAAGTCCACCAATATGATAAAATGTCCCTACCTGTTGCTCACATTTCCAATATATATTAGAATCTCTTTTGTGCATTCTGCATAATTTGTCTCTTTTCATTTGAGAAATCACAGGAAAACTTAAACCAAGAAAGGGGATGTTCTATGACTAGCATGACCAAATAGAAATACAAAGACAATGGAAAGAATACATGGATGAACTTTATAAAAGAGATGAAAGGATGACAGATTCATTAAAGGAAGAACCATCTAAAGATGAACCTACAATGTGAGAAAGTGAAGTGGAAGCTGCACTCAGAGCACTTGGGAGAAACAGGAACAGACAGGATACAAATAGGGCTTCTTCAAGCTACAGAGACATAATCTATTCTACTTCTAACTAAAATCTGTGAACAAATATAGAAAAAAAAATGTCCCACAAATTGAAAACACCCAATACAAGTTCCAATCCCCAAGAAAAGGGATGTCAGGGTTTACAGTAACCACAGGACCATTACATCAATTTTTTATGCAAGCAAAGTCATGCTCAAATTCCAACAAAGACTTCTACCATAAATGGAGCAAGAATGCCAGACATCCAAGCTGAGTTCAGGAAAGAAAGAAGCACTAGGGATCAGACTGTAAGCATATGTTGGATAATGGAGCACAACAAAGATTTTCAGAAGAAAATCAGCCTGTGTTTTATATATTACTAATGTACATACCTGGCGTTGCCTGGGATTTTATTTTCTCATAGGTAATACTTGTTAGAAAGATTTGAGATCCTGTGTCTCTAATTCTCTAAACTGTGTTGTCCAGTACTTGTAACTTTTCCGCATATTTCCCAATCCAATCTGTATTCAGAGTTATTAATATACACAGGTTGAGTTCCTAAGGAAATACACTGGCCTCCTCCTTGCTGCTAGGCCTCATCTCCATGGCAACCGGCCTATTCAAGATAAACACAATTGACTGAAGCCCACAAGTTCTCTGGCTGAGAATTCCAAAGGCCCCTCCCTAAATTGCAAACCCCAGGATTCCATAGAATCTTCTTAGGCAGCCAATCATATGAGGTCTTCGCCTGATACAGACAAACTTTGACTTTTATATATTAGACAGCAAGGCTTTTAATTTGTAGATCATAAAAAACTACTGATCATTCTTAAAGAAATGAGTTTGTCACAACTTTTATTGTCCTGATGTGTAACCTATACTCAGTACAAGAGTCTATCATCAGAACAGAAAAGGGACGAATGGAATGGTTTCTAATAGGTGAAGGTACCAAGGAAGGCTGCATTTATTACTCTGTTTAACTTGTATGCTGATTGTAACATGCATAAAGCAGGATTAGACTCAGAGGACAGAGGCATGCAAATCAGAGGAAGGAATATCAACAATTTAAGATATGCAGATGACACCATATTACTAGTAGAAAAGAGCGAAGACTTGGATTTATTCCTGAAGAATGGGAAGGAAGAAAATACAAATGGAAGTTTACAGCTGAACATTTAAGAGAACAAAAATAATGATCACAGATGATTTATATAATTCTAAAGCAGAGAATGAAGACACTGAAGTAGTTCAAGACTTTCCATACCGGGTTAATTAGAATGAAGACTGCAGTCAAGAAATCAAAAGAAGTTTAGGATTTGGAAGAGCAGCTCCGAATGACCTGGACATGGTCCTGAAAGATGCAGAATTGAATACTAAAGTTAGGATTGTCTGTGCCATTGCATTTGCTTTCTATGTATGGTTGTGAAAGCTAGACAGCAAAGAAAACTGACAAGGAATGTGGTTATGGAGAAATTTGAAAGGTGGTGCTGGAGAAGAGTTTTACAAATACTATGACCTGCCAAAAAGACAAATCAATGGTTCCTTTCTTGGGTGTGTCACTCCCACTCAGTCTCAAAAAACTCCATGATAGGGTCTTTACAAGTCTGAAGGGATCTGAAGGCACACAACAACAAAAAGAGCAAAACAAGCCTGAATTCTCCCTAGAAGGCAAGATGACTAAACTGAGACTGTGTTCTGGACATACCATGAGAAGACAGGATTCAGTAAAAAAGACAATAATGCTGGGCAAGGCAGAAGGCACAGAAAAAAGAAGACGACTGCATTATGGATCAACAACTTAAATCAAGAAAGCCATGGCCCTGTGGGACCTGGACAGGGCTGTTTATGACAGGGTTTCCATAAGTTGAAGGTGACTTGATGACAGTTAACAACGATAACAACAAAAACTGCAAATCATGGTATCCCATAGAACTGAGCCATCACAGTTAATGTGGAATCATATTACTATAACTGTGTGGTGTGAAAGGGCCCCAACAGATAATATTGGATTACTTCAGACTTATGTAATATATAAAAGTCAGTGTCAGGCAAAGATCTCATATGATTGGCTGTGTCAGGCAAAGACCTCATATGATTGGCTGCCTGTGAACATTCTATGGAATCCTGGGGTTTGCAGTTCTGAGAGGGGCCTTTAGAATTCTCAGCCAGAGAGCTCTGAATAGGCTGACTGCTATGGAGATGAGGCCTAGCAGCAAGGAGGAGGGCAGTGTATTTCCCTCAGGAACCCAACCTCTGTATGTTAATAACTGTTACCCTGATTTCTGCGGGTCCTGTGAGGGACACCTAAGTGTGCTCCAAATTACAAAGTTGGGAATTAGTCAAGAGCACAAGCTAGCAATACGAGAGGCAGGGCAACGTAGCGAGATCTTTTACCCAATGTCTACGGGGTCAGGCCGAGTCAAGGAGCAAACAGAAGTAAATAATAATTGTTGTTTTTTATTAATACGCAGCCAAACAAGAGAACTATAGAAATAAAGGTTGGAGTTGGACAGAGGGATTTTGAGAGGAGGTTTTGTATGGGAAATACTACACCTGTCCTGAAGCCCAGGTAGTCTGAAGAAGAAATTTGTGGAAATGGAGTTTCTCAGCACGTGGATCTGAGGGGAAGGCTCATTGAATGAAGCGACAACAAGGCGGGATGGAAGCCAAGAGTGATCCGAAGAAGTGCTCAAAGTCAGGGGGTCTTCTAGGGGAAAATGTGGCTGTAGGCTAGTCCGTTCTCGGGGATAACAATGAGTTTCGGGTTGGAGACAAAGCCTCCGAAAGGTCAGTATTTTACATGATTGAGTTAAGACCAAATTGTCAATAGAGTAGCCAGTATGCAAACGCGGAGTGCTTGACAGTTGAGAATTCGGCTCGTCAAGCTGCCTGCTCGGGGCAGGGAGTCCTTTGTAAGTAGCGTGCATACATAATGTGGTACTTGCCTTGAGGTCTCCAGAAGCGGTAGTCTGGCTATTTCTGGCCTGCCTGTATTTGGAATATTTCAGCAATTAGTGGCCGTGCCTGTATGCGTGCTTGTCCGGGGGGCTCACAAGCACGTGGAGGGAAAAGGGGTATATATAGAAGGCCAAATTATTTGTTACCCTGATTACTGGGGGTCTCGGGAGAAACACCTAAATAACCTTACAATTATACAAAATGGGGGAAATTAGTCAATAGCACTGGTTGGCACTACGAGAGGCAGGGTAACGCAGCAGGATCTTGTAACCCAATGTTTACGGGGTCAGGCCAAGTCAAGAAGCAAACCGTGTTGGAAATAAGGAATGATCTTTATTAAATACAGGCACACAATGTAAGCAACACATGCACACAGATAACTAAGGAAAATAAAGGTGTGAGTATGATAGCGGGATTTTCAGAGGAATAGTTGATTTGGGCAATACGAAACCTGTTCCTGAAGCCTGGAAAGAAGATAGAGAGTGATACTGGGGTTCGATGTATCTCAGCACGTGGAGCTGAAGGGAAGCTCGCCAAGCAAAGCGGTAGCAAGGCGGTCTGGAACTCGGGAGCAATCCGAGGATGGTCTTGGAATCAGGGGTTTTTATAGGGAGAAATGTAACTGCAGGCTATGCCATACTTGGGGAAGACAATGTGTTTTAGGAGTGGGACAAAGCTTTGGAAAGGTCAGAATTTAGCATGATTAAGTTAAGTCCAAATTGACAAAGAGGTAGACAGTATGCAAATGCTCGGTGCTTGGCAGTTGAGTATTCAGCTTGCCAGGTTGCCTGCTCGGGGCAGGGAGTCCTTTGTGACCAGCGTGCATACATAATAAGGGTGTTTGCAGAGAGGCCTCCTAAAGCAAGGATGTGGCTATTTCTGGCCTGCCTGGGTGGAGAATGGAATGTTCAGCAATTAGTGGCTGAGCCTAGTTCTGTGCTTGTCCGAGGGCCTCACAAACACGTGGAGGGGGTGGTAGAAGAGAGCTGAATTATGATATCAAAATGATTTCTAGGGGTATCTCCAAGGAGGCCTAAACTGCAATAACATATTGATATCAAAATGATATCTAATATCCCACAAGTCCAGGCTAGAAATTGCGGTAACATAACTCTGAATACAGATTGGATTGGGGAATATGGAGAAAAGTTACAGGTACTGGACAAGACAGTTTGGGGAATTAGAGACACAGGATCTCAAATCTTTCTAACAAGTATTACCTGTGAGAAAATAAAATCCTGGGCAACACCGGGTGTATCCACTAGTTCACAATAACCAGTGGGGAGGGATGATGAGAGACAGAATTCAGCATCGTACAGTACATTATAATTACACCAGTGGTCTGAGCCGGAGGGCAACTCAACCCCAAATGGTGTGGGATAATGCCCCCTTCTTTGGACCATAAGTTTCCTGGAAATGAGAGATAGCTTTACTGTTTCTGTGGTGTCACTGTTTTGAATTACTTTTTATGTTTACAGTGCATGTGGCCTTCATATTGCCATCACTGTTATTTATCTTAGATTGTGTGACATCATGATTATTATCTATATCTCACTCTTTTCCCAGCCTGGGACTCAAGGTTAAGGACACAAGTAAAACGAAACATGTTTTAAGTGTGCTTTGTAGGATAGGCCATTGGCTGCTAGTAGCTTGTTTAAAAAGAAAGGAAGAAAGAAAGAAAGAACGTAAGAAAGAAGGAAAGTCTAATAAAACCTCAGTGTGTCACTTAATGAAAAAGTTCCAGTTTGGATAAGGAGAAACAATAATGCAAACTAATTCCTTTGGGATTCAGAACTAGGGGCTACATCCAAATTTTTTATTTTGTTTTATTTATTTGTATCCCGCCTCTCCATATGTATCGAGGCGGCGAACAACTTACAAATAGCATCTATTTCAATACATT
Source organism: Ctenosaura bakeri (assembly GCA_948474755.1). Lineage (NCBI taxonomy): Eukaryota > Metazoa > Chordata > Lepidosauria > Squamata > Iguanidae > Ctenosaura > Ctenosaura bakeri. The sequence goes on from CAOLHI010000694.1 coordinate 47,629, forward strand.
TTTCTATACATGCTCCCAACAAGCTGGGTACATCCAAATGCTTGTCCTGCAGCAAAATGTTGAAATGGGCAGTCAGAATTTTTGTAAGTCTCAACGATTTAACAGATCTGTTCTTGTTGGAACTTATGCCTGCAATTGCAACGAGTTACTTTTTAAAAAGTAACTTTCCAGTCTCTGACCATCGCAGTCCTTGAGGCCACCGATCACTCCCTGGAGCGTTGGCGAAGATATGTTGCAGTCAATGCCTTTTGGTACAGGAAAGGTGCTACCCTAAGACTATGCAGACTTGGCAGGGTGAGAAATCTCACTCTTGGGCAAACCTATTACTGCAGCATAATAACACATTTCCGCCCAAGTCCTCTATGCTCTCAGAGAGGAAACGAAATAAAAACTAAACCGCTCCACCCACTCCGCTTGCGGCTCTGGCGATCTCTGTAGTTTTTAATACGTTCGAAAGCCTTATTTAAAAAACCCAAGCCAGTTTTTTTTTCCCGACCTCCCGAGAGTGTCCACTCCCCCAACGAAACACCTGCACCGGAAAAACAAGGCCACACATCTGCGTCCTTGTAGCTATTGGAAGACGCCTCGCTCCTTTTGGTGTGTGTGTGCGCGCGCGTTATTTTTTTTGTCCTGCGCCCGCCCGCTCCCGGAGCTCCTCGCCTTCGCCTCCACTCACTTCCCGCGTTGAGGTGACGTGGGCGACAGGGAGGCCGGGCTCGCAGCGACAGCGGCGCAAGATGGCGGCCACCACGGGCGCGGGTGAGCGGGGACCGGTTGGCCGAGGCCAGCCTGGCCTGCGGCGAGGGGGCGACCCCGTGCAGGGGGGTTGAGGAGCGGGAGGCCGCCGGGGGTTGCTTCTCTCAGCGGAAGGGATGTTGGGAAGCGAGGCGGCGTGTTGCCGGGGAGCGGGGCTTGCCGGCTGGGTGTGTCTGGGGCCCGAGGGGCGGTGGCCTTGTGGGGTGTCCGTCCAGGGGGCGACTGGAGCTGAGGCAGGAGGGGTCTGAGATGGGGCCAGAGCTGGAGAGCCAAGCGGCCTAGGCGGAATGGTAAGGAAGGGCGGCCCTTTCTCCTTCTCCTTGGGGCGGTGGGGCTGAAGAGCAACGGGGGTGCCTCGTGATATTCGTTGCTTAAATCATTAATGAAATGCTACATCCCGCCTTTTTGTCCCTAAATGAGGAGTCTGCAGGGCTATGTGTCAGTGGTGGGAGTTCGCTGGGCACATATACGGAGTGGGCAGGAGATGGTACATGAGCTGTGGTAGCCCAGTGGAACCTCCATGTTCAAAAGCAGCACCTCTCCGAAGGCAAGAAGCTGGTGGTGGAGGAACTGGGTGGGGTGGTGGTGGTGGAAAAGGTTACAGGATTTCCCTCCTTACTTCTGATTGGCCTTCAATTACTTAGCAAGCCGCTTTTGGAAGTAGGATGCAGAGGTGGGGAATGTTTGGCCTTCCAGATGTTTTGGGCTTTGCCTCTCAGAAGCCTCAGCCGGCATGCCAATGGTAAGGGATGATGTTAGTTACAGACCAAAGCATTTAGAGAAGTAGAATTTACCATCCATGGATTAAGTGAACTTTTAGTAGTTTCCTGCAGCGCTGATCCCATGAATGAATGAGTGGGGTTTTGTTGAGAAAGATTGACTTGAGAAATAGTAGGCAATAAGTAGTGTGTTTATTTAGTATGGTTATAGTCTAGCTTTCTTAAAACTATGGAAGTCCTGGGTGATCTTGCTAAAGTTTGAGCAAGTATGTGTTGTCAATTGCCTTCGTGACGCTTGGCAACATATATCTGCATTTGCAAGGTGTCTGAATTATATGCCCTTAAAGCATGCCCTACACTCAGTGTCCAGGAGCATGGTATGTGTTCTGATTTTGTAAAGTGCTTTGAGTCCCAGGGCTAGGAAAAGGTGAGATATTATTAATCTTTTTCAGTATCATTTTCAGTCACTCTTGCCAGTTAACAGTAAATATAAATCCTTTCTAAATGTTTATTTATTGGAAGCTGCCTTAAAGGCCTTTTGTTGGAAAAAATATATAAGATATAAGGATTTTAAATAAATAAATTTCCAGTATAGGGTATGATTTCTAGGTTACTAATCTCATCTGAGGTTGGATGCTAAGCAGGGCCAGATCTGCTTAGTAGTTGGATTTGTTATATTAACCAACAAATACCGGGTGCTGTAGGCTGTGTTTCAGAGGAAGGAATTGGTGAAAATCGCCTCTGAGTATTCCTTGCCTAAGAAAACTCTATGAAATTCATAGGTCACTATAAGTTGACAGGTGACTTGAAGGCACATGCACACATACATTCTTAGGTAAAAGACAAGTAAATCATGTGTGACTGTTTCTCTGTAATTAATATTGTGTCTCTGTTCTTCCTCCAGAAATCTGTTCTTTAACAGCCCCAAGGGTTTGGCCAGCATAATATAACAACTGTTGAGAGAGTAAGCTATGAACCAGGACATCTCTGATTCAACTCAGGCTTCCTGGTCCAGGCTCATTAACAGAAATTAAGCAAATTCCTCAGCAACATGGGAGTAGTACTGAGCTATCTCACTTAACAGTGATCAGTAACATTATTTATTGAAATGGTTTAGATAAGTGCTACTCAGTGCAGGGTCTGGGGCTCATCCATAAGCCATCTGCTGCCAGTCCCCGGCAGGTTTCCAAGAAAGAAAGAAACGCTTCTAGCCAGTGGGCAGTAAGATGGTACTTGCCGCTGGCACACTGGGAAACAATTACTTATCTTCTGCTCCCTGGGGATGTTTTAGATGCTCGTTGTTTTTGTTCTCTGCCTTCAAGTCAAGGAAACAAAATATTTATAAGGTTAGTCACAGAGTTGGTAGCTAACACTGAGCACAGATCACAGCTTGAACAGTGGTTTCCATCTTGCCTTTCCTTTGTTCAACTTTAGCATTTTAACCATTATGGGCTTTCTCTGAAGTTAATTTTCAGGAAGTACTTGAGACTTTTGTGGTAGGTTTGAGTTTATGAAAAGGACAAAACATGGTAAATTGTAATGGCGGAAGGCCTTTGGTGTAGTATAGCAAGTTTTCTGGAGTCCTGGTTCGTAAGCGAATGGATGAGTCTCTAGGAAAACTGGTGTGGCTTACTATGTAGATAATTAGATCTAGGAGATATGAAATGAGGCTCCAGGTATTCTGCAGGCTGGTTCTGTGGCTTCTCTGCCCTCTTTCTACACCGTAGTGTACCTCCTGTAAAATGAGAGTAATATAATGATCCAGCTCACATGGTTTTTTGTCTGATGTGAATAGGAAGGTTGGATAGGGAGAAGGTTTTTTCTTTGTATAATACCATGATGTTCAGTGCAGGTAAAAACAAATCTTTTACATCTGGTTGGGGAAACATTGATCTTTCAGATATTTTAGACTTTGGTACCAATCATCAGATCAGAAGTAAAGAATTATGAGAGTTGAAATAAAAAATGCCTGGAGGCCCAAAAGCTCCCTCTTCCTACTTTACACAGTACATGGTTAATTTTTGAAACCTTTTTCCTGAAGATGTATTTAAGACTCTAACTTAGTTGGCTTAAAAGAGCATAATAATCAAATTTATGGAAGATGCCTGCTAATGGCTCTTACTCATGATGACTATATATTACCTCCAGAATCAGAGGTAGTATGCTTCTGATTTCCAGTCACTAAGAGGTTTATTGTCTTCATGTCTTACTTGTGTGCTTCCTAGGAATAATTAGTGTGGCGGCACTTATTCAGTGATGGGCTTGATAAAAATGCTGAAGTACATGAGTATATGAAGTATAAAGGCAAAAACCCAATAAATGTGCATGGCTTTCTTAGATTTTTTGATAAACATAACAAGGTTTCATTTAGGTGCATAAGGAAGCTTTGTACAAGTTGTAACTTAAAACGCCCTTTAAAGATTCTGCTTTGCAGAGAATTGCTTTGAATATGCTGCTAGATCATAAGATCTTGAAATACCTTAAGGGCTGTCATAGAGAGGAGGGGAAAGGCCTGTTCCCTGCTGCCCAGAGAGTAGACAGAGATGGAAAGGTAGTAAAGATCTTCTGTGGCTTCAGAATTAGAAAGAAGGGTGACTGTTCACTTTGCTCACCTGGGAGCCATGCCATGCTTGCTGTGAAAGCTGATTTTAAAAGGTACTTTTTAAATACCTCAAGGGCAGTCACAGGCCATTTCTGCTCTACACTGTTACGGTGCTGTTATTCCACTTTCAACATCCTATGGAATCCTGGGGTTTGCAGTTTAGGGAGGAGCATTTTGTATTCTCATCTAGGGAGTTCTTTGACCTCAGCAAGCTACAAAGCCCAGGATTCCACAGGATATTGAAAGTGGAATAATAGCACTATAAGAGTGAAGTGTGGAAATGGCCTCAGTGAGAAGAGCTCAGGTCTGTTCTCTGCCATCCTAGAAAGTAGAACCAGGTCTGATAGTTAGAAGTTGTGGGACAGTAGGCTTTGACTGAACGTTAGAAGGAACTTCTTGACAATTAGAGTAGTTCCTCAGTGAAACCAATTGCCTAGAGAAGTGGTAGAGTCTCCTTCTTTGGATATCTCCAAAAAGAAGCTGGATAGCTACCTGCTTGGGATGCTTTAGCTGGGTATCCTGCACTGGGACTTGATGCCCCATGGAGCCCCTTCAGATTCTGTGATTCTGTGGTATTGTGAACCTGGCTAAACTCTTGGGGTTTCCACCACTAAACTATGCTTCCCAAAAAGAAACTTAGGGTAACTTGACATGTTGAAAGGCTTGTTCTAAACAGTGCTTGGTAGGTGTGGGGAACAAGTATGCTTCTTGGTAGGTGAAGAGTACAAGAGATAAAGGGATTTCTTTGTGCTATGTGGGTGAACAATCCGTGTGAGAGGGTTTGTATCAGGATTTTTTATGGACAGAACATTGGGGGTACAGATGGCTGTAGTTTTCAAGGATGGGACACAGGTCTCTCAAGATACACACACACACACACACACACACACACACAGGAGGAATGTCTCAGTAATAATAGTCTGTGACACCACAGCATCTTTATCCTGAGAACTGGGTACATTAATAAGTGATAGTAACATCTTAACTGTAATTCTGTGGGCTTCTAGTAAGAAGGAAGTCTTACTGAATTCTTTGAGATATACAGATAAGTGTGTATATTATTGCAGCTTCAAACAGTATATTTTATTTTGACAGTGTTAACACAGGATGCTACCTCATGCCAGATGAGCATACTTATCCATTTATCCAATATTTTTCACTGTAATTTGCTTATAGTCTCCAGAGTCCAAGAAAGATGTCTGTTTTATATCTTTGATCAGTCCTTTTTGCTGCTGATGTCAAGTATTGAACCTGGAACCTTTGGTAGGCAGTGCGTGTAATCACGATGTTGTAGTCCCTCCAACTACCTGGAATATTTGGGTGGAGGAAGACAAGCATATTCTGAAGTGGAAGTCTGGTACAGCACATTGTGGGAGAGTGGGAATCATGTGGTCTTCCACATATTGTTAGATTGCAACTCTTAGCCATAGACTGTGCTTATTGGACCTACTGGGAATTACAGTCCAGCAGCATCTGGAAGGCCATATGATTCTCACCTGTACTCTAGAAAAATAAACCAATTTGGATCTTCACAGTAGAGATAATAATTTATGATTAAAAGGTGGTATATGTCAAGAGGGCAATATATTTCCATTATAAAATTGGAAAAGAATAGTCATGCAAGCAGAGGATCTCCCAACTCTCAGGAGACCATGGAGAATCACCTCCCTCCTTGTCCGACTAATGGAAGCAGTTCCCACAGCATAGTTTTTCAGTTCAATTTCTCCCAGTATCTTCTATCTGGGTGAGTGAAAGATTTGTTGTTGATTATTCTCACCTACCCACTTTGATGGAACTAGTAATGAATCTTTCACTTAGTCAAATAAACATTATTCTAGGCTTCACTATATGTTGTTTTTGAGTTGCATAGCTCATCAGGAGACTAAATATAGCTGACAATTTGTCTTGGTTTGTGAGGTTTCTCTTTGGGGTATAAGGTAGATCGATAGATTCTAAATAGAAATAAAAGAATGACGGCATTTCATATAATGCTGATTTAAGCACTTTCTCATCTCTGTGGAGTTAAAATAGATCTTTTCCACTGACATGAACGGAATCAGAATTTGGTTCCCCATGACAAAGGAATGAAGCAGAAGGTCTGACAACTTTATCCCATGTTCATCCTTTATTTTAATAGCCGAGATCATTTTTAATTCTAATTTAAAAGTGATTGGTATTTTATCTAACAAAATTCCCAAGAACAAATGGGATAATGAAATAGAGGTTGAGTATTGCTTATCCAGAAATCGAAAACCTCCAAAAACTGAAACTTTTTGCCATCAGCCACCCACCTCCACCTTTGCGGTGCCAGCTGCAGTGCTCTTGCTCATTTTTATTTGAGCATCACATTTCATACACAACAAAAGTAGTGCACAAACAAGATGCAAAGCTGGAGAGAGATGAGGATCTCTGAAATGGCAAGAATCCAAGTATAGTGAACAGCACAAAGTGGTAGAAGTGGTGCTTTACTCATTAATTCAAGGGGTCACCAGAGGTCTCATGGACTGTACTATATTTTATATATATGCAAATACAGATATTCCAAAATCTGACAAAATCAGAAATATGAAGCACTTCTGGATCTAGGCATTTTGGGTAGGGGATGCTCAACCTGTAATGCATATCTCAGAGTTTGTCTGTCATATATTCATATCCTTTTCTTGAAGTTAAGTATAGTCAGAGCATTTTGATAATTCATAAAGGAAAAACTGACAAAGGAAAAAAGATGCTAGGCTGTATGAACTTGTTCGTGTCCTAAGATTGCCCAGTAAGTTAATGTCATGTGGTTGCTAGTAAGATCTATCTGGTTAATGGGCATGGGTTTTTTATGTGTTGGCCCCATCTTTAAGGAATACCATTCTGTGAGAGTTATGCCTAGCTCCCGTCTTGATGATTTCGTTTTTAAGATGACATTTTAGCCCACTTTTGATTGATGCATGTTCATCATTCTATTTGACATCTTCTGGTTTTAACCATTGTTGTTATTTTTTCCTTTTATACACAAATGTGTATTGGAATGCTGTTTTAAAACTTCTGTTTTAAGTTCATTGAGTTTGTTTGCATTAATGTTTTATTTTGTAAACAGACTTGAGATTTTTTTTTTTAACCTTTAAAAGTGGTAGAAACATAACTTCAATAATTGGTTTGCATGATCAGGTGATATATATTTCTCATTTTGTATCTCATTCCTTTTCTGTAGAGTTCAGGTTAGTGCAAATGAGGATTATCTCATTCTGTCCTCACAGCAACACTGTTAAGCTGTAAAGGTGACTGGCTAAAGAGCCTTGAGGAAGCTTCAGATATGTCTAGGCTGATTCTCTAACTAGTACAACACACTCTTTCTTGTCATTTCCTCTTCTCCGCAGATAGTTGTGCTGAGCAAAAGTATGCTTACTACATTCATTGAGCAGATGCTTGCTCTCAGTTTTAAAGTTATATTCTTTATAAAATATGATGTATGGATAACAATATGAACTAAAATCTTAAAGTGGAGTTTGCATTATCCTGCTTTCTAGCATATTTTACTTTGAAATTTGAAACATTAGCACCAAGGCATATTTGAACCCAAATTAAATGTCTACCACACAGGAAATAATTCTTGAAAAAGGAAATGAAACAAAGTCTGAAGTTCAAGATGGAAGAAGCATTAATAATATTTTGTAAAATATCAGCTAATTACCCAACCTTGCTTTAGACTTGAATTTACAAAGCTGTCTTCTGTTGGCTTTATGAATTTGACACTCTGACACTTGTGCTCTCAACATTTCTGGCATATCAGCCTGTACTCCTGGTGTAATATACTTGTAGAACCAACATAACACAATGTTTTGTGTCATTGGTTTGTAATGATGACGGGCGCATTCTCTCAAATCCTTATCAGCTGGTACAGGAAGTCCCAGGTTTGGGCTGTTTGTATAAAATGTGATGCTGACATGAGCTCTTCTTGTCCTTTCATCCTGTCAAGTTTACAGTCCCTTAATCCTTTGCAGCTGCTGACTTTGCAGTTTAAAGTTGGCTGGAAGAAGAACAAGGCAAATTGCTTCCTCCCCCCCACATAGTTTTTTGGGCATTCACTGACAGATACTGTAGAAATCATTTCTCAGAGAAACATAGTTACTGTCTGGGTAAGTGGCTTCCATGGGGCAAGATAGCTGAGTGGTAAGCCAGAATGTATCAGCTATTATACATTCGTATTATCTTGGTAGATAGTGAAACGGTGCTGTAGTTCCAGGCATACAATTAAACTTACAAGGTAAAAAGTACAGGCATACCTCGTTTAACATAGCCACTGACACTAAAGCTCCTTTTTACAGAGTCTTTTTATGTCCATCCAGCCCATCTTTCCTTGTCCCCTGTCTTTGTTGTTGTGTGCCTTCAAGCCATACTGACTTATGGCACCCTAAGGTGAACTTTTCATAGGGTTTTCTTAGCAAGATTTTTTCAGGCATTTGCCTTTGTCTTCCTCTGAATCTGAGACAGTATGACTTGCCCAAGATCACCTGGTGGTTTTCATGACTGAGTGGTGATTTGAACCTTCATCTCTAGAGTTGTAGTCCAGTGCTCAAACCAAACTCAAACTGCCTCTCTATCCAATTAGATTTTTAAAAGCAGAAATGTTATTGGCACTGAGAAGGTGCTGAAGGAAGGCTCAAGAAACAAAGTTTTTTGTGTTGAGTTGCAGCAGCATGTCTGCAGTGAACAATGAAATAAAGAGCTGCAGAGGAGCAGGATTCTAGTCTAACTGATCCTACTGTAGCTGTATGTGTTTACCTGTAGCAGGCAAAGTAAATAGCAGCTGCCACCAGAAGCCCTTGATGAGTTTGCGTCAAAGCAGAGAGAAGAGGGGATAAGGCTGCCTTACCAGCTACCTGCAGCATATTAAAAAGCATAGATCTACACGTTTGACCATCAAAATAGAAATGCTAAGAAGAGTGGAGGGTGGTGAAAGACAAGGTTATCGCTGGGTGATTTTTGGGAGAAGATCTTAAGAGATCTCTAGAAAATTCAAAATGTTTTTGTCTATGTATGCAAGGCTTAATGTCCCAATTATTTCGTTTTCTGTGCACATATTGTGAGTTTTGGCTAAAAGGCTCATTGAGACATGTTGAACTCCTCTTCTTTTCTGAAAGAACTATTCCTATTTTTCCATGTTATTCCTGCCTCCGTTACTTTTATTCCCCTCCTTTCTCTGGTGAGGCAAAATGCACAGGAAAAGAGAAATGAAAGGAGTGCTGCACCAGGCTTCCTCCACCTCTCTCATTCTGTTTTGCTTCAGCAGGGAGAACTCATTTCGCTCCCTCTCCTTTCCCTGTGCATTTAGCGTAACTGCTAAGGTAATGAAGATCATGCTAATGGGTTCTGAGGTAAAATGCCACAACCTATTATGGATGACTGACTGGTTAAGGTATAACTGTGCTATTGTCCTTTGTCATACAGTGTGTGCTCTGTAAACGCAGGGGTTCTGTTCCAGGAATCCCTGCAAATACTAGAAATTGCAGATGTTTCCATCCCATCATATTAAGTGGTGGCAACGTGTGTGCAGACACTTCGGCACATATGTGTGCACATCACTGCCATTTTAGCTGTAGGATGGGATGCTACATGGTTGCTCAAAATCGTGAATCTGGAGGTTGCAGATAAGGAAGGCCCACTGAATTTAATTTCTTTTTGTTTTACTTCCATTGTTTCTATACTGTGCAAAGGTCACTACAGGAAGATATTGTTATAGGAGATGTGCAACCTCCTCTTTGCATCTTATGGCTATATACTGGCATGACACATTATATGTAGGAAGAGCTAGGAAAGGTTACTTTTTGGACTGTAGCTCCTAGAATCCCCATTGGCAGTTCAAAAAGTAACTTTTCCAAACTTCTTGTACGGCATCTAAACACACAAGGCTGTCAGAACTGACAACAGCTCTCCAGGATCAGATGCAATCAGGAGACATTCCCAGCATTTCTGAGATCTGGGATCTTTCTTACTTGGAAGTGCCAGGGCCAAAATTCGGGATCTTCCTCGTGGAAACCAGTGTGGTTCTGTAAGATCGCAAATATTTGTTGGTGGAAAATTATCACTGCTGCCATCCCTTTGCTGCTTTCCCAACTTCTTTTTCATTATTTGTCAGGTAGAACCAAGACCAACATAAGGCATCATGTTCTAGATTAGCAAAGGATAGTGTATGATTCTCCAGATGTTGATTTGCAAGTCCCATTAGCCCTAGTCAGTGGAGAGGATTGTTGAGAGTTGCAATTCAGCTACATCTGGAGGGCCACATCTTTCCTGTATCCTTGTTCTGAAGGAACCACACAGGCAACTTTATTTTCAGTCTAAAGAAATCAGTTTTTTAAAGTGGTGCGTGCATTTTCAACCTGAAGAACTCAATCACTTCATACAGCTGAGTCTTCAAGCCTCTGCTCCAGGCAGGAGCTGAATGAGCAATGTGCGTTGTAATGGCCCCACCCCCAAAAATGTTGTAAATAATATTATTTGAGTACCTTTTTAATGAGCGTACTAAGTTTTCTGTAGCAAAGCCCACAGGAGGAACTGAAACCCAGCTTGAAGTACAGACTACTGTAGTTATTTCCTGCTATCTTTTAGAACATGTCTTGGCAAAAACAGTTGATGCAGACATACTTTTGGTTCTAGTTAACTGTATGTTTTCATTAACTATCAGAGCTTCCATACTTGTGTCTTCAAAAGGTTTTCTTGGACATTGATGCTAAGACAGTGTTGGACTAGTAATTTAGCATTTCTCTAAAAAAGAAAGAAAAGAATATGTTAACATTTCTGACAATCATAAAATCTTGGGTGTCTAAGCATGCGTTTCCAGAGCATATCTCTGACATCAGCTGTTTTTGGACTGCCTTCATATAGATAACATTTGCATTATTGAGAATGATTTTTAAAAAGTGCAGTTTACAAGGCTTACATCAAAATTCACCTTTCTGATCACCATGATGAGAAGATGACTATGATGCTAGTTCTAATTCATGTTGACACTGGGACAGTTAATCTGAAAATTACACTTCCTAAATAGGAAACATGAAGCACATGAAATCATTTTATAATGGCCAACATGTCTTAGGTCTCTATACAGTTCCACACATGTTCAAGAGTAAATCCTAATGAGTTCTGTGAGACTTATTGCTAGATAAGCACATAGAGATTGCAGTTTTAGTATATGCTCACCTGGGAATAAGTCCTGCTGAACTCAAGGTAAATGTGCCTAGGATTGCGTTGTAAGTATGTATTATAAGGGCAGCATAAATCACTTCCAGTCACATCTATCCTCCCTCCTCCAGAAAACCATGTGATGTGTGTGTTAAAGCCTGTCCCATCATGGCAATGTGGCATATTGTTCTAAGACATAACAAAATGCATCCAACAACTTCAGATGAAGTAAATGCATGTTTTAGCTCTATCTGCTGAATATTGGTTTGATCTGAGATACTTGGTGTGTGGGTGGCAAGTTAGCATACTAAGTCAACTGACCTGTGTTTGATAGTGATCAAATTAGAGGAGGGGGAAGCTTGGGTATTGTGTCTGGTCCACCTTTGGAAGTAGCTGCTGTGGCATGATTTGTACCTCTTGAATTACCATATATGTACTCATGTATAAGTCGAGGGCAGGTTTTGGGGCAAAATTACAGATTTTGATATGACTTGTGAATAAGTTGAGGGTCATTTTGCAGAGAAGGGAAGTGCTAGTGCTGCCTTGGGGCCAGCCCACCCAGGCATTCAAAAAGGCCAGAAACTCACTTTGGTGGTGACTAGAGGGAGTTGGTACTTCTTTTAGGTTCTCCTAGGATGAACTAAGGTCTTGCCTTTCACCGCTCTATTCAGAGAAGAGAATGGTTGCTTTTTTGACAAGTGTTCAGGTACAGTACTTACAGTGACCTGTGAATGTCAACCCATTTGACTCAGGTTTTTTGAGTTGACTTTTTGATTTAAATTTGGAGACTTGCACATTATGTACAGTAATTTGCTGATCAGAGGACAGTAACTTTCCAATTGCAGACTTCTCTGGGTTTTGCTATACCAAAATGCATGTGTGTGTGTATGCATATGAAATATATATATTGTATGATAAAATGTATATTGTGTAAAACTGTGTATTCATTTTCATGCCATTTTATTTGAAGAATAAAAATACTGTGAAAGTGGAGTAGAAATAGGAATGGAAATATGGAAAACTGACACAGCCCCTAAATAGCCTGATTAGTCCATTCGTAGATTAAATTATGTTTTTACTACATCTCTGCCTAGGTACTACTTACCTCCCCTAAGATTGTTGCACACTCACCATGTGGCACAGCTGTCCATCTTTGTGTAATTAATTTGTCGAGAAGGTCTTTATTACTACAACTACAACTACAAAAAGAATATTGCCCTTCACTTGAAAAAACTATAGATTAGCCTTTCCCAACTTTTTGATCAGTTCAAAAGCTGCTGTTTGATTGACTGGGTGTCCCAGGTATTTTAATTTATTTTAGAAAAACTTAAGAACTTGGAGCACAATCCTTATTTCAGGTCTACTGGGAAAGAGGGGTTAAGTTGGGGTAGAACAGCTTTCTCCACCCCAGGACCTTCTAGATACTCTCTGAAAGAATGCATCTCCCTATATGGACCTGCCTGAGTTTTAAGATCTGCAGAGGAGGACTTTCTTTTGGTTCCAGCATCATTACAGAGACATTGATTGAGAACATGGGAGAGAGCCATGAGAGAGCCTGTTGGCTACTTCCAGGTTATAGAACTCCCTGCCACAGGAAATTCACCTGTCTTCCTTTCTGCTTTCTTTTCGCTGGACAGTAAAGACCATTTTATCTAGGTAGGACCCTAAACTACCACCTTAGATTCACATTAAGCTTGTAAGTTAGAAGTGACTTGAAAGCACACAAGAACAAAGTGCCAGCAATAGGGGGAGGTAATTTCTATCCATCATGTCCTCTCCCCTTTGAAAACTGACTTATGGTGACCCTAAGACCCTATCATGGAGCTTTTCTTGGCAAGATTTGTTGCCTTTGCCTTTTGTGATGCTCAGAGAATGTGACTGGCCTGAGATCGCCCAGTGGGTTTCCATGGCCAAATGGTGATTCAGACCCTGGTATCCAGAGTCTTAGTTCAGGTGCATACACACACCTGCTGCTGTGTCCCTTTCATCAAGGATGTGTATCTTGGGATGCGGGTGCTGAAACTGTTCCATTGTTGAAACTGCTCTCTTAGCATCTGCACACCACCACCATCCCCTCTGCTGCATCCATTGCTATTGCTGTCCAGCCTCAGGGCTTTGCAGATCCCATTTGAGGGTTCTGTGAACCCCCAAGGGTCCCTGGACCCCAGATTAAGAACCACGGCTATAGCTCTTCAAAAAGATAAATTTTCACATTACATGTTAAAAAAGACTTTAAAAGAGATTTTCTAGTACGGGGAGTTTCAGACAACTATGTACCATAGAACATTTTTTTTAAAATGGCAGGCTTGGAGATAGATTAAAAAGTAGTGTAATAGGTTCGGTTTTAAAAACTCTATAACGGTGCCAAATCCTGTCTGATGTTGGAAGCTAAGCAAGGGCAGCTCTGGTTAGTATTTTGATGAAAGACTACCAATGAATACCAGGTGCTGTAAGATATTTTCCAGAGGAAGAAACTGGCAAAACCTTTGAGTATCCCCCACTTAAAAATACCCTAGGTGATTCATGGGGTTCTTAAAAGTCAATAAGTGACTTAAAGACATATAAACACAAAAACATATTAGATTCAGAGAGAATCCAAAAATAGACTAATGTGATTGTTTTTAGTTCATTCAGAACAAATTGGAAAGCAAAGAGCATGGAACACATTGGTATTCATTTCTATTGAAATATATTATACAGTGTAGTAAAAATTTTGAAGAGATCAAAGCTTTTGACATTCCAGAAGTATTCATTTGCCTGTGACATTTTCATGTCTTGTTTCTCTTTAATATCATATTGGCTTTGTATTCACTGTCATGGGGTAGTATCTGGTAGACTACGTGATAGATTTATCAAAGTTATGAAAATCTAGTATTTGTGACTTGTGCAGTTGCTAATGCTATTGCTGTCAAGGCAACTGACTTATCATAGCCCTATAAATGGGAGACTTCCAAGATCCCTGATCTTCACCTGACCTGCTCAGGTCTTGCAAACTTCCTGTCATCTTTCACAGCCATACACAGAAATCAAGAATACTGTGACACAGATGATTCTGATTTGGTGTTTAATAATAATATCTCTTTTTACTTGAAGATCTTTGATGTCATAGTCTGCCTCTAGTTTCTTGACTGTATTTCTGTGAGTACAATTATAGATGTGGGACAGGTGGGCTTATTAAAATAAATCGTTTAAAGCATACGCTCCAGAATGTTATTTTTTCAGTATCCATAGAAACTTGTTTAAAAGCATTTCGTCTGATCACTTTGGCAACAATGCATTTTAGTACAAAATCATAACACTGACACCTTCTTCTGTTGAGTTTTATTTTGTTAACAGGACACAGTGTCTTTGAAAAGGTTTTTAATACCTTATAATGAGTGTTAGAACCTTCCTGTGAATATATAATCAACTATATGACATAGAGTTCTAATAATACACTTTCTAGATTAAGAGCATAATTAAGAGCTATCCTGGATCAGACAAGAGGCATTTGTAGCTCAGCATTCTCTGGAGGGCACAGAGGAGCAATCAACTACAATTGGCAGCATACTTAGCAGAAATCCAGAAGCCCAAAGTTCTTTTTCAGTTAATGTTGTTAACTCCTGCTGCCATCACTTTCCATTTTTTAAAATTCTGCCAAGCCAGATACACATATTTAAAGCATTCACTATATGTAGCTTTGAAAATAATAGTTTAGTAAGAAAATGAGCAGGAAAGTACAGGAAAATAAAAAAGAGAATTTTAACATTCTGCTCTTGTAAGAGACAGAGAGAAAAATGAAAGAAATGGCGAAAAATGGAGCAAGAGAAGTGATACCACTTATTGCAACTCAGCAGATCATGGCTGTGGAAAATAAAAATGAAATTAATACCTGGAAGACCACAAATCCGCATGTCTTTGAGGAAACAATGCAAGGGGGACCTTAAAATGAATTTTTATGACAGTGATCACAATGGTAATGTAACCAAAAAAAGGTTAAAATGCTTTAAAATGGGGCTATAAGTAAGGAATTGATGTTTCTAGCACAAAAAGACAATGGAGTTCATTCTCAAGTGGAGAAATCTCCAGGCTTTACTTCAGGTCACCATGTTGGGAATGAACGTTCCTCAACAGGAAGATGGGGCTGAATTGTGAAGCTTTGCCATGCAACAGAAGCAGCAGAGAAAGCTTGGAACACAGGTGCAGAGTTTGAGTGGCTGGCCCTCTGTAAACAGGGAAGAAGCTGAATAATGGAAGAATACTGATACTCAGGCTTGCTTCTCAATTTATTTTAAAAACATATTGGCAGAGAACCAAGGGCAATTGCATGATTCAGCACAACTGAGCTCATGTGCTTCATCTTCAGTGGTGGAGAACACAATGAATTTGCAGGAGTACATTAAAGAGTCAGTAACTAGGGAGTTAAATAATTTAATGAATTCAAGAGCAGCAGCAGCATTAGTTTTAGAGGGAAGTTTAATGAATTATAGTTTAATGAATTTAAATAGATGAATTTAAGACAAAGGCCTGATTTAAATGTAATGAATTTTCTAACAAGTGATTTGGAACAGACAAAGGAACTATGAGGAGGTGATGGGGTACAAAAATTAAATTCAATTAATAAAAATAAACATAAGTAAAACAAGGATATGGAAGTTAATAAGAAGCACAAAACATAGGAAGGTGAATGTAGGAGCTAAATGTGTTTTAAAAACCAAGCATTTGCAAAAGGACAATACTGAGCCAGAGACAGAGATGGATATTATTTCAGAAGTATCTGAGGGAGAGATGGATGATGAAGCTTATACTGACAGTGAAATTGATTGAGATAGTGATATGCAGAGAGAATTGACTAGATTTGCTGCTAGAAATATACAGTGCGCCCTCTGTTGATGCAGCCTCCACACACACAAATGTGAGATTGTGCAAAGCCTGATGTCCAGTTATCATCTGTGGGCATGCCAGGTGCACAGTCATGCCGGTATGAGTGCATGCACATTGCATCCATTGATGATAATGGGACAGAGCATTTGTGTTTTTTGTTTTCACAAAGGTTCCTGGAACAGAATCTTCACATATACAGAGGGCACACTGTAAAGGGTTGCATTTTTCAATCAAAAGAAAAGAAACAAAAGATCAGGAGGGAATTACAGATCTTGATGACAAAAAATTCAGTGGATCTTAGGCAGTTGTCAAGAGTCACGCAATTGCTGATTTCAGTGATTCAGTTAATAAACTTAATAAACTTGTGCCTGAAAAAAATAATTTGCTTTCTAGAAGGACAGGTCAACTCTGGCAGGCCTTCTTGTAGCATATACAAGAGCCACCTTGGATCCCATTTGGGAGAAAGGCAGAATATAAGTGTAGTAAATAAAATAAATAAAAATAATAAAGAAATTTAAATAAATTAACTAATTAAAATAAATAAAATATTCCACAATTACTGCAATTCTGCTACTCTGACTATCATGAGGAACTGACATAACTGTTGATTTCCTACCTGAACAAATGATGGGAAGAACCTTTCCTGCCCATTTTAGTGGACTGATACTGTGAAGGCATTCCTTCTGTATAAAGTGCTAGAGTGTGTAAGCTTTATTATAGGACCCTTTGCTAAGGGTAAGATAGATGATAGTTGTTCCACCATTATAATCAGAAAATGGGGAGTATATGCTGATAGCTCATACATAGAAGATAGTTCAATTTATTGTTTTAGAACTTTGCAATGTGAAAGTATAATGCTCTACTCTGATTCTGTGGTAAAGGAATAAGGAACTCCAGCAGTATGACAGGTTTTGGTCAGTATTTTCCCCCATAAGTTTTTCTGACATTGGACTTTGTCAGCCTATTTGTAAGTCTCTACATGTCTTAATCTATTAATTAAGTATTATCTATGTTCCAGTCCAGTGCCTACTGTGTGCCCACCCACAGGCAGCATGAGAGGTGATGGGAAGTATAGTCGTCCAACATCTGGAGGGCCACATATTTTACCATCCTTATCTTCATACAACATTTTAATCTGAAAGGACTTTTGTTAATGGAACTCACAGTGAGATCTCCTTTAAAGAAACTAGGACATGGAGCAATGGGTTCAAACTAAAAAGTCTAGGACATGAAACAAAAGAGATTCCATCTAAGCATTAAGAAAACTTACTGATGATGCAAGCAGTTTGAGAGCAGAATATGCTGCCTCAGAGAATCTCCTTCTTTGGAAGTTTTAAAATTGGAGGTTTCAAAATGCTAAAAGGCCTAGAAGTCCTGCCCTATGAGGAGCAGCCTGGAGAGCTGGGTATGTTTAGCCTGAAGAAGAGAAAGCTAAGAGGTGACATGATAGCAATGTTCAAATATTTGAAGGGATGTCATATGGAAGATGAAGCAGACCTGTTTTCTACTGCTCTAGAGATTAGGATGCGGAGCGATGAATTCAGACTACAGGAAAAGAGATTCCATCCAAACTTCAGGAAGAAATTTCTGACAGTAAGAGCAGTTCAGCAGTGGAATGCTCTGCTTCGTAGTGTGGTGATATCTCCCTCTTTGGGGTTTTTAAAGAGAGGCTGGATGGTCATCTGTTGGGAATGCTTTGATTGTATATTCCTGCATGGCAGGAGGTTGGACTGGATGGTCCTTGTGAAATGAATTGTGGCATTTTTGTTTTGTTATATGTATATTTCTGTGCTAGTCTTGTCATGCTTACACATTGCTCAACAAATAAAATCAAAATGTCAGTTGCATAGGTCACTAAACTAGTTAAATGTGTTCATTTAAAAGATGGCAGGCAAAAGACTGCCTATTCACCAATCTCTGGTGGCCGTCTACTCATTTTACAAAGACTAGATATAACATGTATATTAATAGATATAAACCTTTTCCCTTGTTGCAAACAACTTGGTAGAAATTTCTTTCCATTTTTACATTGTTTAGTTGTTTTAAGGATTATATTGATATTTCTGTTATACAACTGTTTTATATGTTCATGTTGTAATTTTTTAATTAAAGTAATGATCATAATGAAACAACACTATCAAGTAAAATATAGTAAAATACAAGGCATAACTCTACTGAAAGAGAAGAAAAGAACCAGCAACAAAATCCTTATCACTAGCTGCTTTTTCCACAAGTCCTCTAGCCTGGCACCACAGATAATATGCTACAGTAGTCAATGCTCATGTCACTAAAGGACATGGATTATATTAGGTTCTTGCTCTTCTAGAAAGCGGAACAGCTAACCTGTGAGATGTAAGGATAATAAAATGTACAGAAATAGATTTAGAGTACTGTATTTATATTGGCTTGCTTAATTTTATACATGTCTTTATAACCTGGGAACCACTTAGATGAAAGCCAATTTTGAAATTTTCAAATACATACATTTTAGTCAGAGCCCCAAACCTATGTATAAAAAAAGGTTCATATTTATCATAGTTTATCTGAAGTAAGAATTTTGCAAAAGTATTCTGAATGATTCTAGTATATGCAATGGTTTACAGTGCAAAAAGACTGTGGCTATTTCTGTGCTTAACTGTTATAGTGCTACTAGTGTATTTACCCAGCGTTGCCCAGGGTATTTATTTTCCTCTTAAGAACTCACCAAACTGTTTTCTCCATTTCCTGCAGCTTTGCTCCATATTTCCCAATCCAATCTGTATTCAGAGATATTTACATACACACTTTGAGTTCCTGAGGGAGTACACTGTCCTCCTCCTTGCTGCTAGGCATTGTCTCCATAGCAACCGGCCTATTCCAGTACCTGTAACTTTTCCCCATAGTACCCTATCCAATCTGTGTTGTCTGGTGATGTTTATGTACTGGCCTTTTTTTCCTTCTTTCTGTTGACTTTGTGCAATGGCTTTTCTGGAAGCATTTTTTGCTTTGAATTTCAGCTTTAAGATTCCTCACACATGGAACCCATACAGTCTACTGTGTGAGGTGAGAAGATCTTGTAACTATGGCCGTTTCTGCACTACACTATTACAGTGCTATTATTCCACTTTCAACATCCTGTGGAATTCTGGGGTTTGTAGTTTACTGAGGCCAAAGAGCTCTCTGGCTGAGAATTCTAAAGGCCCTTCCCTAAACTGACAACCCCAGGATTCCATGGAATCTTCGCAGCCAGGCAGTCATATGGGGTCTTCTTGCCTCACACAGCTAATCATATCCTGATGCAGACAAACAGACAAACATTCACTTTTATATAGTAGATTATTCCAGTTTCAACATCCTATGAAATCCTGGGGTTTGCAGTTTAAGGAGATGGCATTTAGAATTCTCAGCCAGAGAGCTCTTTGGCCTCAGTAAACTACAAAGCCCAGAATTCCACAGGATGTTGAAAGTGAACTAATAGCACTATAATGGTGTAGTGCGGAAATGGCCTGTGTTGCTATATTATTTGGCAGAAAAATTATTTTTGGCTACCATTTTAACTCGGGGGGGGCGTTTTCTGCTTGTTTAATCCATTAATCTCGAATATGCACTTCCACTACTGTTACTGCGCTGCCTTTCCTTCTTATCTTTTTTGGTGAGGTCACTTTCGCTTACCTCTCTTTCCCACCCCCCAACATTTGTTGAGCTCAGCAACTCTGGGACTCTGTGTTTTCACTCTCATGGTAATTAACAAAGTAAGAATGCAAATAGTCTATGTGAGTAGCCACCTGCCAGCTAAAGGACGCAAGAATGGTTCAAGCTGCACCATAAGTCTTTGCATCCGTGGAGAAGAAGAGGAGAGCAAACAGAATAGGAAAGGAACACAAATAGTGACTACCTCAAGGTTTTGGCAATTGTACAGCTTTTTTTCCCCAGTTGCACAGACCTGCTTGTACTTTGTGACAGTAGCTTCTTTGTCAGGCTTTTCTAGAAAGTTTCTAGATCTTCAGATCTTTTAGATTTTTCTAGATCTTCAGTATCTTTTGAAATGGACAGTGGAAGTTTTCTGTGAACAGTAACCTTGCATGCAGATTATTGTGTATTTAAAAATCAGTATCTTCTAAAAAGACAAATAAATTTACGGTTGCCCAGAATTTGAAAGAGAACTATTATAAAATGTTTTATAGATGGTATTTGACACCAGATAATTTACAAAAGATTTACAATTCAGGTACTGGGCTTTGTTGGAAATGTTTAAAAGAGGTGGGTACGATATATCATATGTGGTGGACATGTCCAAAGGTTAAGAAATATTGAACTGAGATACATAACAGGATTTGTGAAACAATGAAGCTACAATTTCCTATGATTCCTGAATTGTATTTGTTAAATATGACAGATTCAGTAGACAGCATGAATATAAAGAAATATTGGAGAATATTATATATGATAGCAACTGCACGTATTGAATACGCTAAGGTATGGAAAACACAGCAAATACCTACAATAGAACAATGGTGGGGAACCTTTATTGAAAATAAAACTGCTGACATAGTCTCTCAAAGATTGAAAGGGAAATCAGATGATGAAATTCAGAAACAATGGCAAATTGTAGGTGATTGCTGGGTGATCTTCGATAGAAGTCTATAATTCATGGTAATATGCGGAAAAATCTTATTGTGATGATTACGGTAGATATCATGAAGCAGGAATATGGAAAATGGAAATGCTATGTACCAACGTGTAAAATAGCTGAAAAACGCAGTACAAGGATATAACAATGTTAAGAGATATTGGAAATGAAATCTAGATCAGTTTGGAAGATTCGAGAAATAATTCATGTGAAATAGCAATAATAAATGTTTGTTTTAATTGTGAAACTTCAATAAAATGATATAAAAAATCAATATCTTCTTCATTAAGAGAAATAGGTGTATACTGCATCATTGTTTTTACTTTTATTTTTCTTCTTATCTTTAGTCAGTACTCTCCCTTAGTTCATTGACCACAGTTGGATTTACTTCTGAGTAAGCATGTGCATTGTTAATCAACAAAATAATCAGAAATATCAGATAAGATATCCAGACTTAATTTATCTTCATTCTGATTTGTTTTCAGGAGTAAAAGTTCCTCGTAATTTTCGACTGCTGGAAGAACTTGAAGAAGGTCAGAAAGGAGTAGGAGATGGAACAGTTAGTTGGGGTCTTGAAGATGATGAAGATATGACACTTACAAGATGGACAGGCATGATTATTGGCCCTCCCAGAGTAAGCAGTGGTTTAAATAAAATTTAAATGGCAATTATTTATCCTATAAAACCTTAAGAGATGAGTCTTTCAGGTACACATTTGCCAGTCAGATTGTGTGTATGTGTGTTTTCTGTTTGTAATTTCAAGAGACTAGTGTCTGGTACTATATTATGTGAAAAAAAATACTGAGTATTAGACGAGCCTGTTCTTGCATTCCTTTGACACATGCACAGTGTGAATAAAAAGACCTTCTGAGATACCTGGACAAGTCTTCCCTCGTTTCTTCCTGTGCCTTGGTTTCTACACATATGGACTATGAACAGATACCATTTTCTGAATTAGGATTTTATATTACAGTCAGGTTACAGCACGGCTTGGATTGCTGTGAGGGTTATATGAGTATCAGTTGTTAGTAAAGATGCTGTAGGAAAGACTTCTGTTTAATCTTAGGAGGAAACCAGCTGTAGCCCATATTCAGTTTCTTTTCTCTCTCTCTCTCTGGCTATGGTAAATACTGTATCAGTGTACAAGTGGATCATATATTGTTTTTTTTTTCAAATTCCAGATGTTAATTTACTGGTAAAATTAAGACAGCTTAGCAGTTGGAAAAATTGTGGGGTACTGTTAGAATTTTCTGTTATCGGTACATAGTGCGTGCGTGCGTGCTTGCTTGCTTGCTTGCTTGCTTGCTTGCTTGCTTTCTTTCTTTCTTTCTTTCTTTCTTTCTTTCTTTCTTTCTTTCTTTCTTTCTTTGGATATTTCTATCCTGTTCTCTATCTAAAGAGTTCAGAAAAATCAACTTGAACAATTTAAAATATGTAAATAGTAAAAGAAACCAAAGTAAACTGACTGAAAGCAGAAAACAGTCCAAGCAAAGCCTTATGCTTACATGCTGTGCCTTTCCTTTTCCTCCTGTATGCAATTGTGAGCTTAATAAGACTGAATTCAGTTTTACTTTAATGAATTTGCTGCTTCTTGTTATGTGCAAACCAGGAAATCATGTTTTAAATGGTAGTTTAGTCATTGGCTAAACAGGCTAACAACAAACTCTGGTTTGTTTTGCTGGTTTGATTAACCAGCTAGAGTTTATTTTAAACCACACTTCCTTGTTCATAGGTAACAATAAACCCAGAATCTACAAAAGTAAAACTTCCTCTTTCTGGTTGCATGGAAAGAGAAAGGAGCACAAAGAGGAGCTTGGCAGTTTTTTTCTGAATGGTTGGTGTTAAGTGTATTCTGTGATGGCTCTCATTTTTCCTGAAAAATGCTCAGGATATATCTAATGCAAGTTCTTTGTATCCTGCCCTCTTCTGTGGATGTTGTGACCTAATTCATCAGTTTTTATCACACGTGGACTTGGACATAAGGATCCAGCTGAGCAAACCACTGGCACTTTTGCTTGTGCAGAGGTTCACTGATGCTTACTGTCACCATCTCTGTGGAGTCCTTCACTCCTCCCTAGAACTGAATTTAAATGGCATGAACTTTGTCCATGGTAATGTTTTACTTTTGAGGGAGGAGGAAGCTCAGTGAATGGGTGTACATGATATGGACATCCAGATACACATAAGAGAAATACCTTCAGTTGATGCAGCAAGTACTGGATCCAAACAATCATTTAGTAAAATGCCAACTTGTAATTTCACCTACCCAGCTGCAGACTCTGCTCAGGGTTTGACAACTGGTCATCACAAAATGGGCAAAGTGTATTCAGAAGCAAATGAGGACTTGTGCATTGAATTTAATTATAGATCAGAGGGGGAAACAAAGTGATCTGTTATTTAAGAGACAAGAAAACTCTGTTAATCTATTAGACCTACATGTCCATCTGCATTACCAGACTTGTTTTATGTTATATCATGAAATTGTTTATTAGCAATGGAAGTGGGGAAGAGAGAATATAGAATTCTGCTAATCTGAAACTCTCCAAAATGTGGCCTTTCTCTATTGATGGATTATCTGAAATTGATATTTTTTTCCCTCCAGACAATTTATGAAAACAGAATATACAGCCTTAAAATAGAATGTGGACCTAAATATCCAGAAGCACCTCCATTTGTAAGATTTGTAACTAAAATTAATATGAATGGAGTAAATAGTTCTAATGGAGTGGTAAGTTATTCACTATTTGTATCACAACATTACTTAAATATTGTCAGTTTTCAAGAGTGAATTGTTAAATGCATCTAACTAAACATACAGGTGTTTATTTGTTCACTCTACAACATTTCTGTTAGTGTAATTATTGTTCTGCAGCTGTCTGCTGATAGCACATTAGTTCTTTCACAATCCATCTTTTTTTTTAAATAATTTTATTAAGTTTCGCAAATAAAAAAACATCATCTCAAATTGTACTTTTACATATAATGTTTTTCGTTCTTCCACTCTGATCTAGTTTTCATTTTCTGAATATCTACTCACATATAAAAAATTATGCCTCACAATTCTATGTTCATCTTACATGCTTGATCTTGCATTTCTCTCATCAACTTCTGTTATGTTACAGTTATTCCTCTTTAATTTCAACCATAATTCAGACATTTTCACTTGGCAGTTCCCAGCAATTACCCATTACAATTTGCCATTCTGCTTTTATTTGATCATCTGATTTCCCCTTTAACCTTTGTGAAACAATATCCGCATTTCTATTCTCAATAAATGTCCCCCACCATTGTTCAATGGTGGGTATTTGCTGAGACTTCCATGGTTTGGCATATTCAGTTCGAGCTGTCGTTATCATGTACAATATTAATCTCCAGTGCCTCTTAATGTTAGTATTCTCAAGAACATTTGTCATGTTTAACAAATAAAATTCAGGTTTTTTTGCAAATTGAACCTTCAGTATTTCACACATCTTTTTATGTATTTCACTCCAATATTTCTTTGCCTTGGGACATGACCACCACATATGAAATATTGTTCCCACCTCTTTCTGACATTTCCAACACATTCCCGTACCTGTGTTGTAAATCTTTTTTAACTTGTCTGGTGTCATGTACCATCTATGAAACATTTTAAAATACCAGTAGTTCTCTTTGAGATTCTGAGCCATTATAAATTTTTGTGTCCTTTTCCAGCTCTGTTCCCATTCATCTAATTGAATTGAATGCCCAATATTCTGTGCCCACAAAATCATTGCAGATTTCACAGTCTCCTCCTGTCTCTCCTGTGTTAACATTTTTTCACAATCCATCTTTGAACTGTTTCAGTTTGACTAATTTTGCATAACATAAGCAACTTGAATTTAAGTGCCTTGTTGAGCCATTGAAGGAATTGTGAAAATGTTGGCCTAAATCCAATTTTTAGACCCTACTAAAGTAAGACACATAGTATCAATAGAAGTTACATAAAGATTGACTTTATTAAGTGCATACTGATTTAGTGAGTCTGTTACAGTTGGTACTAATAATTGGATTTAGGCCATACAGTTTAATAAACAAGATCTTGTGACAGGAGGAAAATACATTTTTACCATTTTTCTTAATTCCCTTTCATAACTAGAACAGAGTTTTTAAAAATTAACAAAGATGCCTTTAATGGTCAGTTCATGCTAATTTAAATTGGGCTCTACTCATTGAGTCGTGAAATGTTTTATTAATTTATCTGCTGAGTAAAGCTTTCAGCCTTTGACCAAAATCACAAAAGAGCAACTTCAGGCATAGCTTTTATTTTAATATTTTCATCTGCCCTGCCTCTTGCTGAATCACAGTGTGATTTTGAATAGTCTTTCATTGGTGGGATATGTAGTACTATGGGTGTTTGGAGAATCAAAAATAAAACGCCATTCCTGTCTTGTGTAGTTGTCTAGTTCTTTACATACTGGCCCTGGTCTTTATTGGCCTTGGGCTTTTTCAGTACTGAATCAGATTAGGTGGAGAATAAGCTTTTTGAAACTAATAGTTGTGGTTTTTCATTTGTTTCTAGGTGGACCCAAGAGCCATATCAGTCCTAGCAAAATGGCAGAATTCTTATAGTATCAAAGTTGTTCTGCAAGAGCTCCGGCGTCTAATGATGTCTAAAGAAAATATGAAACTCCCTCAACCACCTGAAGGACAATGTTACAGTAATTAACAAAAAACAAACAGAAAAATCATGCCCCTTCATTCAAATTAAGCTCTTTTCATTTTCCACAGTAGTAAATTTTATAGATGCATCTTGTAGACCTCCACGTACTGGAAAGGAAGTTCCCATGCAAAGGAAAGTCTATCTTGAGATACTGTAAATGATACTAATTTTTTTTCATTTGAAAATAAGTTGTGCTATAACAAATAATGCTGTCATGTGTAACCACTGTCCACATAGTTGAACTTTCTGGTATCAAGAAAAGTCTATTTAATTTTATTACTGTCAAGACCAGTGTGCACATTGAACTCAACTGTGAAAATGCATAAAAAGCATACATCACACAATCACAATGCTGTGTGTTTGGCCTGGGTTTATATCTCCCCTCCTTTCTCTCTTCTTTCTCCACCCCCCCCCATTGCAATAGAGTTGATGCTCAGGGCTATTTATTAGAGTAGATGCAAAAGGCACAATCTGTGAGGAAGTTCTCTTGTGCAGGCCCCTTTGAAAAGAACTCCAGCTGTGTAGGAGCACTTCTGTGCTCTGCATAGTTCTCATTCATTCCAGTAGGGCTTTCTCAAGATAAAAATCTCAAATGTATTGTGCCCAAAGGTTTCAATTCCCAGCCCTAGGCTGGGCTGTATGGACTACTAATGGGATGTGTTGATATCCTCAGTCATCCCTCCCTTTGTGCAGGCTCTAGTAAAATGCTGAATGTGTCTGGGGTTTGTTTTTATTTTTATTTTTTGTTTTTAAGGAACACAGTAGTAATGTTGGGCAGGCTCTTCTTTCTCCCAATAATATTTGGCTAAGGCATAGATTAAATTTCTGCGACAGCCTTTCTCCAGTAATGCGGGCTTTGTGACAATAGATCCGAGGGTCTTTCAGTTGTTCCTATTTCCTCTTTATCATAGTTGGGGTGCTGCTTTCTTGATTGCCCCTCCTATGAGCCTTTTCTTTACACCTGGCCAAAAAAAAAAAAAGGTAAGTGGCTGGCGAACTGCCTGAGTTTGTTGTTGTTGTTATTATTATTATTGTTATTATTTTTGCTTCATGCTTGTCAACCTTTTTGTGGGGGAAAGAGGGGGGACTATAAATTTAGTCTTCACCAGCTGAGAAGCAAGAGTGTCTGTCTTTGCTCGCAAATATCTTTCCCTTCCTGCCTTGTGGCATTGCTTCCACACCTCCAAGCTGGCCATGGCTGATGTTATTAGATAGGCTTTTAATGTGGTGAAAAGAGCAGTAATTTACCAGGATTGCTTGAGCCCAGTTGAGAATGGCCAAATGTTGTGGAAAGATCTCTATATAGTCATTTGAAACAAACACTCCAGCAATCTGAGCTGAAGGTCGCTACCTCCGCTTGAGCACCATGTTACCAGTGTGTGTTACTTCTGGCCCTGTAAGAGCCTGCCAACATAGAGACAAACCCATCCTGTAGGGAGAAGATTTTGTTCTGATGCTTTGCAGAGAGGAGCACTCTTTCCTAAAGAAAATGATGGCAACGCCGTGCTTATTGGCTTAGGGACTGTGATTGGCAAGGCTTCCTGGCAAATCACTTCCTTTTCGGACTCTTGTTTTGGACCACTGACTGCTGAAACTTGGATGCAAGCTTAAATGCAAACAATCTAGTGTGTCCTCCTTTTAAGTTTTATGAATAAAAATTCAGTGTTTGTGTAAAAAAGAAAGAAAAGACAAATGTCACATTTAAAAGCAGAAGCTATCAAGTCAATGAACAATTGATGTTTCCATTAACTCTTCTGAGGAAAATATTAGTTGTAAGGATTTAACATCCTCTGTAATTAAAAATTTAACATAACAGTATTCCATAAGCAGCCTTTTTATTGTATCAGACCATTGCCTGATTTTAATATAATAAAAAGTGTGCATTAATATTACTGTGCTCTAATGGTATTTATATTTAGAGTGGGAATTACTGGTGAGGTTCACCTGTAGACATCACATTGAAATAATGGTTGAATCTTGTGGAGGAACACAGCAGGGCTTATGTGGTTCCGTGGATATCGGTGGAGCTGGTATTTCACTAGGGAATTTCCCCTTTGATTTGTACCTGTTGCTATTCAGTGCTTATCTTGATTTCAAAAAAATATATCTTAGTAATAAAAACATTATTTAGGTAAAATGAAGCAGTGCCCTGCAAAACTGTTGGGATACTGGTAACCTAGGATGGTTTCATGTGACATATTTTTCAAAAAGTCACAAGTATGAAAACAGTGAATGAATGTTCTAGATACATTTCTAAGCTTGAATGAACAATGCATAAGCAATTTCCTTTCTGGAATACCTTTGTTCCACTGTGTGATGTGTGCCCCATCTTGACGTATATATTCTGAAATACTTTCTGTTCTGTCATGTAGTGTATTCCATACCTTTTTGTTCTAAGAATCAAAATGCCTGATGTTACTGTGCCAATATAATCAAGTAGTGTGCTAGCCTGGCTTTTTGGAGAGGTTTTCTCATATCAGTACTCCACAGTTTTTACCAGTTCAACTTTATAAAGCGTAAGAATATTGTTGGTCCTTGAGTGTCCTGTTCTGCATTATATGCATATGAACTTTAAATGAGAGCTGAGAGTTAAAGTGAAATATACAAATTCATTTCTTTTGTTTGCAGGTTTAGCAGAGTCATACACCAGTAGCTTGAACATGTGAACAAATCTTTGTATTTGTTTTGTCTTTGCAGTTTACCAGGACTGGCATAGAACTCTTTGTGGTCCACTGCAAATCCTGTTTAGCAGTCTCTGTTAGTTCTGTCGGCTGGCATTTCAGTATGTACTTTCAGGCATATCTTCACATTGCAGTCATCTTAGCAAACCAGCTCTGAGTGGTGTTTTGTTGTTGTTTTGTTCTTACAAAAGAATAGGTATTACAGAATCAATAAACTATAAGATATAAAAACTTCTGCTACCTTACCCAAAATAAGAGATCTTATGCAGTTTTCCTGATATGTGTATTTGATACAACCCAGAGCTTAATACTTGACAGTGTACAGTAAGTGATTGACATACACTAAAATTATCTTTATCCATGGAATGCAAGAGGAAGCTTGATTATTACATTTTTTTTGTCATCTGCCATAGAAATTGTAAGTGGGAAGTTGTGATAGGAACTTTGATTGGGTATTCTTTCCTGAAGTGAATTAAACGTTACCAATGTGAATGAAACTAGTCCATGTAAATAAGTTTATAGAACTGGATGGGCCTGCAAACTATCTAGATGAATAAACACAAGTGTAGTTTCACCAGCAGAGGGTGCTAGTGAACTGAGCAAGAAGAAATGCCATCATAATTTACAGTGAGAAAAACTCAAGCTCAAATTCAACTTTCTCATATTTAGCTCTTCATCATTTTAAATGAAAAGTTTGCATTTCTGTGCAGTTCTGATATTCTAATTCAGAACCTGGATTTTTGTTTTGAATTTTGAGTACAAGAGCTGAATAGAGCCCAACAAAATCCTGGTTATTCCAAAGTCTTCATTTCATGAGGATAACCAAGGGTATGAGAAGGAGACATTTTGCTGCTGCTATTGCTAAACAATTGAGACTCAGAAATCCTTGCTGATCGACTACTAGGACCAGATGTACCTCCTACTCTCCGACTGCCACCTGCTTCAGATAGCTGACTTGATGGCAGATAAGGGAGAGGGCCTGATAGCCTTAACCTCCTCCCTTGCCAATGTCACTGTCAGCTGTAGTTGTGTTGGCCTTGACAACTGTATTAACACAACTTTTTCCACAGCAGCTCAGGCGCTCCTGTTCACCATTGCATCCCTGGGTCTGGCCCAGTATTTATCAGGATCAGTGTATTGTGTAGGGTAACACATTGCACCTGGAATTCTAAGTGGGAGATTTGTGCCCAACAGAATCTATTACCACTTCCTTTGTCAGGGAGAGTTAATCTCATGCTGAAAGGTAGAAGAGACCTGCTTGCCCAAGAAGCTACAAATTTCTGCCCTCCCTGAGACTTGGGAATATAAAAAGATTCTGAGTAGTCTTCAGAGTTTTATTCTGGCTGATGTAACTGGCCATTCTGTGAAAGCCTGGATCAACCACTGAAAGACTGTTGACACCTGGTTCCCTAAGCACTTCTTTTATAAGTTACTAGATTTGTATATGTTTGCTATGTGTGTTGTGTTTTGTTTTGAAAGAAGCTATCAATAATCCAGGAAGTAGGGGACGAATCATTCTAAATCTGATGAAATACAGATTCATTGTACTGTGCTGTTAATAATGAAGAGATTGTATTTTTGCATCAGCACGGACTCCTTTCAGATAACAATGCATTTTTATAACTAGCCCCTAAACTTGGGGGAAGAACTATCTTGGACTTATTTGTAGAACACTTATCATAAAATTGCTGGTAGCCCCTCTTAGAGATCCCTGGACTCTGGGACTACCTATTGAACGAGTTTAAGCCTATTCCCATTCCACCTGCCAGTGAATAATGTAGCATGATTGTTGCAATGGGTTGTCACATAGAGATCCAATTATTGGGATCTGTTTCCCGCACCATGAATTTCTTCCTTTAAGAATAGTAATTCCTAAGTACATTTACATTTTTGAGCAAGAAATGCTAAGTATGGTTAAAATTTAGAGGGATCTCATCCTTCTCCCCCCCCACCATGGTAGCACTTGCTTTTAAAAAAAACTTCTTTATTCAGCTAGCAAGCAAATCTATCTTAGGAATCAGTCTAGCATCTAAAAATTGCATTATTGCTTTTTTTCCCCTTAAATGTCATTTCTTCAAATGTCATATCAGGAATAGCAGTTTGATGTACTTAACCATTATTTCTGTCAATATATAAAATAATAGAACTTGGAGTGCTCAAAATAAGGTTACTCTTTAGTCCAGGGGTGGAAATCATGTGGCTTTCCAGATGTTGTTGGACTTCATTTCTTATCAGTCCCAGCTCAACCATGGTTCAGAATGCTGGGAGTAGTGGGCTAACAATAACTCAGTGGCTACGTGATTCATTTTCTTTTATTAGCTGTGTAGTTCATTATTTTTCAGTAGTATTCTCAGCATTGTTTCATACTAAAAAAAAAAAAGTCACTAAGGAGACTCTAAACAATCTCCAGTCTCCCTAGTGAAATTTCTTTAATAAACAGTACTTTTTGTGCAACTCCTAACATTATCATTGTTGTTGTGTCCGTAAGTAAGTGTGTTGTCCTTTGTTACTTTCTTTAAAACAACAAGTAACACCATTGCTTTTAATGTGAATGAGGTACAGGCAGGGGAAGAGCTAGGAGATCTCACACCAGCCATTTAAACAAAGTGAAAAATAAATTTAGGATAAGATTTGTAAAATACCTCAGAGATCATCTAATCCAGTTCCCTGCTGATCCAGAAAATATAGTATCTGTGATTTGGGTATACAGGTATGGAGGAGTCTGTACTTCCTATTTCCCTACATTGCTTATTTCTATCCTGCCTGTGTTGTATGTCTTCTGGTTTTCAATTTAGAGATATAAACTGAAGAGATATTTCTTCCAGATTAGTTTTATCTGTAAGTCTAAGGCCTTGATTTGGTTATCAAATTCACTATTTGCATGTAAAAAAATCAAAAAACAAAAACCCAGTTTTGAATGTAATTTGATCAAAAGGGTATGAAAGGATTTCTGTACTGTTATTTAAGTTTTAGCTAGTCTGTGCACAGATCTGTTAAGTTCTTTGCTATGTAAGATTTTGTCTGAGATATTTAGCTGAACCTTCAGAATCCAGCTTTGCTAACTGTTTAACCATTTCAGTAACTTGTAAGATCCATTGGTTAAGAACAAGTCAATTGGTTAAGAACAATCAGTTGTGTAGGCCAAAGGTACACAACTATCCCTCCACATTTTGGCCTACAGCACCCATCATAGAAGAGTTAGTTCGAGGGATTCTGGGACCTGGAGTCCAAAAACATCTGGAGAGCCCCAGCTTCTGATTTGTCATGTACTCTCTGTTGCTTATGTAGTCTGTGAAGACCATTGCATTTAACAGAGCAGGCCCTACCTTAATGAAGAGTGGGGTGAAAAATGTAGCATATCATGGAAGGGAAATGACTTGCTAGTTATTGAATTTATTACTGTGTTTCTATGTTAACAGAGAGCTATTGTGGGATTTTCAACCTCACAAATCAAAATATCTTGACCAGTTTAAATACAGTGCTCCTAGACTTGGATAAGGGGAAGCATGTGCACTTTGAGCTGCCTGTGAGAATTAACTTGAATAAATTGATAGTTCTTAATGACACTTTAATTATTATTCTTTAGTCACAAGCCAGAGAATTGCTTTAAGCATGCTTTAATTGGGGTGGTCAGTATCTTCTTTTGAGCATAGCTTTCTCTCAGATTTCTCTCATGGCTTTTGGTAGGGCATGCACAAAAGAAAAGGAAAACAAAAACAAAACACTTTCTTCCTTTCTGTCCTCTTCTTCTTTTGCTCCCACTTTCAAGGACTTGGAACTAACAATTTGCAGAACTTCCCAGTGGCTTTGAATTCTGTGGGATTCTGGGAATTGTAGTCTAAAATGACTGTTGAGACTACAGTTCCCAGAACACCATAGTCAGCACAGCCATTGGGAGATTCTGGAATTGTAGTCCATCTTTTCCCATACTGTCATCCCACCCCTTGTTTACACTTGTTCTTCCGTCACCCTGAAGACAGCCTGAGGAAGAGAAGATATCTTTTCCTGGAGGTCTGAAATGAGCACTTGCTGAGGGCTTATGGATTTCAACCAAGGCTACGTGCAGCTCTAGGGTAGCTGGCTATCAAACCTTAAGTTCTTTGGACAGACTGTTTTGGTCTCTTTTATGTTGCATTTTTTTTTTAATTCCCCCTCACTTTGAGAAATAGCTTGCTATGCAGAGTGTTTGGACAGAGAGGTGGGTACTGTTTTAAAAAACCCCAAAGCCCTACTTTTGTTCAGACAGAGTGAGTAATTGTGCAAAACTAGTGCTGCTACCAGCAGCACCAACCACACATTTCCTCCTCTCCCTCTTCCCATAAGAGCCAAGATTGGGATGCTGGGAAAATTCAGTCTATACCACTCACTATACAAAATGACTTGATATGCACACCTCAAACTAATGTGTTGATTAGTGTTTAAAAGCTGATTCTGCACTTCTTCAAATGTAACACAGTTCTCTAAAGCTTAAGCTAGAATTTATTTTCCCCAGTTAGTCTCAAAGGGGCTACTGGATTCTTGTATGTTTTTTTTATTGTTAAAACAGACTAATCCAGCTGTTTCTTTGAATGTAGTTCTCTAAAGAGTGTACATATCAAAATACATATTTAAATACCATTGTGAAAGGATCATGGCATTTGTATATGTATTTTGAGAGGATTTTTGTCCAATGAAATGAAGAAATGGAGTAATTAAATATTGAAAGAAATTTGCCTGGAATTTTCCATGGATTTAATCTCTTTCATTAAAAAAAATCTGAATTTTTAATCGTATTTTGTTCATGTGAATGCCCTATGACTGAGTTTCAGTATAGATCTGTATTTGTGTATTGTGTCCTATTCATCATTCATTCATTCTTTTTATGTCCTGCCTTTCTCTTAATATAGAACCCAAGGCAGCTCACAATTAAAAGTTTATTTCTGAGCCATTTTAGTGGAGTCCTCCATATTGTTTTTATTATATATTTTAGCAGAACACAGGATTGATATGTTACACACAAGATAAGCAGTTTTTTCCAACCTTGGATCCCCGGGTGTTATTGAACTCAGACCTCAGCTGGGATAGCTGCATGCTGTATTTCAAGAAGGACATTGATAACCTAAAACATGTCCAGAGAAGGGCAACCAAGATGATCAAAGGTCTGGAAACCATTCCTTCATTCCTTATGAGGAATGACTGAGGGAGCTGGGTATGTTTAGCCAGAAGAAGACAGAGGTGGCATGACAGCCATCTTTATATATCTGAAGTAATGTCATGTAGAAGATGAGACAGGCTTGTTTTCTGCTGCTTTAGTAACTAGAACATTAGGACAGCTCCTTTACGGTAAGAGCTGTTAAACAGTGGAGTGGGCCCTCCATCTGTCCCCATACCCCCATCTTTAAACAGAGATTGAATGAGCATCATTCAGAATTGCTTTAGTTGTATATTGCTGCATGGCAGATGATTAGACTAGATGGCATTTGCAGTCCCTTCCAGTTCTAATTGTAACTCCCATTATCCCTGCCCACAAGCCATGCAGTTGTTGGTTGAATGTAGTTAGGGATCAACAGTATTCTCGGAAGGGGGCACCAGTGCTGGATTACAATCACCATTTCTAGCCAACATGCATCAGTGGTCAGAAGTAATGGCAATTTTAATCCAACAACATCTGGGGACTCTTAAAGTTGGAAGGACTGCACTACAGATGTCATTAAGGCTCAGTGCCCATCCTAGAGGTTAAATCTTGGCCCATTTTTACTGTCTTGGCATTAAGATGTCATCTAATGCATAGAAGCTTTGAGTTTCTGCTATGTTTTATTTTCCAGTCTTCTCTGTAACCAAGGAGAAGTGCCTAGTTTACTTTTAAAGCAGTGCAGGAGAAGCTGTTGCAAACTGGCTGAACAAAACAAAAGAACCCAAAGCTTTTGGCCGTGTAAATGGGCTGGGGAGGGTGAAGGGGTCAGTGCTAGGCAGCATTCTTTGGTATAAAAATTAGACTGATGTCAAATACGTTAGGAATGTTTTTTTAATTTCAATTGTCCTTAAGGTAGCACAGGCTCTAGCATTCATGATTCTTTCCTTCTCACCAAATCTTATCTTCACAACCTCCCAAAATAGACAAAAGAAAGAGATAAAACTTAGTTCAAGTTTGCCTTATCAGCTTTCAAGGCTCAGGTGTATGAATCGTAGTCTTCCATGTCCCAGCATAATACACAGAATGCATCATACTGTGTTATTCTGTCTTGCATCTTTTCTCTCTCCTCCCTCCCTCCCCCCGTTTTAAAAATGTTAATTCCTAGTTACAGAAACAGGATGCATCCTCCATATTCCAGAGCAATAAACACAGATGTTTTTACAGTGGCAATTGATGCTTTAGAACCAACAGTGGTTGAACAGAGATCTTCATCGGAAAACTTGCCAAACAACATTCCCTCCAGAGAAAACTCCAGTCCTGGGCTACCAGATTAGATGTTGTCTAAGGTTAATGACCAGATGTTTCTCGGCTGCTGGACAGATTTCCAGCTGAGAC
Organism: Ctenosaura bakeri; assembly: GCA_948474755.1. Classification (NCBI taxonomy): domain Eukaryota; kingdom Metazoa; phylum Chordata; class Lepidosauria; order Squamata; family Iguanidae; genus Ctenosaura; species Ctenosaura bakeri. The sequence continues at coordinate 82,218 of CAOLHI010000694.1, forward strand.
CCAAATGAGTGGCTATCCAGCAAGCAAGTATTAATATAAACATTGCAGAGACCTACCCTTAAGCAAGCCATTAAAAACTTCCCACGATACTGTGAGGGTTCCCAGCTTCCTTAGAGACCCATCCAGAATTGTGTGTACTACACTTGAATATCTTGTGCGGTTCAGGCTTGAGCTGCCACCTGCTAATGTAATGCCGGGGCTGAGCCTCCCCCTTGGTTTAGTGGCGCCAGAGCCGTGTGGTCCCTGGAATTTGATTATTTGTGTTAGCAGATAATTCAGGCCAGAAGGCTTAGAGCTCTCCCTTCATTTGTAAGATGTCGTCATGCTTCCCAGCAAACGAGTCACAGGGCCATCTACTTCCCCACAAACCACTGCAAAATACTGCTAAGGGCCTTCAAAAGAGAATCTGCTTTTGGTTTCTCAAATGAGTGAATCCAATTTTGCACAATCATCAAAATAAAAAGCAGGGCATGCCAAACCTACGTGATGTGTGGCTTTCCCCACTCCTGTTTCTTTCTTTCTCTTTCTCTTTTCCTCTTTACACACACACACACTTTATAAGACTGTGAGTCTCACCATATCATACCTCCAAGCTATAAAACCACAGACCTGTATCGGTGTTGCTTGTGGTGTAAAAAGCAGCAGCAACAAAAAGTGTTGGAGAATAAGCTTTTTCTTTTTCAAAATAACACAGCCAGATCACAATATAATTAAGTTTAAAAGATAGCCCACCCAGCCTGCAGAGGCAAATATAGATTTTAGACTGCTCTTTTGCTGTTATTTTCCATAGCACAGACTACATGTATGCATCTTCACAGATGTGCAGTTGTATTTTTCTGAATCTATGTACACACATTCCCAGTATCTTAATCATAAATAGGTTTGGTTGTGAGTAAGGCATACTCGGTGAGCAAATGTAGTTCAATGTTTTGCATATATAAGGTCCTAGGTTTGATCTCTTAGCCAGTTAGGGCTAAGAAGAACAGAAGATGATGCTGGTAAATGAATTCCAGTACAAAATTGGAATGATTGCAATAAAGAGCTGTAGCTCAGTGATCAAGTAGTGTCCATGCTTTGCATGCAGATGGTCCTTGGTTCAATGGCTGGCTTCTCCAGTTAAGGCAAAAAGAAAATCTTATCTGAAACCCCATCAGTGATGATAATGCTGAGATGAGCCAACAACCTAACTCTATATAGAGACAGCAACGCTGTGCTCTAGTCTGATGCTTTGAAACATCTATTCTGAAGCCCAGTTGAGCTTGTTCAGATTTCCATCCTAATCAATACATTTGCAGCCTAAATTGGAATATTTTCAGACATTAGCCTGGGCATAAACTTCATTGCAAATACTGTGGTTCCTCCATTTTTCTGAGGGTTCAGGGTGCAGAAGTGGAAAAACTGCAAATAACCCCCCCACAATACCCCTCCCATTCTCTTCCGGGGCTCACCCACCCCTGTTTCCCTTGCCTTTTGCCCTGACTCACAAGCCTTTCTTCTCAGCGCCAGGGCCAGAGGCAAGGGAATGGGTGGAGGGAGCTCCAGAGCAGAGAAGAAAGGTGTGCATTTGCCTCCACACCATTCCTTTGTCTTTTGCCTTGTGCATTCTCAGCACAGGTACCAGAGGCAAAGGAAGGGGATAGGGGAGCTCCAGAGGGGGGGGGAGGCAACTATGCCTCCCCATCACTCCTTTGCCTTTTGCCCGAGCGGGCTTGCCTTCTGGGAATGGAAGGAGGAGAAAGGGAGGAAGGCACACCTCATGGATAATCAAATTCACAAACCTGGAAATGTGGAGGGAGGACTGTAGTTGGTTGTTTCTAGCATAGTATTGGGCTAGAACTCTAGGAGACCAGGGTTTGAATCCCTGCTTGACCATGGAGACTCACTGGGAGACCTTGGACAAGTTCACTCTCTCAGCCTCACAGAAGGGCAATGGCAAAGCTCCTCTGCACAAATATTAAGAAGAAAACACTATACAAGGGTTGCCCTAAGTTAGAGTTAACTTAACAGCACATAACGACAAACAGAATAATCCTATGCTGGAGGGGCAAGGCAGTCAAACTGCCTGTGCCTTTCCCCTGCCAGGTTCATACAGTATGACCCCCATATCCACGGATTCATAATCCACAGATTCAGTTATCCGCTGTTGAAAACAGCGGGTAGCACGGGATTGCACTGGCTGCTGTTTTCCTGCCTCCAGCTGCAAGCCCAGGGCCCGATCCCTGCAGTGTTCGGTACTATCCGCGCATTCCTGTATCCATGGGGGGGGCAGGACCAATCCCCCATGGATCTAGGGATAGTACTGTACTTCATATTGTTTTAAAACTGATTTCAAATTTTAAATTTTATTGATTAAACACATCAAAGAAATAAAAATCAACATGAACATATCTCAAATATTTTACTAATGTTCCCATTTTAAAATACATATTCTCCTCCTCCACATTTCTTCCATTTTATTGCTTTTCACTTGAATGTATAATTTAAATTGACCTTTATTTCTTCCTACCTCACTGTCTAGTTGATTTCCGCCAAATTTCTTTTGTTTTACACTTTTCCTACTAAAGTCTTATAATACTTTAGGGGTTTTTTAAATTAAATTTGACTTCCATTAACTTATTTATTTCTTCCACCAATTTTTAATGTAACTCAATATCAGCTTCCATTCGCTCTCAAATTCTTCATACTTCTTTGGAGGTCATACTTCTCTTTGGAGGTTTTTAAGCAGAGGCTGGATGGCTGTCTGTTGGAAGTGCTTTCATGTGGGGTTCCTGCATAGCAGGAGGCTGGACTGGATGGCCCCTGTGGTCTCTTCCAACTCTGTTATTCTATGATTCTTGGTTGCTGGGCATCTTCAAGGTCCGTATTCTATTCTTCAAGCCCAAGTCTTGTTGTCCCTCTTTCTACTTTTCTTATTTGAATATCTTTCTGTTAGTCCCTCATCCCATAAATCCTCCTGCATATTTGAGGGTTTTTTTCCTGAACAAGCAGTGTTTTCAAGATTGGTATGGCCATGATATCTAGGAACATTGAAAAGGTTGGGATTTACATGATTTTAAACAGAAATATGTGGAATATGCTGCATTGGGGATTATTCTGAGATTATGTTTATGTGGGGTGTGCACGGACCACTACTTCATCTTGTTTAACTTGTGTTTCTCATTATCCCAGTTTTCCATGATCATTTTCCACACGAAACTACAGAATGTATAGCTCAATCGAATGCATTTTTACTTTGAAGTAAGCCTCACTGTGTGAAATAGGACTTTATTCAAACATGAGGTGTCTACAAGAGTTACAGTGAGAGGAGATTTCTTCCCCATTGTCTGTTTATTAAACAAACACTGGATGAGCACTGTTATATCACTGCTTCCTGATTCATCTTTTTCTGACATAAGAAAAATGGTAAGCTGGAGAAATTATCATGAAATATTCAGCTTTAGTTTCTTTTAAGACACAAGCAAACCAAGGTTGCAACACCAAGCAGACTTTGTTGGGATTAGGGCCATTTCCACAGTACATTGTTACAGTGATATTATTCCACTTTCAACATTCTATGCAATCCTGCAGTTAGCAGAGAGACGTTTAGAGTTCTCAGTCAGAGAGCTCTATGCCTTCAGTAAACTACAAACCCCAGAATTCCACAGGAGGTTGAAGGAAGTTGAAAGGAGAATGAAAGTGGAATAATAGCGCTATAACAGTGTAATGTGGAAATGGCCTAAGACTCTGTTACATTTTATGGGGTTTATGCCTGAGCAGACATGCCGAGGAGTGCATTGTAAATTAGTAAATGAATTATTTTGCAAGCTAAAGTTCTTTCTAGGTCAGGTCAGGGGTGTGTAAAGCACAGCCTGCAGGCTGCAAGTGTTCCTTGGGCCGCCAAAATTTGGCCCTCGAAGCCCTTCCAAATCCTGCAGATCCACCAATTTTTACAAAAAAAAAATGGCCAAATCCACACCAAATGCTTTGTCCAACTTCACCCCAGAGCCACCCCCAAACAGCACAGAATCAGCCCAAATATTGGTCAAAAGAAATATAATATCGATTTCATACCCTCCAACATTTCACAGATGAAAACTGGGACAAGCAACATCAGAATATGGTCAAGATGGCAAAAATTATTCATGAGGAAAAACAGACAAGCTAGGAGAGGCAGCATCAGTTTCCTTTTTCCTAAGTGTACAGGTAAGGGCAAGATTCCATTCCTTCTCTCCTCTCTGCACTGTTGAGTGCAAACTGCTTTAACACTTTGAATTCAGTCTGCAGCAAACGAAGGAAGCTGAGAACAAAGGGGAAAGCAGGAGGAAGAGACAGAAAATGGAACTTTTAAAAGCAGCTGAACTGCCCCCCGCCCCGCCCCACCCCACAATTGCCCACTCCTGTCTAGGTCAAGGGTGGGAAAGTTCTTTCACACCAAGGACTCAATTCAATTTCAGAGAGGTTTTCAGTGGAAATATCCTAGTTGTGGGCAGGGCCAAAGGCAAAAGAGAAGGTCCAAAAAAAAACCCCACGCCCCAACATATTTTAGTTTAAAGCTCTTGTTTCCAGTACCATTTCAGCCTTTAAGAATGGGAGGAAGGGGAAATACAGAAGCTGGGAAGCCACCAAACAATATTGTCAAGGGGAAAGGGGTGGGCCATATAAGGAAACCAGATTGGGACACCAAGAATGCTCTTTTAGTTGCAAGAATTTCTCCTCTAAGTTCTGTAATAGAAGACCATGGTTAGGACCACCTTCCCCAATCTACAGCTCTTCAGAGGGTTTTAAAAAATCTACTATAGGCTCCATCATCCCCAGCCAGTCATCTTGTCGTAAGGCAACAGGTTGGGAAAAGCTGCATTAGGACAAGAGGGATGTCACTCTACACTGATCTGAATAGTTTAATACTGTCAGGACAGCTAAATACTGTCTATTCTGACTGGCAGCAGATGTGTCCAGGTAGATGTTTTCCCTAAACCATGGAAACTGGATTTAGGAAGAATTGGACATGGGATGTTGCATATGGAAAATGCTAGTGAGCTATCGACCCTCCTCCATTTAACCAAATCTTTTAATTTGTAGATCATATCCAGGGAAACTTTGGTCCTTCAAATACTTTTGGAGTACAACTGCCACAATCCCTTATCACAGCCCATTCTGAATGATGCTAGTGAGAGCTGTAGGCTCGAACTTCTGGAAAGCCAGACGTTCCCCACCCATTGTAGATGTTGCCCATGCTGGACTTGTATTTGAAATTCAAGTGTTTATCTGGCCATTTCCACTTGCTGTGCTGCATCTCTCTTTAAATATTGGAACTCTGATGGTGTGGTTTAAGTGTTGGACTGGACTCTGGGGCCATTTCCGCACTGGACTGTTACAGCGCTATTATTCCACTTTCAACATCCCATGGAATCCTGGGGTTTGCAGATTAGGGAGGGGCTGACCGGCCCCTCCCTAAACTGCAAACCCCAGGATTCCATAGGATGTTGAAAGTGGAATAATAGCACTATGACAGTCCAGTGCAGAAACAGTCTGGGAGACCAGGGTTCATAGCCTTGCTCAGCTATGGGAACTCACTGGGTGACCTTGGATGATTCATACTCTCTTAGCCTAAGAGGAAGGCAATGGCAAACCTCCTCTGAATAAATCTTAAATAAAGGAAATCATACAATAGAATTACTTTAAGTTGTAGTGAATTTGAAGGAGCATAACAAGAACTTTATATAATATTTATCAAATTGAATAAATACATCTTGAGATTGACAATTTAACTTTATATGCCCTCCTTGTATATGAATTCTTACCTCATTCTTCTCCAGTGGAATGCTAAAGACCATGTAAATTGATCTACAAAGGCGAACATGTGGACCCTTGATTCCTTTTCTTTTTTGTAAAGTCTTCATTGGAATATTACTGTTGTTATTCCCTCCATCCTCCCCCTCCTCATGTTGGAATACTGAAAGGTGATTTTAATTAATGAAACCTGCTTTCTTCAGGTAGGCGTCCCTTCAATTAGTTTTGCTATTAAGTGGTCTCCGTTTTTATTATTCCCTTCTTGAGGATAGGATATAATTTTGCATGTTGCCATGGGATTTTTCCCCTATGTTGTTTACATAGTCTATGCTTGATCTGCAGATTGAATCCATCAGCTTGATAGCCCTGTGACATTTTTACACGGGTGAACATTTCCTGTTAAACTATAAATACTGGGGAGGTAGGCACAAAAGGGGGGTATTGAGAAAATCACATTCTCAAGGCACATTTTCCAATGGATTTGTAGTTCAGGCGGTTGAAATACCAACCTTGAAACAATGATATCTGTTTACAGGCCAAAAAAAAAAAAAAAAGCACCCCCTACCACTATTTGAAAAAAACCATGTTCTAGTGATCTTTCTGAAATGAAGTAATATAGAATTCCTTCCTGTCTGTTGTGGGATTATGAAGTGGAGCCATACTTTATGAACTGAAGAGCTAGCAAATGGAAGCTTTACTTAAATCTTTTGTATACAGGAAGGATCATATTTGTGTGTTAGGCTTTCATTAGCTTATTTTGCTCTCTGCTGTGTTCATCTTTTGCCCTTACAAATATTATCTTTCTATCTATCTTGTGGCACTGTGATAAAAGCAAATGCAGTCCCTTTATTATTCATGGATCTGTGGGTAACCACACATGTACGAGCATGATTGTAGGATAAAAAATGGATTCTCTTGTATGTATTAAAAAGAGGCCAAGGGAATCCAATGAACCTTCTCTCACCTTAGATTGAAGAAGGAATGACCAGTGATAGAGCTAGTGTGGCATAGTGTTTAAGCATTGGAATACTACTCTGGAGACCAGGGTTCAATTACCTGCTCGGCCATAGAAACTCACTGCGTGTCCTTGGGTGCATCACACACTCTCAGCCCTCAGAAAACTCCATGATAGGTCCACCTTAGGGCACCATAAGTTGTAAATGACTTGAAGGCACATAGCAACAACAAGAACAGCACACATTATGCATGTCAACTTCAATACCTGATATCTCCAATTAAGACAAATAGTAAAGGCCAAAGGGGTGGGGAGGAACCCTCTTTTTAATGGGGCTGTCCTACTCAAGGTTGCAGGCTCTATGTCTGGCCCTGAGTCTCCAGTGTTTGTGGGTCAGGGAGGACCTACAAATCTTTGAAACATGATGCAGTAAGTGATGTGTCCTCATTGCACAGCCAGTGCTTACCCTCTACACTGCATTGAGTTTCTGACTGGAAGCCAAAGGGCTGTTAAATTTTTCTGATCCCATCTCCCTAAATAAGTGAGAAGGGAAAAAAAACCCCTCTCATTTCACCTTGTTCTGGGAGCAGCTGCTTTAGCATGGGTTTCTGTCTTAGTTTCCAGACAGGAGAATGCATTCTTTTACTCCATGTGTGTTAGAATGACAAGCTGTGAGCAGCCATGGTTGGTGATAACATCACTAGGGTTCACCACAGGCCTCAGGTTTTGGCTTCAAAACTGCAGGGCCTGAGATGATCCTAAACTGGCAACCTTAGACATTTTGCTACTTGAGGCAAAGGGTGCAAGTGATCCCCCCATACCATATACAGAAACTTACCAGACTGGAAGTTGAATTTTATTTTTGCACAGCATCCTCCTTCAGAGGCACATGGCAAGCCATACAAGGACTCCATCCTTCAACACTCACACTGTGTCCCTAGCATTTGTTGCTTGACATGGATGCCTCAGTCCAACTAATGGTCGAACTGGCCAGAGTAGTCTAGGGCTGTAGCTACAGGGTGTTGTGCCTCCAAATAAGAATTCTGCCCCTCAATGGAAATGTTCCTCCAGTTCCCAAATATCACTTACTTACTGCAAAAAGTAACTGGCTTATCACACTACATTGTTATAGTGCTATTATTTCACTTTAACTGCCATGGCAACAGCCTACTGATTCCTGGGATTTGCAGTTTAAGAAGGGGTATTTAGAAGGTTCAGCCAGAGAGCTCTTGGGCCTCACTAAATTACAAACCCCAGAATTCCATAGAATTTTGCCATGGCAGTTAAAATGGAAAAATAGTGCTATAACAGTATAGTGTGCTAAGGATCTAAGACATTGAAAATCATTCTAAAATTCTTATATCTGCTGTCTCCATATTCCTTTGGTAGCTTTGCCTGTTCCTTTTCTTTGGATGCCTAAGCTGTATTTCTAAATGCCCAACTGAAGTTTTAAGTTGCTGAGTTGTTAGACATTTGGGGAATGAAGGAAAATTGCATCTGGGTGTCCAGAATTCTTATTATTTTTGGGAAGGGGGATGCCTTCATTTTGTCTTTCCCCCACAGCTATACTCTTCCAGTAGTCTATACTGTTCTTGCAGGGCAAACAATGGGATCTGATCAAAGCAGCTTCATTTATTCCTTCCTGTAACACCAGGAAGCCAGAAGCAAGAAATGGTAGATGTGTTTAGTTTTTTAGAAGACAGGATATGAATAGAAGTCATTCTCCTGAGGAATGAGAAATGTTGCAATTTTCCTGTTCTACAGCACCATGAATAACAGGACAAGATCCGTATCCCCTTCTGTTTCTTGCCCAGGACCTGGGCATGTTACCTTTTGAATTACAACCCCCTAGAATTCCCCATGCTGTTTGGGTGATCCTGGAGACTTTTATTGTCCAAACTCTGCCCTGGCACAGATTGGTGCAGTGGGCTATTCTTTATGTACTGGAAAATGTGAGCACACATCTGCCTGTACTCTTCCCCCTTCCCAATAGTTAATAAATCCCTCTCTTTAGGCCTGAAGTCTAAGTCTGATTTAAAGAGAAAGACCGTTAAGAAGGGGTGACAGAGGATTGATGTTACCCATCAACAGTGAGCACCTGAACAGCAAAACTGAGCAGTCCTGCCCACACATCATCAACTCACAAAGAGAAAAGCAAACACAAGGAGGTAGGAAGTAGGGTGGGGAATAGATGGGGAAATTAAGCTGCAGTGCACAGAGACACGAGATGAGGAAACAGAAAGAGAGTAACACAAGGGGACGAATAGAGAGACCTGGGACAGTACCAGACCATGAGAGTATTGTTAGTTCAATAAAGAAGAGGATGTATCTTCTGAGCATTAGTAATACAGAGGGAGGGAGGGAGGGAGGGAGGGAGGGATGAGTGCTTTGGGGTCCTTTCACATCACACAATTATAGTACTATGATATGTACCCTCTAACATTTCACAGATGAAAACCAGGACTCATGTGGCCAAGCAACATTACAGTGTGATCATCATGCTAAAAGTTATTAATGAGGGAGAAAAAAGACATGAGGAGAGGTTGCAGTGGTTATCTTTTGCTTGAGGTTACTGGGGATGGCAAAGCTCTGCCCTCTCTGCTCCTCTTCCTTCACTTACTTACTTGAGTACAAACTACTTTTCCACTTTGAAATTACTTCCCAGCAATGGAAGAAAGCTGAGGGCAAAGGGGAAGAGGAGAGGGAAACTGGGATATTTTAAATAGAACTGGAGAATGGGATGACTGAGGATTAATCAGGACTGTCCCTGCCAAAACAAGACAGATGAAGGGGATGCCTGATTCCACTTTATCTGCCATCATTCCATCCAACAGAATCTTGGAATCTGTAGTTTAGGGAGGGGTACTTTGAATTCTCTCCCAGAGAGCTCCAGTGCTCCATCAAACTACAAACTCCAGGATTCCTAGGATGCAGCCATGGGTATTAAAGTGGAATTACAGTGCTATAATTGTGTAGGGTGAAAGGGTCCCTGGGTTGTAGTGAGAAAAAGAAGAGGGTAGGAATGGTAAAGAAAGGAGGTTCAGAGATACCTTAGTATTACCGATTAATGGAGAGAACAGTATGGGGTACAGATGGGAGGCAAATTGCATTTCTTAGAAAATCAAAATTGGAACCAAGATAATTTTTCCACAGTTGGTACAGCAACTGAGTGAATGAAAAGATCAAAGAAGACATGGGTGGGGTATGAGTCAGATATTCCTGCTCTGTAGTACCTAATTTCAGGATTTGGTGATGGAGGAAATTGAAGGATTCCCACTACCCATCCCCATTTGCCACACTGTTCTCATTTACAGAGAAAGCTCCTTTTATCGTACAGAACACTCCTAGCCACATTCATACCACGACCAGCATGTGGCTCAACTGCCTTTGCCAAGATTCAGTTTCTGCAGCTCCTGTGGTTGATATTCACATTAATTGATTGCAGTTTCATAAAGGAATGTTTTGGTTTCATGCTGTCTCGTTGTTCCCTCAGCATTTTCTCTTGAATCCTACATTTCTCTTGGGTTGGTTCCTCACCCTATAACATTTTGAAGCTGCCCTCTCACAGTTTTTTTTAAAAACAGTCAGAAAGTTATTTCAGGTCTTTTGCCTTAAAATGCAAGGAATAAAGAGGCAGTTTGTGTCAAAGATCATTTTTTAAAGAAGATGATGTGAATTTCTCGGGGTGGGGGGGCATTTCTCACACTTAGCTGTTTTTAAACCTGCTTACTATTTGTCTTCTGGCTAAATTGGAAAACCCACAGGCATCTCCAGATGCTGAAGCACAATAGCAGAGGAAACTCCCTTATTCCAAAAGGAAGCTGAAGAATGAGGGCAAAAGATTTCAGTCATTCAGATCTGGAACCTCTAGTGTTTTTTGGCTGTTAGGCGCAGTTTATCTTCCACATGTTGTTGAACTGCATCTCCTAGGCAGGGCTAGCCAGTATAGCCAATGGTGAGAAATACCAACAGAGTCCAGCTACGTTTGAAGTGCCACATGATTCCCAGCCCTGCTGTAAGGAAACCATCTAAGTCATCCTTACAGAAACCAATAGCACCATTGTTTTAGAGTTTTCAAAGCAGGCCACACAAATCATATTGCATTATATTATTAATTGTGGGCTTGGCCAGGGATGAATCTAATGTTTGGGCAGATGGCGCACTGCCCATCTAACCTCAAAAACACCACCGACTATTGGAATGGAGAACAAGATGGACTCAAATCTTGCAAGGAGAGAAATTCAATAGTAATCCAGATGTAATTGGCTTCACCTTGGGTTACCCCCTGGCTTTGCCCTGACTGATACAGCCCTCTGCCCCACTGGCTCCAGAGGGCATCAGCCATCTCTGAGTTAGGCTGAGAGATAGTAACTGGCCCAAGGCAACAAGAGAGTTGAACTTAAGTCATTGCTGTAATCACTAGTCACATGCTCCAGCCACTGCACCACTGCACCACACATTTGTACCTCATTTCATTGTAGCCATCTTATAGGGAAGGTTACTGTTGGAAGGAGCATGGTAGTTGACTGGGAAGGCTTCTTATAAGAATTGACCTACCAGACCATTGGACCAAAGCATCTGTTTGCATTTTCAGGAAAATAATAATGGGACATGATGGCCCTTCCCTGCTGTTTGTCTTTAGCAGCTAGTATTTTGAGATAAACAGGATCTGAACATGGAGGTTCCATTAAGTGATCATGGCCAAGAGGCAACAGGGCATTGCCTAAATCTGTTGCCTAAGGTACAGCTGGGAAAGCTGTCAAACAGTATCAATACTGGCCAAAACTGGCTGGGGTTTTTTGGGAGTTGTAGCCTTTTCCATGTTTTGTTCTGAGGCAAGATTTGAATCAGCTTGCTGCGTCCTTCAGGAGTATTCAATAGGACTGCCAGCTCTCTTTTTGAGTGTTGATCCTCGGAGCTCAAGGGTGGAACTACTGAATCATGAAGCAACATCTAATGATGCTTCCAGTCTGAGATGGTAGTGGTGGTGGTGGTGGTGGCGGCGGCGGTGGCGGCGGCGGCGGCGGTGAAACTGAAGGTCTAAATTAGGGGATGGGAATCTTGCAGTTCTCCAGATATTGAACTGAAGCTCCCAGCATTCCCCACCATAAGCTATGCTGGCTAGCACTGCTAGGAGCTACAGTCCAACAACATCTGGATGACTGCATGATTCTCATTCCTGTTTAGCTGATCCTTGCTCTACAGTTGCTGGATTTGTTTCATCATGATGCCCTTCCTTCAAATCTCATTTCCCACCATTGGAAAATACTCAGTGCTGCTAATCTCAATTCATTCTGTGTTTCAAAGATTGAGGCCAGGGGTTCTTTCATACTACACCATTGTTGTGTGACTATCAGAGTTACCATATTCTGCTTCCTCAGATTAGTCATCTATTTTGGATGTTACAAATATTATTCTAATTATGCAAATCAGTCTAGTTTGAATTCTCATTGTGCAAATTGGGTACATTGATTTGTTGTATTTTTTTTCTCCCATTATGTTTCAAATATTATACCATTTTTCACAGTTAAGAATGATCCAATAGAATCACTATACAGTAATGTGTTAAGTGCTGCTCTTGGAACATGGAGACTCAAGTTCAAATGTCTGCTCAGTCATGGAATTTACCATGTGACTATCTGCCAGCACGACCTCTCAATAAACCGACCTTGCAGGATTGCTGTGGAGATTAACAGTGAGAGAGAAACCATAGAAAGAGGACCTGTGTGTTGTTTATTCAGTACAAATAAAAGAACAGTAGGATCAACATTTTGCAATGTAACAACACTTCCAGTGGTATTCTCATTAGATTTTTTTTAACATTTTGCTGCCATCAGTTTTTTTCTTTTTCCCTGTTGGCAAAACACTACAAATCCAGGAAAATACCACAGGAGGCACCTGAAAGTGACTGCCCTCTGATTCACAGAGCAGAATGCACTGGAAAGTAAGGGGGGAAATGCAGCATTTGAAGGAAAAAAGCCTGGTCTGATTTCTTTCGCACTTGTGTGTGTGTGTGTGTGTGTGTATGTGTGTATAAAACTAGAAAACAATCTGCTTTTTCTTTCTTTCACCTATTTGGTCTTTCATCAAAATGTGCATGCTATGCAGGTCTTCTATATTGGGATCTCTGTTCTTCCACCCAGTTATTGTTAATGCCAGTTAAGGTAAAGAAAAATCTTTTTTTTCTAAACACACATTGGCTGGAGGTCAGAGTGGTGGACATGAACATAGAGTTCATACAGCCAATCTGAGAGAAAGTTGTAATTTTGACCAGATCGGATAAAGACATTTTGATTTTAGAGTAATGTATCATATAATATTATATTTATTGTTAATCCTAATGTTCATAAACATACAGAGAAAGAGAGAGAAAGTAATGCATTTCCTGATTTGTTTTTCTTTTCTCTTTTTCTTTCTTTTTTTCAGGCTTTCTAAACTCAGCCCATAAATTCCACAGTTTTGATGCTTAAAATAATAGCACTGTGTGTCCTTCCTCATTCATAACTTTTGCCTTTGCTTGCTTAGCCACACTTTTTTTGACCACACTCTGATGCTAATAGCCTGTCTGTGGCCCTTTTCACACGTGGAGGGAGAAACGGGGTAAAACGCGCAGAAACAGAGCTTACCAGCAACCAAGTAAGTCCGTCGCCACGCGGAGCAGCGCAAGTTCGCTGCTCCACACTCCTTGGCGTCCTGCGGCGTCCAAAATGGCAGCTTACAGCTGGCGGAGGCTCTCTACCAACCGGAGAAGCTTGCCAGCTGGAAGCCCGCCCCCAGCAGATCTGCAGGCACACTCTTGTGCACGCCTGAAAATCTACACCAGGGCGCTGTGACGGGGCTGCATGGGGCTGCACGATTGTGCTTTTTAAAAACCTCTTTGAAAGAGGTTTTTAAAAAGCATGCGGTGCCACCACTTCTGGTCGCTCCTGCGCGGATTGGGGTGTGGAACTATGCTAAAGTAGTCCGCCCCAATCCACTCCATGGTGTAGACGACCTCCGTCAGAGGTCACTCTACACCGTTTTATTACCCTCGTGTGGAAAGGACCTGTTTCCTGGTTTCCATCCATGAAATTTTAGAGGGTATATTTTGGTTGGCTCAGTACAGATATATTAGCATGATATAAGAATGTTGGGATTTGTCTCACAGTTAGCATGGTTGCCTCTGCTTAGTAAATCCATCTGTGCATAGTGGTGCTCTCCCCCGTCTGCCCCCGCTCAAATCACAACTCTGGAAACAAGGCTCTCAATAGAGTGATGGTGGAGTCTCTATCCTAGGAGGAGGTCTCCATTCTGCCAATCCTTGAGAGAAGTTTTGGGTGGAAAAGTGGTATATAAGTTAAATAAGTAAATATGCAACCTACCTGTCCCTGTCTTACTGGGTGTGTTGCCCTTATAGAATCAATACTCTACAGCTCTTTCAGTGCTGCTAGGGATGGCATTGATTCCTGCTGGTTAGGGTTTCCAGTTCGGGTTTATCCAAGCCCACACTAGAGACAGCTTCTGGTGATACAGTACTATTAAGTGTTATGATTTAAGCACCAGCCACAATTGCTCACAACTTGTCGTTCAAACACACAAAAATGCAGAATATATTTTCCTGATTGGAAATTAAGACAGAAATCTTAGCTCATAGAATGGTAGAGCTGGAAGAGACCATAAGAACTATCAAGTCCAACACCCTGCCAGGCAGGAATAAAAAGCATTCCCAACAGATGGCCATCCAGTCTCTGTTTAAAAAGCTCCAAAGAAAAAGACTCCATCACACTCTGAGGCAGCACTGTTAAACTGCTCTTACTGTCAGGAAGTTCTTTCTAATGTTTAATGGGAAGCTCTTTTTTTGTATCTTTGAATCCCTTTTTCCATGTCCCAGTGTCTAGAATAGGAGAAAACAAGCTTGTTCCATCCTCCATATGACATCCCTTCAAATATTTAAACATGCCTATCATGTCACCTCTTAAACTTCTCTTCTCCAGGCTAAACATAACCAGGGCCCTAAGCACTCCTCACAAGGCATGGTTTCCATGTCTTTTAACATTTTGGTCACCCTCCTTTGGACATGTTCCAGCTTCTCAATATCCTTCTTGAATTGTGTAGCCCAGAACTGGACACAATATTCCAGGTGAGGTCTGACCAAAGCAAAATAGAGTTCCCTTAACCTAAACCTATTGATACCACCTAGAACTACATTGGCTTTTTTAGCTGCTGCATCACACTGTTGACTCATGTTTAGCATGTTTAGCTTATGGTCTATTAAGACTCCTAGATAAAAGGACTGTTCCCAGATTGAAGTGAAATGCAAGGTTCTTCTTCGTGGTCTCTGTGCCTTCATACACTAGGAGCTTTAGCGCCTGCGCGGTAGCGTTCGGAAACTTCTAGAGCTTGTTCGCTTGGCGGGAACCCCTCCCCCACACCGGTACTGCGCATGCTCCTCCCGCCGAGCAACGGTCTCTCCTCAGTTCTTTCTCGTCCGCCGCCGCGTACGGAAGGTTCTTTAGTTTGTTCCTCTCACGTCGTGCTTGGCTTGCTGTTTTTCACGGTTTTACGGACTTTCGGACTGTCTTTGACCTCTCTTTCGGACTCCCCCTTCGGTTTTCATCTTTTTGGATTTCGGAGTTGGCGTTTCTTCGTCTTATGTCCGCGCTCTTTAAGAAGTGCGTGTCCTGCAGCCGCAAGGTTGCCCTCAACGACGGCCATAAGGAGTGTCTCTTCTGTTTGGGCGAGTCCCACAACATCCGGACTTGCCCAATTTGCAGGGATTTTACTCCCCAAACTCTTCGCAACCGCTCCGCGAGACTCAAATCTTATTGTTGGGAACAGTCTCTGCGGGCGATAGACGAGACCTCCACTTCCAAGATGGCCGACAAGAAGACGACCACGCCATCGACGGTATCGGCGGCTGCCGTTCCGTCCACCTCGTCGGTATCGGGCTCGGTACCGGCGAAAACGCCGATCTCGGCGTTACCGAGGATCCCGAAGCTGTCGGCGGCTGCCAAGTCAGCAAAAGGATCCTCGACGGCGAGGAAGGCTGAGGCTCCCCTTACGGAGACGCCTGCAAAAAAGCGCCCTGCTCCGGACGGAGGCAAGGGCAAGGAGAAGGAGAAGAAGAAGAAGAAGAAGGAAAAGAAGCGCTCCCCGGCTGGGGACGCTCAACCTCCTACTCCTCCTCCTACTCAGCAGCCTTCCAAAGGGCGAGGCGAGTCCGTCGACCTCTCGGAGGATGAGATCGAGGACGTTCCCCAACAGCGCCCGGACTCGCCTGTGGCAGACCCTCCAACCCTGGTGGAGGAGCGCCACCGTCCTCTTAGCCGTCGCAGGTCGGCCGACCTGCAGCAGAGAGAGCCCTCTGCTTCTCCGGAGCGGCGTTCGACCTCCTTCAGGTCCCGGTCCCGCTCTTCCGAGCGTCCGGTGGCCTCGCCGCCTCCGAGGGAGACAAGAGAGGAACAACCTCGCTCGTCTGCCTCCAGATACACCTCGGCGTCCTACGTGGCTAGGTACGCGAGGGAATCTGAATGGAGAGAGCGCCCGGCCTCCTATCGGTCGCATTCGCCATCGTACCGGGATCGGTACCATCGTGGCCCGAGTCGCTGGGAGACCTTCCGGAGGTCCCGGTCACCTCGTCGACAGCGCGAATCGCGCTCGCCTAGAGGGGACGAGGCTCGGTACCGTCGACGCCGAAGCCGATCTCCGTTGGACCGCCGCTCCTTCAGCCGCTCTCCCTCCCCTCGATATCATAGGGCGAGGGAGCCTTCACCACGGTATCGGGCGATATCGCCACCTCCTAGGGTCACGGCAACGGCGACGCGCCCTACGGAGTCGGTGGTGACTGAGCGGGCTACGACGACGTCAGCCTGCCAGACTACCCCGGTCACCACCAAGAGGGTGAAGTCAGTGGTCAGCCATCCCAAGCGGGACGCTGCTGCTACCACCGCCCCGGCTGCGGAGAAGCCTAGGAAGGCAACACCTGCGGCGACTACGAAGGAGCCGGAGAGCGTGCGGCGAGAGGACTCACCGAGCTCGGAGTCGTACGACTCGAGTGTGGAGTCTGAGGTGTCTGAGGCGGCCTCCCAGGAGTCTCCTCCGTTGGGATTCGGGGACCCGATCCCAGATTCTGCTCCAGAGGACGTCCACCAGTTCTCTGCGATGCTGCTCCGCATGGCCACTACCCTCGGCCTTAAGATCGCCGATGCGGAGCCGGAGGATGACGATCCAGCCTTCTCCGTTTTCGAGGAGAAGCGACCTTCCACGGCCCCGCTGCCTCTCCTGCCCCGGGTATCCAGACTGGTGAAGGCCGCCTGGGATAGACCGGCCTCGGCTCAGCCGATACCGCAGCGGTTAGAACACCTCTACCGGGTGCAGAAGGATAACGCCGGTTATCTCTTTAATCACCCTGCACCGAACTCTGTGGTCGTCGAGTCCGCGCAGACGAAGGGCTCCGGCAGGCAACACACCACCCCGCCGGACAAAGAGGGCAGGAAGTTGGACGCCTACGCAAGGAGGTTCTATTCAGCTGCCTCCTTGCAGATCAGGCTGTCCAACACTCAGGCTTGCCTCGCGGCATACCTGAAGAAAGTGCTCGATCGCCTGCAACCAGCGATGGAAGCGGTACCGGAGGACATCCGCCAGGCCTCCTCCGTGATCTTCAATGAAGCTATCTCCATCGCTCGGCACCAGATGGCCTCCTCCCGGCACGCGGTGGAGATCGCCTCCCGGGTCATGGCGGGATCCGTCGGCCTTCGCCGCCATGCTTGGCTTCGACCGGCCGACATCCAGGAGGACACCAGAAGGAGGATTGAAGATCTCCCCTTCGACGGTGAAGGCCTATTCAATTCGTCCACAGACGAAGCTTTGGACAATCTCGTCAAGGCGAGACTGACCGCAAAAAAGATCGGGCTGCAGCCGGCCACGCAGACCCGCAGGGCCTCCACCTTCCGACCATCCTGGCGACGATCTTCCACCTCGTCGTTCCAGCGTTCGGCCCAGTCTGGACAGTCGAGACCGTCCTCCGGCTCATCGGCCAGACGCACGATTAGGCGGCGCCCGCCTTCGTCGAAGAAGTCCTCCTCCGAGACAAAGTCTCGGTTTTGACGTGCCTGGCAGGACCCGCCAATACCCACTCTTCAGCCTACCATCAGCGCTCGGAGACCGACCGACTCTCGCTCGACACCTAGCGGAGTGGCAGTATGTCACTACGGACTCTTGGGTGCTTTCCATCGTCCGTCTTGGCTACGCCATCGAGTTTCTCGATATTCCTCCTCGCGGCGTTTATTACTCCACGCCGTCGAGTCCGGCCCTCCTGGAAGAGATCCAATCCCTCCTCCAGAAAGGGGCGATCGAGCGGCTCCCGCAAGAGGCCAAGACCACCGGCTTCTTCTCCAGGTACTTCACGGTACCGAAAGCCGACGGTACCCTCCGGCCGATCCTAGACCTCAGAGGGGTGAACTACTACATCCGCCCCAAAAGGTTCAAGATGGTCACGATACCGTCGATCCTACCCTTCCTACATCGAGGGGACTGGTTCGCCTCCATCGATCTCCGAGACGCATACTTCCATATCGCCATTCGCCCGCAGCACAGACGGTACCTCCGCTTCGCAGTCGACGACACCTGTTACCAGTACAAGGTGCTGCCGTTCGGACTCTCGACTGCCCCAAGGGTCTTCACCAAGTGCATGGCCCCGGTGGTATCCTACCTGCGGACGAAGGGCGCTTCCGTCTTCCCCTACCTCGACGATTGGCTGTTGGTGGCGTCCTGCAAACAGAGACTTTACCACGACGTCCACATGACGTTGTCACTCCTGACCCGCCTTGGTCTACGAGTGAATCCGAAGAAGTCCCACCTCGAGCCGGCGAGGATCTTGGACTTCATCGGGGCGACGCTCGACTCGACCTCCGCCAGGGCGTACCTACCAGAGTCTCGAGCACAAACCTTGATCCGGGCCGCCGCTCACGCTCGTACGGCCCCGACGTTATCTGCGAGAAGCGTCCAGCAGCTCTTGGGCTACATGGCTGCGACGACCGCTGTGACATATCTCGCCAGGCTGAGAGCAAGACCTCTTCAACACTGGTTCGTCCGCATATTCGACCCCCTGCGAGACGAACAGACACTCCGACTGCAGCTGCCGGGAGACGTCCGCTCATCCCTCCGATGGTGGCAGTCGCGACGCAATCTCATGTCGGGGATGCCTTTCCAACAGCCGACACCGAAGGTGACGGTAACGACCGACGCCTCCCTGTATGGATGGGGTGCCCACTGCGGCGATCTCAGAGTCCGCGACAGATGGACCGACGACGAGACCGCTCTCCATATCAACGCGCTGGAGCTGCTCGCCGTCTGGAAAGCCCTACGGGCGTTCCGCCATGCCGTGGCGGGGCGCACGGTCCTGATTCTGACGGACAACACCACCGCCGTCTGCTACATCAACAGACAAGGTGGGACTCATTCCACGACCCTGCTCGACATCGCGCTCGGCCTGTGGGAATGGTGCATTCGCCTGCACACGCATCCCGTGGCGGTTCACCTGGCCGGGCAGGAGAACACCACGGCAGACGCCCTCAGCAGGGACACCTCATCCCATCACGAATGGTCTCTCTCCGGAGAGGCGTTCAGACTGATTCGGGACCGCTGGGGCGAACCATCGATCGACCTCTTCGCGACCAGGGAAAACGCGAAGTGTCGCCGATTCTGTTCCAGAGCGGGCCACGATCGTGCCTCCATCGGGGACGCTTTCCAGTTTCCGTGGACCGGGGAACTCCTCTACGCGTTCCCGCCGTTCCCGCTGCTCGGCCGGACGATATTGAAGATCCTCGCCGACCGAGCCGACGCGATCCTGGTAGCCCCGTACTGGCCGAGGCAACATTGGTTCGCACCCCTGCTACAAGCCGCGCGAGACGACCTGCTCCGGTTGCCACCGACACCGGACCTGCTCTCCCACTCCGGCGGCCGAGTCCTCCATCCGGACCTGCCACGCCTGGCCCTCCATGCCTGGAGGATATCGCACTAGACGATCCCGTGCTCGGTACCGTCCTCGTCGCGGCCAGGAAGGAATCCACCCGTCGCAACTATCAATACAAGTGGCGACGCTTCCTGACCTTCGCTAACGAGAGGAGTGAGCCGGTATCGCCCGCGGGGCTCTCGACCGTCCTGCACTTCCTCCTGCACCTCCGGCAACAGGGCCTGGCGTTTCCATCCCTGAAGGTGTATCTCTCCGCGATCGTGGCATACCAACCGCCACGATCTGCTGCCTCGGCCTTCTTCAGGAACGATACCGTTAAGCGGTTCCTGAAAGGACTTCATCATCTCTACCCGCCGGTATCGCCGCCGCTACCGCCGTGGTCCCTCTCGCTGGTGCTCTCGCAGCTGACGAAGCCGCCCTTCGAGCCGATGGCGACCTCGGATGACAGGCCCCTGACAATGAAAACTGCCTTCTTGGTAGCGGTGACCTCAGCGAGGCGAGCGGGTGAGATCACAGCTCTTCGTTCCGATGAGCCCTTCACGGTCTTCCACAGGGACAAGGTGGTCCTGAGACCTGACATCTCGTTCCTGCCAAAGGTGGTGTCCAGTTTCCACCTCAACCAGGACATCATCCTGCCTGCCTTCTTCCCGAACCCGACGACACCGTTGGAGCGGTCCCTCCACTCCCTGGACGTGCGTCGGGCATTGGCTTTCTACAAGGACAGGACTGCTTCCTTCCGACAGACGCCGCATCTCTTTGTTTGCTATGGGCGACGTCGGAGGGGCCTAAAAGTGTCCACCCAGCGCTTCTCCAAGTGGGTGGTGAGGACTATTGAACTGGCGTATGAGCTCGCGAGGAAGCCTCCGCCAGTCCTGCTTCGAGCCCACTCCACCAGAGCTGTGGCTACTTCTGCGGCCCTCCTGCGAGGAGTTGACCTGCATGAACTCTGCCGTGTGGCGACCTGGTCCCAACCATCGACCTTCGTGCGCCACTACAGGCTCGACTGCCGGTCGCGCAGAGATGCCCGGTTTGGACGTGAGGTGTTGGCTTCCGTGCTGTAGGACCTGACCCGCCGTCCGACCGGTAAGCTACACAGTCTCCTAGTGTATGAAGGCACAGAGACCACGAAGAAGAAGAACAGGTTGCTTACCTGTAACTGTGGTTCTTCGAGTGGTCATCTGTGCCATCATACACACCCGCCCTTCCTCCCCTCTTTCTCAGGTCCCTGTAGGTTCTACGGCGGACGACAGAACTGAGGAGAGACCGTTGCTCGGCGGGAGGAGCATGCGCAGTACCGGCGTGGGGGAGGGGTTCCCGCCAAGCGAACAAGCTCTAGAAGTTTCCGAACGCTACCGCGCAGGCGCTAAAGCTCCTAGTGTATGATGGCACAGATGACCACTCGAAGAACCACAGTTACAGGTAAGCAACCTGTTCTTATTCCTTCTCATTTACTTAGAGAGGAAGGATTAGGAACATTTAATCTAGCCTACATTCTTCTAGGCAGAGGGTGGGAACAGAGCAGAGAGTGAACCCTGACCCCACAATGATTGGAAGAAGAAAGCTAAGTAAATACACAGACCCCTTGGAGAATTTTTGCAAGTTGCAACAACCAGTCAATGAAGCCTTACCACTTATAGCAAGCTGCTACTTTACCAGCTGAGCTGGAGGTTTGCCCTCAGTACTATCCTCTTGCCTGGAGCTGATCTCCCCAAAACTGGAGACTTGCAACCTTGTCTCTGAGCTGGATATGACCCCTGAGAACTGGCGACTGAGGGTCAGGACCTGAGATCTGGCAACCCTACTGCTGGCAACTTGACCCTACCAAAATTAATGGATATTTTGCCACTCTCTTCTGTTAAACTATGATTTCATATGTACCCCCCTCCCCATGGCTTCCCAATCCTCTTTTCTTTACCTCACCTTTACAGACCAAGCATTATTCCAAGGCAATGATTTCTGCAGTGGACGTTGAGACGCATGGTTTCAATCAGCCAGCCTCTCCTTGTACCCCCTTGTTTGCTTTCCAATTTATTTTTAATGGTCCTGACACCCTCGTTTATAATAATAAATAGCAAGCCCTGGGACACAGTGAAACCGTTTCAAGTTTTTTTTTTAATAACTTCACAGCAAAAAAAGAAAGAAAGAAAGAAAGAGAACAAATCCTTCTAAATCTGGGGAAACTTGATGAAGACTATCTCCTGCTCCAGAGAAATATGATTTCGGGGTTGCTGCTGTGAAAACATGGTTCAAGATAGCTAGCATTTCATTGCTTTGACTCTTTGCCAACTTCTCCAGACAAGACTCCCCTTTGTATGGTGCTCTATTCTGATTTCCATGCGGAGGGTCTTTTTGTCTTCCAGACCTAACCTGACTGAAGACAAACAAAAAGCAAGGTGGTAGGCTGAAGACAAAATATTATTGGTCTAACTAAGTGAAACACTTAAAAGAGGCTGCATAGGGAAAAGGAACAGGAAGTGTTAAAGGACTAATCTCATATGGATTCCTAAATGTGACTACTACAAAGGAGTAGAAAAGAGTCCTACTTTATGGAAGGCAACCCTCTAAAGAGTTGTCCAGTCAGCACACAGTTTAAATCGGTGCTTCTGATGTGGGAGACTGGCAATTTTCTTCCCAATGGGCCGGAGGGCCATATTTATGCCCATCGGCTGCAATCATTTCTTTCTTAGAAACTCTCCAAAATCTGGGAGTTAATGACTCATGGACTCACAGCAATCCATTGAGCCTTACTTTAAAGGAGACAGAAACAACAGGAAAGAAGAACAAGGGTCTTGATGTTGCCCATCTACAGTTAGCAGCTTGACAACAAGCTGAGTAGGTACAACAACCCTAGACTCTTTCCACACCACCCTCCCAACCTGCCATGAGGACAGGAGAAGGATGGGACTGTGACGATGCTTTTGCATGAAATTGTGATGCTTCTATCCTTCTCCCATCCCCAGGCAGTGCAATCATAGATTAAATCTTGATGGGTTTTCGCCATCAATGACCTGTGATCACACCACCATCACAGACTTACCTGTCCTGCAGAAGCCCGGGAAGTGCAATGGCCGTGCTTCCTGCCCCAGCAGAACCGCTACCGGGGATCCCCACTAGATGTCTTTGCCAAAAGGTAGGGTGTGGAAAGGGCCCAACTCTCAATCTTCTGTTCCGTTACGATATGTCTTGTAATTTTGTATAAATAATACTACCAATCGCTACACAATAATCCATAGTGGACAATTACAGCACTTCAATACCACCTTAATTGATATAGTCTCATCCTGTGAAATCCTAGGATTGGTAATTTGGTAAGGTACTAGAGCAGCACTAGACCTTGTTGGTAGAGAATTCTAAGTACATCACCAACTGGAAACCACAGGATTCCATAGGATAAAGCCATAGGAGTTAAAGTGGTATCAAAGTGCTATAACTATGTAGTGCAGATACAGTTAAGGCTGGATTAAGGTGATTTGGAGCCTTGGAACAATTTGTGCAAATATGTGCAAATGTTCTACAAATAGTGACATGAAAATTAAATGGATGAATGCATGAATGGTATGCAAAGTACAACAGAAAACAACCCAAAAGCATCGTGTGTGATCTCATTTTCAACCCTGCAACCTCAGCCAGATCCCATGAGTTTCTACTCAGTTACACAAGTAACACACCAAATGCTGATGATAACATAAACGAGATTTGGGGAGCAATTCAGGGAGAAGAGGAAACAAACTACATTACAGTCAGCCCTCTAGATTTGCTAGGGTTAGGGGCACAGTTCCCCCCGCAGAAGTGTAAAAATCACAAACAAAAAAATGTGTGTGTGTCTATGGGAAGGGGAGATGAGGCATAGTGAGGAGAGCAGACATCTTTTGTCCAAACCAGGTCAGGGAAAGGGGGTGAGCTGGCATGGTGGCCCTATATTTCATCTTTGCCACTCATTTCCTTCTTGGGTGTGCAGGTGAGCATCAGAAGAAGGTTTTTGGTGCTGAGAAATCGGGCTGTTAGGCATCCTTAGTTGGCCAGGCAGCATTCGATGGAGGGGGAGAGGAACCAACGTTTTTAAAGGGGTGTGTGGCCTGATCAGAGCTGCTATGGAGGAAGTTTCCCTCAGAAAAAAATCACTTGAGGTGGCAGGGCAGGGGTTGGAGAAATTCAGCAATAATCAAGTCCATGAAAGTGAAACCTGTAAATGTGGAAGGCCTACTCTATTTTCTTTAAGCACTGAGCCCCTAAGTTGCCAACAAGGGATCTGGAGCCATTGTTTCCTTGATAATCGAGCCCTGTTTCTATTACTGCATCTACACGTATCAATTAGTGTATGCAACATTATGAAAATTGGTGGCTCCTTTCATCTTCCTCTTTTTTTGTGTGTGTGAAGCAAAAGTGACCACTCTAAAAACAGTTGTTAAACAGGACAATTAGTAATGAAACAGACACTGGCAGTTTCAAGTAAATTGCAGTGGAGATTTGTGTGGGATCTTAAGAGCAAGAGTTCATGTTCTCAGTGTAGTCTGAAGAGGACTTAAGAAAAGAAGCAGAGCCCTGCTGGATCAGACCAAAGGCCCATCTAATCCAGTATCCTGTTTCCCACAGTGGCCAACCAGAGGCATCTGGGAAGGCCACAAACAGGACAATGAGGGCACAAGTCCTCTCTGGTTGTTGTTCCTCCGGCAACTGGTAATTTATAAAGTAATCCCATTCATGTGGGTCTGTTCAAATATAAGTCCCACTGAGTTTAATAGGGATTACTGACAAGTAACTGGGTATAAGACAGCTATCTTAGAGGCATACCGCCTCAGAACCTGGAAAGCAGCATTAAAATCCCATTTTAATGCTGTCTAAGCAATCTTCTGGCAATGAATTCCATAGTCCAGCTATACAGTTGGTGAAGAAATACTTCCTTTTGCCTGTTGAGAATCTCTTGGAAATGAATTATGTTCTACCCTTCAGAGGAAGGAAGAGAAAACTTCTATCCATTTTCTTCACAACTACGCTTAAATCTACCCATTTCTATCATATTGCCTTTTTAAAAATACAGAATTGTGTATAGAAGTCATATCTTCATAAGTGGACTTGTGCATGCGGGAATTAGAACTGGGCAGTTTTGGAACGTCTATATTCAGTAGAAGGCTGCTGTTACCGTACTACTTAGCAGAGCCAGCAAAGTGACCATTGTGGAAGGGGACCAAAGCAAAACAGGGCACTCTTGCTGTTGTCTTGATATGTATCTTCACAATTCATTAACAAGGTTTCTTAGTGCCTTACAAAGCTATGACTTCCATACAAGATTCTAGCACACAGCAACAACAACAAAGTTTGTGTGGTTGATTATTTAATACATTTTTGATTGAAAATTCCTGAAGGAGCTCAACCACATAGAAATCTTGATGGTCCAATTTGCCTGATTATTTCAAGGGGGCTCAGCCTGTCAGCTCAAACCCCTCATCTACTCTGGTATCTATGTCCTTTAGAGAGCATGCCCTCTTTTTCAGCTGCCACACACTACTTTGCAATGAATACCACATAGCTTAAGACAGTCTATCCCAAACATGCCTTCAAAATTTGATGAAAATTTACCCATCCTATCACATATGATGTGGTAACAGTCAAACAGACAGAAAGTTAATAGTATTTATATAGTTTTATAGTTCCTATAAAGTTATATACATAATTTTATGTTTGTAGTTGCAAAAACTTCAAACATAGTTATAAAAAACTTTCAGCATATCAGAATCTTTCAAATGATTCTACACTAGTCTGTATGAGTGAAATGATAATAAATAACTGGGTGCCCCCCAAGTGAATGCCACATGGTCTATATTTTCAGTGAAACCACTCCAAATATACCCTCCTCATTTGGTGAAAAACCATCCGTCTGTTTTTGTTTTATGTGGTGACAAACAGACCAACAGCAGCTTAATTTTATTTATCTGAATACTTTCCCTAAAGATCCTCTACATGAAAACTTACATTTTCACAGTTGGTCCAAAGTGGGTGATTTCACTAAGTTTTCTCTCAAAACCCTTATGTCTTTGTCCTGTTGTAGCATAGCTAACCCAAACCTGATTCACACCTATGGGAGGATCCTATTTCCAACTGAATGTTGCTATCTGAGCGATGACCAGTGCCTGGCAAAATTAAGCATTGCTCTATACAGATGTGTAATTCTAACCTGTACACTCCAACAATATGCTTTTCCCCTATTAGTAGCCACAACTTCCCACTTTTCACTAAGGGCCTTTCTACAGTGCTATTATTCCACATTCAACATCCTGTGGAACTCTGGGGCTTGTAGTTTACTGAGGCCAAAGAGCTCTCTGGCTGAGAATTCTAAATGCCCCTCCCTAAATTGCAAACCCCAGGATTCTATAGGATGTTGAAAATGGAATAATAGGACTGTAACAGTGTAGTGTGGAAAGGCCCTTAGTCTACACCCTCAAACAGTTCACAGATGAAAAAATGTGACAAACAATATCAGAGTTTGGACAGGAGGACAAAATTTATTAGTGAGAAAGAACATGCAAGCTAAGAAAGGCTGCAACAGTTTGCTTTTACCTTAGTCTACCGGGAAGGGCAAGATTCTACCCCTCCTCTCTACTCTTTCCTGCTCAGTTAATGGAGCACAAACTCTACCTTCTGAGATAGTCTATTCCATGGTCAAATATCTTTTATAGTCAAGATGATCTTCCTAATGTAACCATTAGGAAGATCAACTTGACTATAAAAGATATTTGACAGGTGGATTCCTGTACAGGTGGAATCCTGTAATTTGAATCCATTGGTTGAGGTTGGCTTCATCTTCAATCTGATATTTCTTCAGACATTTAAACATGGCAGTCGTAGCACCTCTCAGTCTTCTCTTCTCTAAGTTAATTTGATAACTATGTCCTATATTCCATCATCTAAGTCATTTGCAAAGATGTTGAGCAACAATGGGCACAAGGCAGAGCCTTGTTTCAGGTGAATTCTCTTTGGGTTCAGACTTCACATGAACTTTTAGTGGAATGTTTTGTCTTATTGGTGATTTCCTGCAAGATGTTTCCAAGTTGTGGCAACTTCATAGAGGAAATCTGCAATTTGGAACAAACTTTAAGGTTTAGCTGTGATGATAGATCTGAAGCTATGCAGCACTGTAAACCAAAAGAACTAATTGAACTGGAGGGCTTAATTAGGGAAGAATGCTAGCTTTCAGCTTTTTTAGCAAATTGGAAAGATGTGGCTGATTTGCCAAAGTAAACACCCACCCAGATCCTAGACAAGTTAGTGAATATAGTTCAAGGCAAGATTCCATGGTAGATTTTCAAAAGTGTGAGGCCTGAGTCTGATAATCTGAATTTATCTTCTATACCTTTTTCCATAGACATGATGGAAGTCAAGAAATATAGCCCCAAAGAGTTTCTTTGGAACTTGTGAATGCCATGAAGCCTATGAACTGGTTTGAAAGAGAGCAGAATTCAATTAATACAGAACACCAAGAGAATGTACAGGTCAGGGGTACACAAAGTGTGGCCTTCTAGATACAGTTGGTACACAACTTCCATCAGTCCTAGCCAACATTGCTAATAGCATCTCTCCAACATTTCACAGATTAAAATCATAACAAGCATGGCCAAACAACACCAGACTGAGGTCAAAATGGCAAAAATTATTTACAAGGAAGAACTCGCAAGCTAAGAGAGACTGCAGTAGTTTGCTTTTGTCTGACTTACTAGGGAGGGAAAGGCTTTGCTTTCCGCTTCTTTTCCCACTGCTGATTTAATAGGATGCAAACTACTTGTGCACTTTCAGTGCAGTTTGCAGGAACTGAAGGAAGTCATGAACAAAGGGGAGAATGTAGGAGGAGGAGAGGGAAACAGACATTTTAAAAGCAGAAAAAAACTAGAACAGGTAACTAAGACTGTACCTACCAAATCAGATCAGTTGGAGGATATGGAATGATGAGAACTGATGCAAGCTGTAGCCCCCAAACCTCTGAATGATCACATTTGCCTATCTTAGTACAGGCCAAGCGTCATAAGCAAAGCTTTGTCTTTATTCATTTTAAATGGGTTGAGCAGATTTACTCTCTTCACTTAAATTAAATTGGTTATCAATATGGAAAGAATAAGCAGCTGTAGATGCATTATTTTAATTGGCAAAACTGCATGCCTCAGCAAAGAGTGCATAGAATTAGAAAGGAGTTTGGTGTTAATCCAGTCTATGCTC
Organism: Ctenosaura bakeri; assembly: GCA_948474755.1. NCBI lineage: Eukaryota > Metazoa > Chordata > Lepidosauria > Squamata > Iguanidae > Ctenosaura > Ctenosaura bakeri. The sequence continues at coordinate 110,099 of CAOLHI010000694.1, forward strand.
TTGCCGTTACTGAAGCAGCCCTAGTAGATGGCCACCAAGCCTCTCCACGGGGGAGGAGGAAAAAGTAAGAAAGTCTGGTCCTTTTTGAGGTATTCTCTTCTGCTGTCAGTTTATACTCTTAGGGCATGCTTCCTAATGTTGAGTTAAAATTCACAGAATCACACAATCATACAATCATAGAATAATAGAGTTGGAAGAGACCACAAGGGTCATCCCATCTAAGCCCACGCTATGTGGGAACACACATCACAGCACTCCCAACAGATGACCATCCAGCCTCTGTTTAAAAACCTCCAAAGAAGGAGACTCCACCACACTCCGAGGCAGCAAGTTCCACTGCCGGACAGCCCTGATGGCCAGGAAGTTCTTCCTGACGGTCAGGTGGAATCTCTTTTCCTGTAGTTTGAATCCATTGCTCCTTGTCCTAGTTTCTGAAGCAGTGGAAAACAAGACCGGTCCATCTTCAATAGCACATCCTTTCAAATATTTAAACATGGCTATCATGTCCTCTCTTAACCTTCTCTTCTGCAGACTAAACATACTCAGCTCCCTCAGACACTCCTAACAGGGCATGGCTTCCAGACCATTTCACCATTTTGGTTGCCCTCCTCTGTTTGCTTTGAATTTGAACTGAAACAAAATTTATATACATCTTGCAAGCTTATTTGCCATGTTTTTCCCATTTCCTTTCCTTCTATCTTTTTTCCCCTTTATGCGTTCTCCGGCTTTATTCACACATATATTGTAAGCTGCTTGTGGCAGACAGCTTTTTAAAATGTTATTCATAAAGTGTACTGTACATTCTGATAGTTCTATGAGAAAGCAACAGTTATAGTGACAATAATAATTAATTGCTTGGAAGGAAGTGCTGGCTCAAATCATCTGACTTTGATTCCTCAAGAGATCAGTTAAGCTGAGAATGTCTTATTGAATTGGCTAGAAATCTGCAACACACTATGAGGCCAAGAATACCGCCACTCTTCCAGCAGAATGGCAACAGCTTATTGTACCTTTGCTAGAGTGATGTGTTTTCTTTCCTCTGCCCTCCTCCTTCCCACATCCCTGAGAACTGTGAGAGAGCGGAAGCCCATTGAGCAATGACCACAATCCAGAAATGGAGCCCTACATTCACATATGTGTGGCAGGCTTCCCAGTCTGAGCATGATGGTGTCCTGAAAGAGGCGCCTGTCTATTTGCCAGGATGCTTCCCACACTCCCAGCTGGATGCTTCAACATTGCAACAGCAGGAGCCTGGAAAGAAAACTGACATGTGGATGCCTGAAGTAACATCATTTGGTTTCTCATATAAAGCTGAGTTGATGCTCGCAAAAAACAAAAACAAAGCAAAACTCTCAAGCAGGAGGGAGCAGACTCCAGGCATGTGGGATCTATGTAGAGTTTTGTTTTGTTTTGAATCCTCAAGTGCTGGGTTACTACCACCATTAGGCACAGTGGGACAGCTGCCTTAGTCAGCAGATTCATGGTGTTATGAAAGGGTAGACTATTTAATTTGTTAATATCATAGGTACTGAGCACACATCCGCTCAGAGGTCCCTTGTGCCTGTTTCTTAGTCTATCTCTACCAGCATGAGTCCCTATTTTGCACCTGCTTCAAGGAGGTGGTTCATGGAGTTTTGGCAAAAGTGCATCCAAGAATTCTGAAATTTGCCCACCCTGTGCTAGAAGGTTTTTGGGCAATAACTTGGGATGTTTTGATTCCCTGGCTGTTGTTGTTGCTGCTGCTGCTGCTGTTACTTAGACATTTTACACAACATAATAATCCAGATCTGGTTTTTAATTCTAACCTGGGGGATGGTTTATATTTCTTTAAACACACACATACAGAGAGAGAGAGAGAAAAAAACAGAAAGGTACTGCTGAAGATAGGGTCTTCAGAAAGCATCCCATGCTCATGGACCTACCTCCACACATCATGATGAATGGATTAGCTCCTTGCTGTGTGACCGATTTTGCAAGATGGTTTGAAACAGTGTGAAAGGTCTGGTCAGCAGGAGACAGGCTCCTGACTTCCCACTGTGCCAGTGTAAGGGTCATAGACCTTCCAGCAAATTAAAGGACAACGTGCCTTTTATCCAGATCCCAAGATTAGCAGTAGCTCTTGGGGGGATGGGGGTGGGGACAAGAGATAGAGGGAATAATTTTTTTAAAACTTCCTTCATGCATGAAGCCTGGAAATCAACAGCAACCCCCCACCCCAAAAAAGAGAAGTATTCCATCTTAACCCATGAATCACATGCAGTTTGTGCTCTTGCCTAAAAAGGAACTTTGATCTAATTTTGGAATTCCAAAGATAGCTCCAGGCCTTCCCACCACTTCTCCAATGCAGCATAAACCATCAATGTTTATTTTTTTTATTATATATTTTTTATCAAAAACACAAAAATAAAACATTATATATTTTTACATTAACATAACTATACTTCCATCATTTCTACACAATACATATTTATATAACATACATCATACCATCATACCATTTTATACATTTATACATGTTTATACATTCCTTTACATACCAGGGAAAGAAAAAACCAAAATGATAAATAAATGAAAAATATAACAATTTTAATACCTACCTACTAACCTTCCCTTATCGCATCTACATAAATCATGGGCGATTATAAATTATCTATATACAACCAACAATTCCTTATGCTCAGTACTTCAATGTCCATACCACTACCTCTTTCCATTGTTTCCTAATTCTTACAATAGTATCTTACTCCTCCAAGTTTTTTAATCCACACATTTATTTCTCTTATGTTTACTCCAACTTGTTTAATTCGTTTACTAATGTTTTTCCCCATTTGGCTTCCCAAAGGGGTTTAACTAGATTTCATTCTTCAACAATCTGTTTTCTTGGTTTATCTGTCAGTATTGATATTAATTTGTCTATTTCCCATAATTCATATAATTTCCATAACCAATCTTCCACATCAGGGACTTCTTTTAATTTCCATTGTTGTGCAAATACTAGTCTTGCCACTGTTACCATATATATTACCATTTTTCTCAAAGAATTCTTTTTAAAATATTTAGTATCTAGCATATTCAATAGATATATGTCCGGACTCACAGGATAATTAGTTTGAAGGGTATTAACAATACATTTGTGAATACCTTTCCAATATTTCTTTGATTTAGCGCAAGACCACCATATATGATAAAACGTCCCTCTCTCAGTACATTTCTAGTACGTGTTTTTCATATTTTTGCTTATTTTAGCAATTTGAACTGGTATATGGTACCATCTAAAATATACCTTACAATAATTCTCTTTTAAATTTGTACTTATACAATATTTTTTCACATCTTTCCAAGAATTCTCCCAACTCTGCAGTGGAATTACATGCCCCAAATTTTGCGCCCACCTTATCATATTGTCCTTAACTGTCTTTTCTTCCATACATAAATTTAACAATATTTTATATATTTTACCTATCAAATGATCTGTACCCGGTTTTAATAATCTATAACACTCCTTCTCCCTTGTTTCAATTCCTTGCATCCTCAAATCCATCTTAAATCTTTCTTCTAGTTGCCTTTGCAACAACTAATGCGAGATAATACCACTTTTTATCATATCCTCCTTACTTTTCCATATTGTATTTTCACCTTGAACTTTTGTTAAATCTTTATATGTGAACCATTTATTAAGTTGGGGTTTCTCTCTTCTATAAAACGCTTCATGCTCTGACACCCATTGTGGTATTTTTACATATAGTTTATTCCTGTATTGTAACCATACTTTTAACAATGATTTTCTTATAAAATGATTATTAAATTCCTTATTCACTACCTTATCATACCACATATAAGCGTGTCAGCCGAAAAGGAGATCCGCCCCTTCTACCTTTAATAGTCTCACATTCTCTAGCTTAATCCAATCCATTACCCAGCAAAGGCAATTAGCATGGAAATATAATTTTAGGTCAGGTAGTCTTAATCCACCTCTTTCTAATGTATTTTTAATACAGTCCATTTTATCCTTGGTTTTCTACCGTTCCAAATACATTTTGATAGGTCCTTCTTCTATTGCTTGAAGGCTACATCGTTTAAGATAATGGGGAGATTTTGAAACAAAAATATCATTTTCAGTAACATGTTCATTTTAACCATTGTGATTCTTCCCATCAACGATAAATCGAGTTTTGACCATCTTCTCAAGTCTTCTTTTATCTCTCCCCAGACTTTTTAATAATTATTATCAAATAAGTCCGTATTACTATTAGTAATATTAATTCCTAAATATCTCACTTTTTTTGACACTTTAAAATGGGACAATTGTTCAATTTCCTCTTCTTCTTTTTTTGTAATGTTCTTTGTCAACATCATAGTTTTATCCATATTAACTTTAAAACCCACTACTTTTCCAAAATCTTGAAAGATCCCAACTAATCTTGATATACTTTTAATTGGATCATCTAACATAATTACAACATCGTCAGCAAAAGCCCTTAATTTATACATTTGATTTCCAATTTTAACCCCTCTTATTTCTATATCCTGTCTTATCTTACAATTTAATATTTCTATCACCATTACAAAAATTAGAAGTGACAGGGGACAACCTTGTCTTGTTCCCTTCTTAATATCAAATTTTTCTGTTTTTTCTCCATTAATTACAATACTCGCTATTTGATTGTTATATATCATTCTTATCCAATTGATAAACTTTCCCCCCATATTTATCTTTTTCAATACCTCTATTATAAATTTCCATTTTTCATTGTCAAATGCTTTTTCAGCATCTACAAAGATCAGTCCCATTTTTTTTCATTGTGTTTATGATAATATTCAATTGTATCCAATATCACCTTTACATTATCTTTTATTGATCTACCCGGCAAAAAACCATTTTGATCTTCATGTATCCAATTTTTTAAAATTTTCTTCAGTCTTTATGCCAGAATAGATGTAAATATCTTATAATCAATATTCAAAAGATTGAATATTGAATATAAACCATCAATGTTTAAATATGCAAAAGGATAACTGACTGTGCTGGTCTGTTTCAGCATGTTTCCAATATCTTCAACTGAGACCAAGAATGACATTGTGCCGTCAGCTTTCATGGACTTTCTCTGATGCAATGAAGATTAATTGTACAGTTCTCAGTACGATTGTGTTGAGCCAAAGAGTTCTTTTTTCTCTCACGTGTACAAGCTGGTAATGTAATATGATATAATCTAAACAAACTTTTCAGTGCATATAGATCCTAAGAGTGTTGAGAGAAAAGAGAGAGAGAGAGACTCTAATTGTGTGACAAGGTTCCTGCCCCATGGAGCTTACATTCTGACTATTAATGGTAGGAAAGGTAACAGGTGAAAATAAGGGAAGGGGGAAAAAAACATGAACAATCAGGAACAAATTTAATCACCTTTTTTTTTGTTGAACATGTGATTTCAAAGCATTACATAATATCAAAGTGTTCATGTTAGCTTTAGCTCCTGCCACTGTGTCTCCCATCCCTTTTCATTGCCTTTTAAATTTGAGAGTACCCTACCCACCACAGTCCTGGGATCAGTTTCATACCCTTTTATCTGTTACATAGAACATGATGCTTATGCATCATGTCAAAAGGGAGATTATATCACACACACACCCCACACACACTCACCCCACCAAATATGACAGATTAATATTTTCTTAAAAATCACACACAATAATATCTAAATGTCTGTGCAAACTCGGGAACCAATTCCTGTAATTTAAGCAGAAATACAGTGCAGCTTACCTCAGTGGGAAAGAGCATGAACAGGTGACATTTGTATGTGCTCATTCTGCTGTTCAGGTGCCATTGATAGGTAACATCAGGCCTCTTTTTCTTGTGGTATCTTTAAATCAGGTGTGTGGACTTAACAGCCCACATGGGGCAGGAATAGAAGGATGTACAGGTTTCCAGATGTCATTTAACTATTACTCCCATCAACCTCATCATTTTCTGTGCTGATGGGAGCTGCAGTCCAAAAACACCTATTACCATATCCTAAAATAGTAGATGTTCTCAAACAGAGGATGGACCTCTGTAAAGCAGACCACATCCCCACTTAAAAGGAAGATAACTCCAAAATTTATTTACATGCAATCACAGATTTTGTTGGGGGGTTTTTTTGTTTGTTTTTTGTTTTTTTGCTTTATCCTTTTACTGAGGAGCATATTCCTTCCCTTCGGCTTATTTGGTGGGGTTGATCATTGCTTGCCACACTTTTTTTGTTGTTGTTGTTGCAGCCTTTGACTTTGCACATTGGTCTACAAGAGCACCTGCCTCTTGGTGTAGGAACCAATTAGCACCGATCTGGAGCATCTATAAGAGTATGACTTAAAACTCATACATTTATGTCAGAACTCGCAAATGTTACTTTGGGGGCAGGAGATTACAACTACTGGGATACCCAGCTGGCATGTGGAGATCCCATAGAATGCCTCCACTGTCATCCCTCCAGTGATATATTTAAGTCTTTTACTCCAAGTCTCAAGTCAAGTCTCAAGTCTCTACCTTCAAGTCTCAAGTTGAGTCTCAAGTCCTTGAAGATACTTTCAAGTCAAGTTTCAAGTCCAGAAAGCCAACTTTATACCACAAACAAAATTTCAGAACTAATGGACAGAGTGAAATAAATTTAGTTTTAACAATTTAAGCAGAGTTGGCTCTCCACATTTGCAATTTTGCCATCTGCGGCTTTCGAAGTGGGGAATAGAATCCTATCTTACTCCCTATTACTGAAGATTCAAAAGCTTTAAAAGGAAGAATCCTTCTTCCTCAAGCCCGTTGCCTAACACATTTGCTGTTCCCCTCTGAGAAATGCACCCTGCACTCTGGGGGCGAGTCTTGTCTTTTGCTCTTAGGAAAAGTTTTAGAAGGCTCCTTCAATATGCAGCAGGGACAGGCTGCTGAGCAGACCTCAAGCCCATTGCCTAACCTTTTTGCTGTTCCCCTCTGAGAAATGCACCCACACTTTGGGCTTGACAAAGATTGTCATGTGACTAGTAGGCAAAAGAGATGGAAGAGTTGTTCAAAGTCATAAGATTTCTGGATGAGTGCATTATGTTAACTGAACCAAGGGCATCAAGTCAGTCATAAAAAATATGCAAGTCTCAAGTTGAGTTGAGTCAGTGCATCATTTCTGGCTGAGTCGAGTCCGAGTCGAGTCACTGAAGTGACTTAAGTACAACTTGAGTCCAAGTCTATCGACTCGATCATCACTGCATCCCTCTGGCTAGAAGGACATAGCAAGTAGCTGCTCAGCTTCTCCCCAGCTCTCTACCAGCCACTACACAGCTGTATTGCAAGAGCAAGCAGCAAGAAAAAGGAAGGTTTTAAAGTGGCGGGGGGGGGTCACTGTCTGAGGAAGGTACAGGAGTACCCTGCTTTTCATTGACTCATTTTTCAACATTTTGTTGTTTCAATGCTTGCAGATTATAGACACGTTCCATTAATTTGATGAGGGATCCACTCTTTCATCAATTCTTCTTGCCTTTGGAGTCTTGCTTGGGAGCATGCATGTACATGGTCCCAAATCTTGCCTATAGAAATAGCAACTATCTCAATGCCAGGCTGAACACTGGCTGCACTACTGCAGGCCCCACTTAGCACCTATGTGTGTATATGTGCCTTCAAATTGCCTATCCACATATGGGAACCCCATGAATTTTATAAGGTATTCTTAGGCAAGAAATATTCAGAGGTAGTTTTCCCAGTTCCTTCCTCTGAAATATACTATTGCAATAAAAGCAAGGCCCTCTCACCTCCAGCCCCCAGAGTAAATAGCAGAATGCTTACAAAACAGGCGCCTCTCTTCAAAGCCATTTGAAATGTAGACAGCTTCAAGTGAGCTATAGCAGCAAGTACTTAATCGCTGTCCAGTCTGTCAGCATGGCTATCGTTGAGGGTTCACAGGCTAACATGCTGGCGTGGGAGATGGATGAGGTCGTGGGATGGAATGGCAGCTCGAGGTCACTGCTCCAGCAGCTGAGTCCCGATGTGACCCTGGGCAAGATAAGTGTTTGTGGTCAGTCCTTACCACTGCCTCTTTCTAGTGATTAGCTTCCTTCCTGTTATACAATTTTCTTGTTCCCAAAATAATTTGTCAACATTTCAGCTCTGCATGAGAAGCAAATATCTTTTCAAACCTTTGCAAAGAATACAAAAAAATTAAAAATTTCATTATCGATCGATTTACAAATATTCCTACATCACTTAGATCTCATAAATTCAGAATTATGTACATCAATAAAATATGCACAATGCACAGATATGCAAATACAAATTAATATACAATCCTTAGAGATCTAAGGAATAGATGTCAGATTGGATGAAAGAGGGAAGTTTGGTTTAAATAAGTATTTTTTGTCATGCATTTAAAACAACAAATAGTCTGAGGCTAGCAATCTTCTAATGCAACATTCTAGATGGCAACTACCAGGGACTGAGGGCCACACTCTCCGTGATACTCCAATCTGCTTTCTAAAACAAACAAACAAAAAAACACTTTTTAATGCAAGGGTGGTAGGTTTCCATGACGGCAGTTTTGCTGCAGACACCCCCTCAGGCCATTTTAGATACAGAAATCTTGTCTGCCCAGTAAGGCACGGATGTATGCAATCTGTGGATGATGGGATTGGAACTTATCTTCCCATTTGAGCCTGTCTGCATTCTAAGATCTTTTGGGAGGCACTTCTCTGACTCTTATCACTTTCACAGGCATGTTTTGGGAGAGTGTGGGAGAGAGCCTTCTTGGTGATAGCTTTCAGACTCTGGGACTCCCTTCCAAGGGAGGCTAGGATAATTCCCTCTTTGCTGTCTTTTTGGTGGCAGGTGGAGACTTTTCTTATTTCAGCAAGTTTTGGGGAACTTATTCTCTTTATAATAAAACAGTTTTTCATGGTGCTGTTCTCCTTTCATCCTTAGTTTTAAGGTAGTATTTTAAATGGCTGTAATTTTGTTATTAGTTCAAAATGGCTTTAAACTCATTTTTGGGTATGTTTTTAACCATATGTTTTATATTGATAGTCTCACTATCTTGCAAGCCTCCTTAAGCCTCAACTTGGGGAAAAATCAGGTGTATAAGTAAAGGGATCAAGGATCTGAGAACAAGAAGGTTCTGCTTACTCAAGTCCTCTCCATCTGATTTCCCCAATTTCCCTTTCCCAAAGTTTACCCTATTCAGCAAGGTCCCCTGATTCCCAGTGGAGCACAATCAGAGGCCTGGAGGAGCTTTTGTGGGAAGAAGAGGGCAGGGAAATTTGCTTCTACCATCCTAGCTATATGTGCTTAAATCTGATTTTTTAAAAAAATATTTTTATTAAGGATTTTAATTTAAAAAAAACAACTCTCCCCACTTCCAAGCTTGTTTTCCAGTTGAATCTGTGTGTATCCATTCCATTCATACATAATTATTTCTTACTCAAGGGATCTGTTACATCTTACATTGTTAGACAATTGCTTTGTTAAATCTGAATTTATTTCATTTGGTCTCCATCCATCCATCTATCTTTCCATCCACCCATATTTGTCATAGTCCTTGCCCACATGATCCATCCAGCCCATTCAGGCATACACAAAAGTTGCTTTCACTGTTATTGAGGTTTTGTAAAATACATAGATGCTGGTGGGACAAAAAAAAATGCATAAAAAGAATGTCACAAGAGAGGAAAGTGTTAAAATACAGTTCAAAAGTGTTTGACTCAGCAAAGTCAGATCTTATAATTCAGAATCAGATATTATATATCTCTCTCCATCCATCAAACACCTTTGTCTTTGGCTGGTAAAGATCAGTTAATATGTTTTGAGGTGTTTTTTTTAAAAAAAAATCAGTTTTTGAGCTGTATGCCATCATTTGCACTTTGGCTACTGATTCAGGCTCCACAAGAGTGGTAGTGACATAATAGGTGTACAAACATTGGTTCTACACAGCTCCCTGCCAAGACTTGGAAGCGCAGGCCTCCAGCTACAAATTCTCATAGGCTTGCTTTCCTGAACCTCGTACCCTTTAGATGTGCTGGGCTTCAGCTCCCAACATGTTGGATTGCCAGGTCTCAGGGCCTGGCCTTGACTTTCCATTTTTCATGGGTTACCTTCAGGCAAGAGATAAGGGTGCAGATTCTCCCATTTTTGGGGTGGCTTCGCTCCAGGAAAGGGAAAAGGACTGTGTACAAATCTCCAGCTTAGTTGGTAGAGCAGCAGCTTGCTTCAGTTTTGCAAGGCCTAGTTGATTTGTTGCTTCAACTTGCAGAGATTTTCTAAGGGTGCTTATGTAATTATTTAGTTACCATAGCTTCCTCCTCCTTTTCAGTCCTTGTGGCACCTGGGCTCATTCTCTACTCTGTTTTGCATTCATTTTCTGGCCAGAAGCAAGCAAGCTAGATTAAATTGTTGCTTATCCCATCTCCATAAGTAAGTGAGAAGGAATTATCCCCTCATTTTACTTTGATTTGGGAACAACCTCTTCAGCTAAAATCTCTGTCCTAATTTCCAAACAGAGGTCCACTCCACCCACTCCCTCTGTCTGCATTTGAATGATGAGCTGTAAGCAACTGTGGCTGGTACATAATGTGTGATGCTTAATGACATAGTCAGGGGTTATCCCTAGATCTGAAAGATCGAGAATTGGCATCATCATCCCAAGTCAACATTTCTAGTAACAGAATATATGTAGCAATATACCTACTATGCTTATTCAGATTTTGAACCATGTATCCTGAGTCTACATGCAGCCAAGTGAATGGTGGATTGAAAAAGCATGCTATCCATTCAGATCCCAGGTGCCCTGGATGATACCAAACAAAGGAGATTGTTCTGTGCACATCATCTAGTGAGGTGGCAAGCATATATCAACATGTTAGCTTAGCAAAAATGAATCCAAATGGAAATTGCATATTGCAAATGGCATGATTATTGGGGTTACCACACTGACCAGTGTCTGGACCTCTCTGAGTTCAAAAGTTCAGCCATATTTCTTGGTCTGACTCAGGAATCCTGGGAAATTCCAGACTCAGATTTTTTTAAAAAAATGTTCTTCAAGTGAGTTGGGATGACCATTCAGAGCTGGAACATTGCCATTGATGCATCACTCTGAATTAAACAAATCATCACATTAAAATAACATTGCATTTTAAAAAGCAAAAAGAAAAACTCATTTAAAAACATAATAGTTAAAAATACAGCACACACACTCCATGAAAAGTCTCCCTGTATCCAACTAATCATGAAATGCTTATTTGAATAAAAAGGCCTTTGCCTGTTGATAAACAGAGGGCAGAGAGGAGGTCAGCTTAGCCTTCCCACCCCAGAAGAGACTTCCATAGGTTGGAGGCAGCTGCTGAGAAGGCTCTCTCCCATGTCCTCACAAACAGACCTGTGAAGGTGGTAGGAATAAGAAAAAGGCCTGATGAGAAGACGTTATGTCTTAAATGCCACAGGTGAAAACAGGGACTATCTTGTGTAACCCTGGCTGGCATCCTATTAGTGATATAGGTAGGTATGCGCTCAATTTACCCCTGTGTATGTCTTTCTATGGTTATTGCAGAAGTAGGAATTCACTATCTCCCTTTCCTAATGACCCCCAACTGCTTAAAACACCCTTCCTACTGCATCCCATCCCTGCCATGGTGTTTAGTGGTTGGTGGAAAGTGGAGAGTGCTGGAGAAACATCTGGTGATGTGCCAATAGCCAAGCATACAATCACAAAGGCATCCTTCAGGACTCCTGGAGGTCCTTAGGCGGTCCTGAAGGATGACATCATTGTTGTGCATCTGGCTACAGTGACACAGCTAGATGCTTCTTCAGTATCCTGCTCCCACAGACACTCTCCACTGGCCACTAAATGATCATGCAAAGACCAAGGTGAGTTCTGTGGGAGGGGAGATGAGAGACAGAGTACAGTTTGCCTGAGTGGAACTTTACATTCTGGAATGTAAAGGAATCTTGGCTGTTGTCTTCCTCATGGTAAATCATTAATAGAAACTGGATCTTAGCCCCTGTTGTAGGGGTATAGATGCTGATTAGATTTGTCTTCTCATGATTCATGAAAGAAATGGAGATTTTATTCAAGATATGAGAGAGGCTATTAGGTTGATTTTTGTTTTCTTCTGGTGAAACTTTGCCCATTTCTTGGGCTGGTTTTTGTACATTTAGGAAAATGTGCAGTATTAGAAAATGCAATAATGGCTGCCTTGTTGGCTGCCAAAACTAGCTAGATTTTTTCTTCTGCGTACACTGTACCTTGGAGCCATCATATAAAAAATGCTGGACATCAACATCTAAGAAATCAGGGCTGCCATCCCAACAGTCAGTTACAAGGTCATGAACCAGGCTTAGGATCTTGCAACCTTTTCCTGTTCATTCATTCATTTCTATTATGACTGTGATACAATTGCCCAACAAATCCACTTTAAAATCCAGCCAGCATCCCCCAAGGATGGAGTTCTGTGGCACAGGTGAGTGGGATGCTTGAAGAATGATAAGTCCACCTGTGAGCTGATAAGTTGTGACAGGATCCCATGGGGTCCCTGCTACTAGTTGGCACACAAGCAGGAGGGGGCTGAATGCATCATCCTTCAGCTCCCTTTTGTCAGTACCACAGAACTCTGGCTGGCTGGATTTTAAAGTGGGTTTTGGGAGACCAATTGGGAGATAGATCATAGCTGCAACACAGTGGCTATGTGTCCACTACAGGACCTCAGCCCAGGAGTTTCATGAGCAATCAAAAATGGGTTGATTGAGACTATGATTGTGCAATATTACATTCACAGTCTATGTGAAATTATGGAAAACACAATGGAAGAAAAAACTTCAGAATCTTGGGCAATCTTGATGGGACTGACGAATAGCTCACAGGGTAGTCTCCTCACACTAAATGACCAGATTAAAGAAAATAAAGTCTCAAGAGCAGTGAGATTCTTTCACATCCCCACCCTATGCTTCCAAAGATCATTATCTTTGGTCTCTTCCCACCACTTACACCGAGGGTGGCCATGTGTCCCATTTTTCAGAAGACAGTCCTTTGTTTGAAGGAATGTCCTCTATTGAAAGATGTCTTCCATTGGAATGCATGATCAAAATCCAGTTTAAAGATCAGAAGATCCTTAAGAAGGGAGAGAAGGAGACTTAACGTTGCCTGTTCACATTTGGTACCTAAGCAGGCACACAGGTCACTGAATCATGCTTTCCCTTAATATGCGTGTTACTATCCGCCCTCCATATTTGCAGGTTTGACCTTCGCAAATTTGATTATTGGCGAGGTGCACAGGTGTCTCCCCACATTTTCCTCTTCCCATTCCCTTGCATTTTGTCAGACATGGAGAAGGCAAGCAAACATGCCCAGGCAAAAGGCAATGGAATAGGTTAGGGGAAAGGCATGCTCATGCCTTCCTTCTCTCCTCTGGTTCTCCCCACTCTTATTCCCTTGCTTTTTGCCCGATGCAGAGAATGCACACTGAGGCAAAAGGCAGGGAGGGGAGCCCTGGAAGGGAATGGGCAGGGGAGTGGGGGGGGGTTATTCTCAGCTTTTCCACTTTTAGTTCTGCACCCTGAACCCTTGCAAAAGCAGAGGGGCCACTGTATTGCTACTTAAATTGAAAATGGTAAATAAATAAAAATGGTAAATAAATAAATGGTAAATAAGCTTGTTTTTTTTTTAATTTGAAAATATGACAATACAAGTATGTAATGTGAATAACAGTTGTTTTAATAAAAATATTGTAAAGATAAAAAAAAATTGAAATAATTATTTCTGAAGGTACACAGAAGTTAGTGTGTTTACAATTTCTGCAAATCTTAGGCCCTTTCCGCACAAGGCTAGTGAATCACTTCATGCTGTTTCTAACCGGTTCTTCTGGGCTCAAAACAAGGTGGACTTTCCCTTATGTCCTTCTGCAGGGCTACTCTGTATGTTCCACGCCGATTCGGAGCAGTGCGAGGTCACAGATCTGCACTATGAGGATGAGAAAATGGCAGCGTCCTGTTGTTTGTTGGGCCGGACCAACCGCTGAAGCTGACAACGCCCACAGCCTGCCCTCTGCTGATCACCAGTTCACATTGGTGTGAATGTGCACATCTGCACTACTGTGAAAATATGAATTGGCAGGATCCGGAAAATTGAAAAACCAGTTTCTTCCGTTTTTCAAATAGCACACTCAAGTACCACTTGGGGGTGCATTTAATTGGACTTAGGTGCGGAATGAAGATAAATAATCTGAACCTAGTCCACTCCAAAGTACAGATGGCCCCCGTTACAAGACACATTGGCCCGTCTTAATTTCCTTTTGCGGAAAGGACCTTAATTGTCTTTTTGTTGTTTTGACTGGTGATGCATTAGGTCTTGTGGCCACACCATCTCTATGACACAGGTTCTCTATGGAACATTTCATTCATTTTGTTTTTGTCTATTCTGTATTAATTCTGAAGCAGGTGTGCTCATAAATTGACCATAGGGGTTTCCTTCTTTTTAAAGTTAAACATGATTAATCTTATAAAAATTTGTGGTTGGGCTTAGTTGAAACTTAAAGCACATTCAGAAATATGTACTGTCTTGACAGGCAGTTGGAAATAATGGCAGGTCAAAGATAGTATATAAGGGTTGAAGAATATATGACCTTTCTGAAGTTGTTGTGGATTTTCTGAGTTTTGAGGCCGTGTTCTATTAGTATTTTCTCCTGACATTTTGCCTGCATCTGTGGCTGGCATCTTTAGTCTTGAGTCTTGATTTTTAGGATCGTTCTGACAACTATTATGTCAGACTGCACAGAGAGGCCACTGAAATCCATAAACACCTGGACAATTTTAACAGGAAAGAAGAAACTCAGAAAGTAAACAAAATTTGGCTACCAGTGCTGAAGTACAGTAAAATCATGACTCAAAAACATGCCAATGAACACCACCTAGGTTGCTAATGTACTTAATGCACTGTTATGCATATCCCCTGACTAACAATACAACCTCTGGGAGATATCCCATCTAACAATAGGCCAACTGTAACACGTGCAAATTGCTCCCTCCCACCCGGGGGACTACACAAGTATATATGCTCTGTTTCACTTCCATGCCACCATATTCTCTGAAGATGCCAGCCACAGATGCAGGTGAAACGTCAGGAGAAACTACTAACAGAACACAGCCTCAAAACCCGGAAAATCCACAACAACCTATGGATTCCGGTCATGAAAACCTTCGACTTTCTGAAGTTGTTGGATTGCAACACCCATCAGCCTTTGCCAGCAGAGCCAATGGCAAGGGACAATGAGAACTGTAGCTCAACTATATATGGAAGACTACAAGCTACTCTCACCAGTGGTTGGTCACTCAGTTTGTCCAGAATCTATCTACCTTAAATTCAGGCTTTAAACAGCAGTTTAAGCTGCAGAGATTAGCAGCTGCCTGTGTTTATGCTCATCATAAGAAAAGCTTCACACAATAATTTCTGCAGTCAAGTTGCTATTAAAGGCAGCCAAGCCAGGTGTAAGGTCAGTTTGCCAAAGAGGAAAGATACATCTGTGGTCATAAAGCTATAAACCATTCTTATTGCAAACACAAATGCAGACCTTCTTCCTTTTAACAGGACTCAGTTTTATCTACTCCCACATTGATGACTTCATCCCAGTTGGATAGGGATGGGGGGTGGCAATGGAAGCAATTCACCCCAGGTGGTTATGCTGCTGGGGCATCCCAGCTCGTAGCCATGCCCCTGTTCGCTGTGGCCCTGCCCCCACACAACCCGCTCCCACCTCCACAGACTGTGGCCCTGCCCCCGCACACTGTGCCCCCCTCCCATACCCCTCCACACACTCCAAGCTCCAACGCTGCTTTATTCTGAGCCTACGTTAGCCATTGATGCAGCACTGAAAAAGAGGAAATGCATTGGGTTCACAAAGAGTTGGAATATGTGTTAACTTACAGATGGAAATCTAGGAAGAATTACATTAATTTTAAATGAAATGCCATCCATTTCCCAGTAGCAGGGAAAATTGCTGAGAGTCAGCATGGTATAATGGTCTGAGTGCTGAATTAGGTCTCCAAAAGACTAAGGTTCTGAATCTCTGCTCAGCCATGTAAATCCACTTGGTGAATTTGGGCAAGTCACACTCTCTCAGCCTATAACAGTAGTTCTCAGCCTTTGGTCCTCCTAATGTTTCAAACTTAAACTCCCAGGATGCCTGACCATTGGTTCTACCAGTGGGATTTCTGAGAGTTGAAGTCTAAAACATCTGGAGGACCGAAGGTTGAGAGCCACTCTCTTTGAGGAACATCTTCTGAAAAAACAATTGGGAATAAATACTACCAAGGACATCCTATGATGGGATTGCCATAAGTTGCGTTCTACTTGGAGGCATATAACAAAAACAGCACAACAAAGGAAGACCGTGACAACCTTTGAGCCTGTTCAGCCTCCTGCCCAGGTGCCACCTTGAAGACCTTACCTTACAGTTATCTGTTTCTTCCCTTATCCCCACCCTCCTGCCCCCAAGACACCAAAGATATATATGAAGCTTGTTTGCTGGGATTTGGAAAAGTGGAAAAAACAACAGATCTCTTTCCCACAATATAACATTTGGACAGAAAGGTCTATTTCTGTCTAGGCATCGCTTGCTGGTGCCACTAAATGGCTGATTCATGTTAAATTCAATGAGCAACTTTCATCCCCACAAAGTATATTTAAATTGTCTTTGTGTGTATTTCAAAAAGCTACTTGACTTCTTTTTTTAAAAAAAATAATATGTCTGTTTTTTTATCTATTGGAAAGAAAATTCTCTTAAAGCCCAGGGAATCCCAGACAAATTAATAACACCAGAAGCAATTGCATTTTTGGGCAGTTGGTGTATTAGCGAATATTTAATACTAGGTAGATTAGAGCTACAAAAACAGTCATAGGCAAGGTTGTGTCCCATTGCTTTTACACTGTATTTACTGGGACTTTTTTTTAATGCTCCAATTCAAGTAACTTGTGCCAGAAAAACAAGCCAATATCTGCTGAATAGCAGCCGTTTGTGATGGTGAGGTGCTAGATTAGGTCTCAGGGTGCTCAAACTTGCCAAGACACAAATGCTTCTCTTAGGGCAAAGCAGTTTCAGGCTGAACGTGAATGAGTGGGCAATTTTAATGTTTCCCCTGTTTTGCCAGCTTTCCACTGCAATCACCAAATGGCTCCCAACAAAATAGATTTTTTTTAATCACTTGCATTTCTTTCCCACCTTGCCTCCAGTGAGCCCAAGGCAGCATATATGACGTTCCTTTGTCTTCACAACAACCCTGTAAGGTAGACCAGTATGAGAGAGATAAGAACTGGCCCATGCTCACCCAGTGAGTTTCATGGATCAGAGGGGAAGAGAATCTAAATTTCCCAAATCTCAGAATTTGAATCTTTCAAAACTCTATGAGAATTTGGAGGAAGAAATTGGCAGAGCAGGGAAAGAATTAAATATTTTTTTTCCCCGTTGGTTTTTGTAATGGGCTGTTTTTTCTCTGTCAGATTGGTTTGGCTGTTCCACTCTAATAAGGCACCGTGTCAATATCATTTAGCCTTGACTCCACTCTTTTATCACCACCTTTATACAACAGGAATAGGGTCTAAGTGTTCACTCTGAACTAAAGAGTTTATTTAAGGTAGTGTATGCTCTTTGTTATCAGTTACTTTAGATAATTCAGGTGAACTCAGTAGTTATCAAGTAAACTAGCCTTTATTATAGTAACATTGGAAATAAAGTATCTTGTTAGAGTGCATGTATAGTACAGTGTTGATACATTAAACCTTTCAAACTTCTGACAGACTCTGACAATAACATCCAGCCTTAGATACTAGTTCTTTATTGTTTTCCCCAGCTGCTTAACCACAATTCATCTTCTCTCTCTAGCCAGGAACTCACTGAAGGCTCAAGACATGCAGAAACCGCCTTATATAGAATTCCTCCCATTCATAAGCCCCTCTCATGTATTTCACTGTGCTGAGTTTCATTCTTGAGGTGCTATCCTGTTGCCTACCAACCCACCATCAAGTTGCACTGGCATTTGAAATAGTTAACCCCCTCCCCCCAAAAAAACCAACTTTGTCTCAGTTGGGGAGGGAGGTTGCTTTAAATTGTCTTTTCCCAAATCTACTGTGACCTAACAGAAGTAGAATTAGAAGTCTCATTCAGAGGTTGGAAAACGTTCTTTTGGAATTGTATTTGCTATAATCTCCCAGCTAGCATGGGCACTGCATTTGAATTAGGAAAGCTTTTTGACTACAGCTCCCCAAATCCACCCACCAGCATGGGCACACCATATACAGCTTTGGAAGAATATTATGGGATATCTAGCCCCTCATAGCTTATCCAAGGCCATTTCCGCACTACAGTGTTAAACTGCTGCTATTCCACTTTCAATGCCCTGTGGAATTCTGGGGTTTGTAGTTTATTGAGACCAAAGAGCTCTTTGGTTGAGAATTCAAAGTGCCCTTCCCTAAACTACAAACCCCAGAATTCCATAGGAGGTTGATAGTGGAATAGCAGCACTTTAACACTGTAGTGTGGAAACAGTGCAAGTCATGCTTCCAACTGCATGCATTTGCAAATCTCATACAGATCTGTCCTGAAATGCAAAAAAGCAAGTCTTCTTAGGCCAAGTGTTTCATGAACACTGGGGCTTGCCCTCTTAACTACCCTCAGCCATCTGTGCTGTGTTGGTGAGCCCCTCCTCAATGGTTACCAAGATTTGCTTCTTCATGTAAGAGAGACAGTTGCAACTGGGACCAAAGCTTCACAAGCCCTTCTGTATAGAGGGCAGCTGGTTCAGCCTTGACCTTCTGACAAAATTAGCTGAAAATGTCTCAGGAACACAGCATAGGGCAAATACAGCAGAGATCAAGATAGAGCTTGGTGATTACTTTTGGAAACTAAAAATGAATTGTAGTCCAAATACGTAACTTTTCCAAGCATTGAGTGATGGTAAAAAGCAAGTTATCAGCGAAGGAGACATTGAAAACTGGGGGTCCTGAATATCATCTTGCACCAGCCTGGTGCTCTCCAGGTGCCTTGGAGCACAATTTGCATTTTCAATAGCCTTTTCATGAGCTTAGCACACATGGCTACTGAATGCTTGAATAAGGCCACTGTATATGGGAATTCTAACATAAAGGTCGTTCTTAGTTTACGTTCCCCACTACTTGCCTCCCCAGGCATCTCAAATGTAGAAGAAATCTGAATCCAGTATTTTCAAATATTTCTTCACAGCTCTTAAGAGCAAAATTATTGTTAGATTATTCTCCTCCCTGTTGGATTCAGGCATAGTGCATTAACAGTGCAGTGTCTCTGGAAAGGCAGTCCAACATCTTCCTCTTTGCTTGGCTGAGGATCAGGATGATGGTAGTTGTAATCCAACACATCTGTAGGGCCTCAGGTTGAAGAAAGCTCTCAGATTGGGTCACAGTTTTCTCAAAAACATGGGGCTGAGGGCTCTCAATTTACATTTATTTTGGATACGCAAACTCAAAAAGGCATGAATCTGGACTAATCACACACACACACACACACACATGCTCACAAACTAGGTTGGGGTGAGATTGCAGTTTAAGAGCCAACACATAGTAGTTACAGTATACCCTGGAAATCTTGCTGTGTACCTTCAGAATCTTTTGTTTACATAACTATATTAAAGTATAGTCATTAGTCAAAGAAAAAAGAAATTTTAGTTCATTTACATGAGGGATAAGGAAGTGGAAGACATGGTAGGGATACAAGCCACTGCTGTGAATCAAAGATTTACTTTTACAAGTAATAGTAAGTTAGTTAATATAAGATTTATTAGTCATATATAGCCCACCCTTCCTCCAATAAGTTCACAGCAGAATACATGGCTTTCTTTTTCCTCCTTTGCTTATCCTCATAACAATCTTGAAAGGTAGATTGGACAGAGATGCCAAGATTCTACATTGCCTAGCATAGTGCAAGAGTTCTATGGGCAGAATTCATTTATGGCTTCCCACCTACCACACCTCCAGGCCTCACAATTTTGCTGTGATGGACTCCTTGGATCCCCATTTCATGGCTGACAGAGATTGAGGGTGAGGTGTTTGTAGAAGTGTAACATCTTTCACTGAGACCTGACAGATTTAGAGTAACACTGGGAAAGGAAACTGAGTATGTGTACACATGTCACATGGCCACAATCTTCCAACAGATCTCAGTGGAAGATATTATTGGTCTGTCTCTTGTTATGAGGCATAGCCAGATGCTTCTTTAATCCTCCACCCTGTCCCCAAACCATGAACTGGTCTTTCAGGGGGTCCATCACAGCAAAACCATGAGTCCGGGGGGATTTGGTGGCTGTGGAGAGTGGTAGTGAATACCAGTCTCCTCAATGAACATAAAAGATGGCATTCCATATGTGTATGTCACAGACAGGATGCCAACTAGAAAGTGATCTACCCAAGGTCAACCACAGAGTTTCCTAACTTGGTGCAGATTTGAGCCTGGATCTCTCACAGCCCAGCCCAACAGTCTAACCTCGACATTGCACTGCCGTATTTATTGCCCTCTGAAGAAACAGGGCTGAGCAACTTGGGCAGGGCTGGAAGCCAGGCTTCTGCTCCTGGCATCTCCAGTTACTGTACAAACTCCATCCTGCCTGACCCCATGAAAGAACAAAACAAAACTGGAAGTATCTGGAAGTCTACTTCAGGTTTTGAACGGAAATACATGGCTGATGTCCTGTTCAATACTTATGAGATCATTAAGCTGAAAGTACAACTTCATAACTTTTGGATTCATATTTACTGTCATTAATTACCAAACATGACCCCAAAAACTTACTTGTTGCCCCAAATGGCACTCCAAACAAGGGATTTCCAAGGCACTGCAGATTGGGGCTTTGGGAAATTAGGACTGCAGTGCTGTCCCAGTCACAGGGAGCCTTGAGACAAGCAGCTGTGATAGGATCCTGAGGAGTCTCTCCAGCTGCTCATCTCAGTTCACCCACAACAGGGAGAGACTTGTGGTCATATCCCAGCACCCTGACCTGCAGTGCCTTAAAAAACGTCAGTTAGGATGCTGCCTAGTGTAAGAGGTAGTTTTTTAAAGATGGCATCAGCAGAAGTAGCTACAATGTCAGAGCTGCATTGTCTTAGTATCTGACAATGCAGGATCTTGGCCAGTAATTTTTGGTGATTGTTAAACACTACACAATTGTGGGGTGGGGGGGCAGTTTGCTGTGATATATTTGAAAGGTGAATTGTCACTTCTGAATGCTTCTTGGAAAGGCAATTTACCTTCCTTTTTTTTTTTTTTTTTGGCCAGAAAAAGGAGGTGAAAGTAGTTGAAAATTTATCATCTCAGTTGGAACTGAGGTGGCCATCTGTCTGACTTCATAGCCCTCTGTTTGAAGACATCCTCCATCTGAATAGCTGACCAGTCCAAGTACACTTGAGTTATAATCAGGAGAATGGAACATGAGGACTTAACATTGTACTCCAACATACATTCATTGCAAGATAGTTTTACCCTGTTCTTTATCTGGAAAGCCTTCCTGATTTACAGTAACACTTGGGCAGAAAACAGAGCAGGTCCATATAAATTCCTTGGGCCCAGTCTTCTCCACTATGGTAGTCTAGATTATGTTTCTATTTCAAGTAGAGTCATTGTTTAAAGGGATATATCTGCCCTGTTAGTGTTAGATTCCTTTTCTTTCTTTCTTTTTTCAAACTATGTGCATCCAACTAAAATGTGTGTATTTGGAAAATGTACACAAACACACTTGAGTCACCAGAAAAGATGCATTAATATGTGTAGATTAAGTTTTTTAAATATATTAAAATGTACACATTAGGAAAAGTGTGTGCCAAGATATTCAGAAATGCCTTGCAGCCCAGTCCAGAAGTTGAATGGAAGAAGAAAATTGGAACAATTTTAGGAACGGAGATTCCAACTAACCATTCGGAAGAATTTCCTAATTGGGAAAGATACTTGAAAGTAGAATAGATGAGCTTAGAAGATAGTGAATGCCACTGTGTTGGTTGTTTTCAAACAAAGGCTAGATGGACATCTGTCAGAGATGCTTTAGTTGTGGGTTCCTGGATTCCCCTGGCAAGGTGTTGGCCTAGACCTTTGCAGTGTGTCCCAATCTATGATTCTGTGCAATGTAGCAATATTGAAATGGACAGATTTTCACACTCCTGCCCTTTCCAGTTGTTTATCTAGATTCACTTCTTCTGAATAGAAAAGAGACAGGAACCATCTCCTGGTCAGTTACCACTTGGTAAATACTTGTTTACCACTTTCACCTCAGATGAGTGTAATAGATCTCTTATCAAAGCATGCCTAAGCATATTCAAGAGATTCATTCTAATCTAATTGAACTGTCGTCCAGGATCAAATAAGCAATATCTTGACTGAAGTGATATTACTGTTTCATGCCTTCAAGTTCTTTCTGTCTTCTTGTGGTAACCCTAAGGTGACCCTAATCAGAGGGTTTTCTTGGCAAGGCTTGTTTTGAGGGGGTTTGCCATTGCATTCCTCTGAGGCTGAGAAAATGTGACTCTCATGGCTGAACAAAGATTTGAACCTTGGTCTCCCAGAATTCCCAGATCTTCCAGGTCTCCCAGAACTGTAGTTCAACCCTACATACACTACATCACACTGACTCTCCTTAGCCACAGTACTGGCTACCGTATCTCTAACACAGTCACTGCTGCCACCACCACTAGTCTCTCTGATTAAATCACAGCATCCTCTAAACATTTGGAAATGAGAGGAAAAAAATGTACGTATCACACATACTTTTAGATGACGGTTTATCCCCTCAAGTTGCCCAGAAGTATATTGTCCATTTAATAGAAGCACATAAATCAGGGCAAAAACTTTTTATAAAATAATTGACTGTAATAGGAACCATTTGTTTAAATAACATCTTCCCCATGCCCCAGAGGTGTAATAAAAGTTAGATTAATTGAGAGGCTTTTATATCTCTCTGTGAAAACTAAAGAAAGAGTTCTCGACGCCCATCATTTGGGAAAGTTACCGATTCTGTGGACACCCCCAGCTACTATCCAAATATTCTGTTCCAGGAAAAAAGGCACATTTAATATGACACCCCCTCTCCAAAAGGGGACAGAGGGAGATGAGAACTATTTACTTAAACTGTGAATTGAACTAGCTAGTGTGAGATTCTGACCCAGATAGGATCCTCTCTCTCACCCACCCCCAGCCCATTTCCTTTGTATCTTCTGTTTCAACATAATCTCCCCCATTGTGATAAAAGTTACGGAAGGCACATTCTTAATCCTGGGTTAAAGATTCCTGGATCTATTCTTGCCCTTGAGAATAACACTTCAAGTCAGGAAAGAAAATATCATAAATGTGCAAAATCTGAATGCAGCTGTGGAGCAGAAAGAACTCAAGAGTTCTGCAAAGGGTCTATGGCCAAGATTCAGATCACGCTTAATACCAGATCTGGGTTGCCAGCTGACTAGAAAATAGCCTGGTCTGTTCTTGCACATCTAATATTGATATAATGTTAAGCAGAGGACTGGGAAAGCTTTGTTTCCTATGGCATGAACCTAAGTAGTATTACTTGCTAGTTAACATCTGCAGATTACTAAAGGTATGGCAACACAGATCAGCAAAACATGTGGCAATCTTAGTACATGGAAAACCTTGAACAGACACGGTGTACCTTTTCCTCCCAAAAAGAAACAACAGAGAACTAGGCATTTTTTTAATCAATTAGAACCAGAACCTGACACAATATACAACAAAAAATATACAATAAAAATTACCTTAAAATGTCATATAATAAAATACAGGATACAGGAACACAATCATAAATAAGATGAAATCCAAAGGCTTTCATTAAAATCAAAGTTAGAAAGAGATAAGGCAGGATCAGGCAACATAGAAAGCTCAAGTGAACAAAACAGTTGTTAACTGCTGTCAAGTTGGCTTTGATTTGCAACAACCCTATCAATGAGAGACTTCCAAGCCACCCTTCTCAGATCTTGCAAATTCAGGGCTGTGGCTTCCTTGGTCGTCTATCCACTTGAAATGTGGTTTTCACTTTTACTTCTTATATAAAAGATCATAACAACACAGATGGTCCTACCATTAAGCAGAGTGAGAAAACCATCTCAGATGGCAGATGCATGGAAGTGGTGGCAGCAGGCACTGGGCTATAGTGTTTGAGCTCTCCTTCTACTACAGAGCAAACCAGTTTATGTCTCATGAACTGTCCTGAATTCCTGGAATTAGCCTGCTGTCTCGGGGGTAGTGCAGGAAGCCACACCATCAATTGCCAGCTCAATCAGCTTCTCTACAGGGGTGATACCACCTTAATTTTTGCTTCAGGCAGCAAAATGTCTTCGTCCAGCCCCTTGCCATCAGTGGGCCCTCAGGAGGGAATTCCACAAAGAGAAGCTGCTACTGAAAAGCCTTTGTTCCAAGCCCATTCTAATAGATCTGCATGGAGACAGCAGGCAAAGGAAAGGCACGGTCAATATTAAAAGGCACGGTCAATATTAAAAACCTATCCTGTGCTCTGGTCCTTCCCCCATCCTTCGAAATCCAGGCTTCCCTGTCAGCTCACCCTCTGGTCTGCTGGTGTTATTGGTGAATGCCAGGTCAGTCACCCATCCACCCCACTGTCCAGCAGTCTCCTTGCCTGAGCTGGCTGAGGTGGTCTCAGAAGCGGTGCTGGAGCATCCAGGATAGTGGTTCTGGGGGACTTCAACATCCATGCTGAGGCTATCCTGATTGGTCCAGTTCAGGACTTCATGGTTACTGTGACAACCATTGGGCTATCTCAACACTGAGCCAGCACATTATGGTAGGACATACTTTGGACCTGGTCTTTGCTATTGGGAGAATGAATAATGATTTGGCTTGGGGGGCAGCGGGATTCCAGCATCCTCCTTGTCATGGCCAGATCACTTCCTTGTCAAGTTTGGTTTAGGGGTAGCAGACTCTCTCTGCAGAGATGGGAGACTGATTAAGTTGGTCCACTCTAGAGATTTCTGGAATCTGAAGTTTTCCTGGATACTCTGGGGGATTTTCCAGCTGACAAAGCTGGTGATTTGGTCTCACTATGGAACAGTGAGCCCAAATGGTGAGATGGAAAGGGTCAATGATGCAATTGCTCCTACATGCCCAATCCAGGAGCTGTGGAGCCTGCAATTCACATTGCTTTACAGAAGTCCCATGGGCAATGAAACAGGCTGGATGATGAGTGGAACGCAAGGGCCATAGGTCATGGAGCAAATATGAGCAGAAACTGGTGAAGATTCTTCACTATTGCCTATTACGTGGCAATGAAACCAGCTAAAAAATCTTGCTATTCCTCAGTGATTGTATCTCTATCATGCCACCAGCAGAGTGATTCCAGGTGGTAAGGAGCTAGACATGGGATCAGACTCAGAGAAGAAAGAGGTTGAACCTTTGGTTGCCTGCTGTGGCAAATTTGCCATTCGCTTTGAGGATAAGATCATTGGTATCTGCTCAAAATTTGATGCCACACTTATTTCATAGTCTGCAGAAGTGTCTTGTGTTCCATCTGATCGATTTTGATTGGATCAGTTTCAGTTGTTGAGTCCTGATGAGGATGTGGACAAGATGATTAAAGCCCACAACAAGTAAGCTTAACACTTGCCCCTCTTTACTGATAAAATATAGCAAGGGTGGATTGACCAGGAGGATTTAATCCATATCAGGGGGATGTGCCTGCTGCCTTGAAGGAGGTGGTGGTGTGTCCACTCCTGAAGAGGGCCTCCCTGGACCTGGAGACATTTGACAACTCCTGTCCTGTTGCAAGTATCTCACTTTTGGGCAAGGTGCTTGAGCGTGTAGAGGTTGGGCAATTTCAGGCATTTTGTGGAGGACACAGATTATCTAGACTCACTTCAGTCTGATTTCAAGTCAGGGCATAGCACTGAGATGGCATTAGTCTCTCTGACTGATGACGTACTCTGGGTGAAAGATGGGGAGAGTGCTGGCCTGTTGATCCTTTGGGATCTCTCAGTGGTTTTTGATACCATTGATAAGGGTGTCTTACTGGGGTGGCTCCATCAGATGGGAGTAGAGGTACTACCTTGCAGTGGTTCCACTTAAGCCTGATGGCAACTTAACCAGAGTGCCACAGGGTTCTATCTTCTCTCTTAGGCTGTTCAATATGTATATGAAACCAGTGGGGGAGGTCATAAAGGGGTCAAGGGAAGCTCTGTGGATTGATGGTTCTCAGATCCAGGAATGGGATAAGCTACCTGCATTGGATGGGGATACTCTCTTCCTGAAGAAGCAGATGTGTGGCTTGGGAGCAGATCCATCTTAGATCAATCTTTGTCACTGGTGGACTCCGTGGCTCAGAATGCTTGGGACCAGCTCAGACTGTCCCACCAGCTGTAGACTTTTCTAGAGACATTTAGCCATAGTGTCCCTATGCTGGTAACTTCCCAATTAGACTACTGCAATGCACTCTATACGGGGTTGCCCTTGAAGACAACTCAGAAACTGTAGCTAGTGCAACCACACTGATGACAGGAACATCATATAAAACCAATATAACACTTTGAATTCAGCTCACAGCCACTGAAGTAAGGTGAGGATAAAGGCAGAACTTGAGAGGAAGAGAGAGGAACTAGGACATTTTAAAAGCAGCTGAAAAAGTGAGATGAGAGAGAATTAGTTGGCGCTATCTCTGTCAAATCAGGACAATGGAAAAGTCCATTATGTATTGACCTGCTCCCCCTTTTAAGTGGCAAGCTTAACAGCAGAAAGTATAGAATGCAACCTATTCTTTTTCTCTGCACTTCATTTAGTGAAAAATAAACAGAAAGGTGTATTTTTCCCCCTCTGTTCCTTATCAAATGCCACATGATATTTCACACCAAGAGACTGTCCTTTTCCTTGAGGGCAGAGCTGCACTTTCATGAAGATTTTGTAGAGTGGCAGGGTTCCCAAGTGATGTAAGGGATGGGGCTCCTCCCCTGTTCATGGCTGTATAGAAGAGAGAATTTCGGCAGGTGTTGCTTATCACACAAGCAACAGGTGCTAAAATCCTATCCTCAGCACAACCAGGGGTGGGCAACTGTCAGAGGTTAGGAAGCTTCTGTTCCCCTCCAGGAGAACTTTAATGGCCACACAATGTAATTAATTATGCCCCTAAGTGCCCTTTAGAGAGTATGTTGCATTTTTCTACCCCCGCCTTTTAAGCTCTAAAGAGACTTTTTTTAAAAAATGGAAGTGACCTAAAAATAACTGCCCCTTTTAAAAAAAAGTCTTTTGGCCTAAAATGGCACAGGAGCAAAAATGTGGTAAAAATGCACATCACACCCCCTAGGGGTTATTGGAAAGAGAGGTTGAATTTTTTTACAAACTTTTTGACCCCTGTGGGGCCCCAAAAAGACCCTGTAATGATTAAAGGGACAGGAGCCCTGTGTCTGATTTCACTTGGCAACCCTACAGTGTGCACGTGCATTTGGCTTTAATTTGTGAACCAACCATCTAAAAGTTCATCATTTAAAAAATAATAATAATCAGTAGGTTTGCCAGATTCTCCCTTACTGCCTTTGCATCTACTGCTGAATCTGCAGATAATGAGTCTGTGCTTTTTCATGTTTTTTCCCTCCTGTGGTTTGTCTACTTCCTCCACCTGCTTTAAAGAGATTGAGACAGCAGATACAAGAAGAGCACCAAAAGAACTGGGGTGGGGATGGTGAGGAAGAAGTTACAGTAGCTTTTTATCCTAATGTAACATTAACTATAACAGAATCAGAAGTGAGATGCCCATTTAGCAGTTGCAGAGAACATGAGGCAAAAGGGGCAGCTGTACTCATGTCCTGCTTGGGGGCTCCCCATAGGCAACTGGTTGACTTCTGTATAAAGGGAACATTGGACTAGATAAGACTTTAGTCTGATTCAGCATTGCGCTTTTCATGTTCTTAAAGGGAGTAAAGGGAACCTCCAGGTTTTAAGGCAGCAGCCTCATAAACCCAGTTGTATAGCTGCTTCGTAGCCATCATTGTCTCTTGCACAGCGAAAGGCCTCCACGGAGCATCCAGCAGCAGTTCTGCAACTAATTTCTGTGGATTATGAGATTATTGCTAATATCTCATCTTCAAAAGAATTCCTTTTAAGCTTTTGCAGCTGCAGGATGATACTTGGATTCATTCCTGTGGCCACATGCTCATGAACATTTTTTCATGTGAATGGCTTTATCCATGTGTTCGTCCTGTGGGCTGCAGATGAATTCTGGGAGCTGCCATCCCTGCATTCATGTGAGTATGGGGATGAGTCACTTGTACCAATCCTTTTGATGTGGATGGAGCCACAAGAATCAGCCCAAGAGAAATTTTTGCAAGTTGTTTTGCTGTTGGGAGCAAGCTCTGAGGGCAGATCTAGACCAGAACTCCGTGGGCTCATTGCTGGGGAGAGCAGTGTGCAAACCAAGAGCATGGGAAGGGTCTCGAGAGGAAGCCACCAATATTATTCACCAACAGCTGTTTGACCCAGTGAAGGAGATCCCTGGCCTGAAGCATCCCATAGACCTGGATCGCAACCACTGAAAGTGCTATAAAAACACACATCTAGGCCTCTTAATTGGAATTGTATTATAAGAAAATACCTACCACTGCTATGTTGTTGTTGTTGCTCTGTGCCTTCAAGTTGTTTCCAACTTAAAGTGACCCTAAGGCAAATCTATTATGTGGGTGTTCTGGGCCTGAGAGCACATGATAGGCCCAAGCTGAGTATCCATGGCTGAGCAGGGAATCAAACCCTGGTCTCTAGTCCAACACTCATACCACTACCTCATGCTGGCTATCTCCACTACTATATATAATGTTTAGTTCAAAGTTGTTGGTTGGGGGGAGAGCCTTCCAGGGACCATGTCAAAATACAGGTAGGAGAATGATGTTCAAACATTCTCTTTTGTCTCACTGTGTGTGGAAACTAGTACTTGATTCAAGGTATCGTTCTAATGTACTAGCTTTTCTACATGAATGTTGCATAATGTGAACCTTTCTGCATGAAGGG
Source organism: Ctenosaura bakeri (assembly GCA_948474755.1). Taxonomy (NCBI): domain Eukaryota; kingdom Metazoa; phylum Chordata; class Lepidosauria; order Squamata; family Iguanidae; genus Ctenosaura; species Ctenosaura bakeri. The sequence goes on from CAOLHI010000694.1 coordinate 139,100, forward strand.
AGTCTCTGGGTCCTTCCAAATGAAGCTTTTGCTGTGCAGTGACCCTGCCTCTTTTATGGAATTGTACAATGAAAAATAAGGGTCACTGGATTCAGTGGTATTTATTCTTCATCTGCTTCTTTGTTCTCTTATTTTCCAGGAGCAAATTCATTAAAGAGAGCTGGGCCTAAGAGCATCATGCTGCTTGAGGCAAGGTCAAGACAGAATACTCAATCTACCAATAGAAACTAACTGGACTGGCTGTTATATCTTACTAGTAAGGACAGTGGAAGCTGCTCTGTGCTGAATCTGACCATTGGTTCCTCTAATCCAGTTCAGGTATATCTCAGTTAATGAAGTGGATGGGTTCCTGGCCATTACTTCTTTAACCAAAAATGTAGTATGAGAGGCACAAAATAGAAAGAATAGGAATAGTTTCCTGCACCTCAAAAAAGAAGAACTTGAACACACTTCTATGCTCTTTTTTGGGGGTGGAGGGAATATGCTGGATGTATCTGGTGAGGCAGACTTATCTCCTTTCCCCTTTTCTCTCTGTTTTGCTGTTCAAGCATGCTCAGTAAGGGATTCTGGAGGCAGCTGCTGTTTCCCTTACCTGTTGTAGGCAGGCACACATGACTGCAGCTAGAATCCCACTTTGTCTGAGCACAAGTTTTGTTGCACTGCTTACTGCAGACACTGCTGCAATCTGACAACAAAAGCCTATGTTTCTCCAGCTCTCCTTCATCGTCCTCCCAGCACTACTGCCACTTAAAAAACTTCTGGCTAAACAGAGGACAACAGAGAACAAGAAGACAACTGAAGTATGCCTGTATTACAAAGTCTGACTGGCATTAATTGCTCTCTAGGGCTCTAGGAAAGGGTTCTTTCCTAGAAAGAAATCCATGATATTCCCTTGTAGTCTCCCATCCAAGTATAGTACTAACCAGGCCTGACCCCTGCTTAGTTCCTGAAGTCAGACAGGACTGAGTGGGATCCAAGTGGTGGAGCACCCCTTCCACAAGCCTTAGCTTCTGTTTGATCTGAGCAAACCATTTGTCTCCCTAATGCAAGAGACATGTTGTTGTATTGCAACACCTACCAGCCCTGGCTGGCATAACCAAGGGTGAAGGATTCTTGGAACTGTGGTTCAACAGTGTTTGGAGGATCCCATATTCTGCCACCCTAGATGGGGTGGGGAAGAAGCAGACCAAATCTCCAGAGAGTGAACAGAAGGGTCGCTGTGGCTGCCTTTCCTCACTCGGACACTTAAAAATGCATGGCTATTCTCTGATTTTAAATACTGTATGGCAAACTTGCCTGTGCAGAACAAGGAGAACAGACAAAGCTAGCAACCTTAGCCATGACTTCCTGAAAAGGTAATAGAAATGGATGCCTCTGTCTGCTTTAGTTTCCTTATGTTTCATATTTCTTTCCAGCCTTAAATTTGGTTCATCTCAAACTTTGAGGGTTTTTTTTTACGTTTGCACAAAAATTGTATGCCTTTTTGTGTATGTTTCCCCTGATGTGTGCATTGTTGTAATTTTTTTTTGCCCAGTGCAAACATTTTGTGCAAGCGCTTTTCTTTATCCAGTGCATTTAATGGTTGTAATAAATATACAATGTTTAAATGCATTTTTGACTAGAGAGGTTGACTATAAAATTCAAAGAAACCCATATCTTGAAGAATAAAGAGGGAAGAGGTGAGAGAAACTGGGACATTTTTAAAGCAGCTGAAAAAGTGGAATGAGAAACAATTAATTAGGACTGTCCCTGCCAAATCAGGACAGTTAGAGGGTATATATTCTGCCTAACAGTCAGCCTAGCATATTGCCTATTGCCAACGTACACAGAGGTTTGATGTGGATATGACAGTCTGATCATCCACAAATTTGTCAAATTCCGTTTTATTTCTCCAGAAGCTCTTTCTAGCCATCAGTCCAAAAATATAAGCAACACATTTCAAAGGGAAGAGTAAAGTGCAGTTCTTTGCCGTGCAAAGGAACCTGCTTCCTCCACTACATCATGCACCCTCCCCAGCGTGCCACTGATGGGGGGAGATCTTGCAGCACATAAGGAGCATTGAGCACCAGCCATCCGGACTTCCCTTCTCTCTCTCCCTCATTTTCCCTGCCACCCCCTCTCACCCTCCCCCCAAAAAAAAATCCCTTCACATGAGCTTTTGATAAAGCAGCTCTGTCAAACAAGAGCTGAATAAATCACGATGTGTTACCAAGAAACATTACAGCTTTTAAAACAACCACCATGGCATTCTACCCCACAGACCGATGAGCTGGGGGATGCCAGATCCCTGACGCTCCGCAGCCACGCTGGAGCCAGCGCACATCTGGAGTGCAGTAAACGTACCCAGAAGCAAGAAAGCAGCTCTGTCAGGGTCAGGAGTACAGAGAGCGGCTGCTGACACCAGGCGCCACCCCAAAACCCACATGCATTTCCTTATGTAAACACATGTAGGCCAAGAGGCATCCACAGTCACCTTTCTCCAAAGCAAGCTCCATAAAACCGCCAGCAAAGTGAGGAACAATGTCACTATTATTGTTTTAGAGGAATTCCTCCCAAGCAAGAAAGCAAAGCTGCGCTGCCTATAAGAGAATCTTTTTTGGAAAAAAAGAAAAGAAAAAAGCAGACACAAAGAGAAAGAAAGGAAGAAAGAGAAAGAAAGAAAGAAAGAAAGAAAGAAAGAAAGAAAGAAAGAAAGAAAGGACGGACAGAACGGGGGGGGGAATAGCACATTCTTCTCCTATGTCCCTGGTTGTGAGCAGATCCTGCATATCTCCACAATACATAATTGTATCAGTTTCATAACACTTTAATTGTCATGACTCTATTCTATGTAATCCTAGAACTGGTAGTTTTGTGACTTCCTTAGACTTCTGTACCAGACAGCCTTAATGCTGTTCAAAGGAGTTCACTGGAGAGTTTTAAGTTCCTTACTAGAATACAAATCCCAAAATTCCAGAAGATGGAGCCATGGCAGTTAAAGTAGAGTCAAAATGCTATCATTGTTCAGTCTGGATGCACCCGGAAGCTGCCTTGTTTGGTTTATTTTAGAATGTGACCAGGGAATGAGATAATTCAATAACAGAGCACTGTCTTCCACACAGAAAGTCTGATGCTCAGTCCCTGGCATCTCCAAATAATGCTAGAAAAGCTCTTGCCTGAGACCATGAAGAGTTATTGCTAGTGAGTTGATTTGGACAAGTTCTTTTGGGGGCTACAGTTCCCCAAATCCCTCAGACAACTTAAGAACTTCTAGGAGTGGTCAACCCAAACCTTCTCAAGATCAAGAAAATACTGGCCTTGACAGACCAACAGTCTCATTCCCTGTAATCACACTTCTTACGTATGATGACTGTGCATTTTTCCTCCTGCATAACACTGCAGCATTATTAAGACAGCAACTTCTTATTCACTATTAATTTTTTAGAGCTCTCTCTCACTTTGTGAAGTTATAAAGGAATCCAAAAACACCTTCGAGATAATGCAGAGAAATAAATTTCTAGCATAAGCTTTTGTGGACTTCAGCCCAATGAAGTGGACAGGAGTCCATGAAAGTTTATGCTACAAACTTTTTTGAGTCCCCGAGGTCCTACAGGATTCCCTTATATCTTCTTATGCTGAAACAGGCTAGCAGGGCAATGTCATTGTATGAAATTACTTTGTGAAGTTGCTTTACCTTTTATTATACTTACCACAGTTAGGTACTGTTTTGAAACTTCTTGCTTTCCTGAGTGGCAGGAAGTTCTACAGCAGACTTGTCCACCCTAAGCATCGATTTCACAAGATACATTTAGAAGCAGGCTTTCTGAATATTAGGTCTCCAGATGTTTCTTGGATTAAAACTCTGATCTTCTGTCTCTACTGGCTATACTGGCGGCGTATCATGGAAATTGTGGTTCAGCCATTCTTGGAGACCCAATGGTGAGAGGGGCTGGTTGCAAATCACAAAACTGTTAATGAACTCAACTCAGAAGTCCATGGTTGCATTCCAAACTGTTTCTCTCCAGCTTCCACCCAAGCAGTTTGGGAATTGTCTTAACAATTAGCTGCTAGCCATCAGAAGCCAATGAAACAACTTCTTCTAGTCACCAAGGTTCCTTGAGGAGACAGCTTTACCTAGTTGTTACACAAAGAATAATAGAAAATATTGTCTTATTGTTTAGTGAGCAGGAAATTATAAGCTATATTTTAATTGCTTTCATGCATTCAGTGAAGCTCATTGCCAAAAAGAAAAAGTCATCCAACATGATATTTTTGTTGTTATGTGCCTTTGAGTTGAACCTGATTTAAGATTACCCTATCATAGGGTTTTCTTGGCAAGATTTATTCAGAAGAGGTTTGTTGTTGCCTTCTGATTAGGCTGGTTGGCCCAAGATCACTCAAAGGGTTTCCATGATGGAATAAGATTCAAACTCTGATCTCCTGGAATTCTAGTCCAATGCTCAGACCATTGCACCATGCTGGGTCCCAGGCTGATGATCTAAAGCAGGGATAGAAAAATGTTGTCCCTTCCAGAATATTATTGACTTCAAATCCCATCAGCCTCAGCTAGCATGTCCAATAGTGTTTGTTTGTGGGACCTGTAGTCCCACAAAGAGCCTCCATCTCTGACCTGAAACAAGATATTGGTAAAAAAATCAAATATTAAAGTTAGGCAACGGCAAGCAGAAGTTTGTTACTGTAGTAGTTCATATTGAAAATGCCTAAGCAAATAAACTTATTTATACCTTCTGGTCATAGCACTCAAAAACTCTTCTAATAGTTATTAGCAGAGATTTGGAAAGTTTTTTGGGGGGATTACAACTCCCAGAAGTCCCCTCACAATACAGGGCACCAGGAGCTGTAGTCCAAAGAAAGGAATATTTCCAAGCTTTGGAGGGAATGAGAATGGAGAAGTGTCAAGAGGGAGAAATACTTAATTATCTTCCTGTTAGCCACTTTTCTGCTCCCAATCATGCCTTCTGGCTGTTATCCTTTTTGCATATGGTTCAAAATGGAGGTTTACACTGACAAAAACTTTGCAAGATGGATGCAGGAAGTAACAAGCACTCCTCTCTGTCCCTTTATTATTTTAAAATTCCATCTTCCTAAAACTGCTTCAAACACACACACACACACTACATTGCATGGACTATTGTTTAGTGTGAGCCTTGAACTGCAAGATGGCCTTATTAGTGCCAAGGCAACTGTTGCCAAAGCTGCTGTCCCACCACAAACTAAACCCTGTCCTGAGCCCCACATCATTTTACAATGTGCAACAACAGGATGTGAAGCAGTGCTCTCCAAGAACAGGGAGGCTCAGGCAAGTGGAGATGTTCCCCCAACTGTTCCCAGAAGATTCCTCTTACAACCACGGACATTTTAAGGATGACACCTGGAAAATAAAAGATGGCTGGGTTGGGTTAAAGAGCTTAGGTTGCAGGATTTTGAGGGATGATTCATAAAACCACTTTCTGCTTGTTGCTGACATTGGCAAGAAGACCTCAGAAGAAGAACCCATTGTATAATTGTTTCAGCAAGCCTCTGAAAACCAGATGTATACCACCTTCCCCTCTTCAGCACAGTGCTGAAGCACACTCACAGCTGTTTTAAAAAGAAAAACAGGAATAGAACTCTTTGTCGACAGGATACCTGGCTAATGTTGTCACGCTCTTGTTAGCACAAAGAAAGAAAGTGCATTTTGAAGCAGCTATTTATTAGTACTTATCACAAGTATTGCTCCATCACCTTCCTGCACAACAGACCCCTTCAAAGCAATGCACAACAAGAGACAAGAAAGACAGGCGGGCAGACAGATAGATAATCAATATCTAATATATAAAAGTCAAAGTGTGTTTGTTTGTGTCAGGCAAAGACCTCATATGATTGGCTGCCTAAGAACAGTCTATGGAATTCTGGGATTTGCAGTTTAGGGAGGGGCCTTTAGAATTCTCAGGCAGAGAGCTCTCGGGCTTCAGTCAACCGTGTCTGTCTTGAATAGGCCAGTTGCTATGGAGATGAGGCCTAGCATCAAGGAGGAGGAAGAAAATGTATTCTCTCAGGAACCCAAACCCTGCATGTTAATAACTCTGAATACAGATTGAATTGGGGAGTATGGGAAAAAGTTACAGATACTGGATAAGACAGTTTGGGGAATTGGAGACACAAGATCCCAAATCTAACAAGTATCACCTATGAGAAAATAAAATTCCAGGCAATGCTGGGTATATATGCTAGTATAGAAATAAAGATGGTTGGCTTCGTATTGGTGAAATTATAATGGTTAAGTTGGACTTACATCACTAAGTACTTTTTAGGACACTACAGAGGTTAGAATGCTCTACAGACTGTGCCAGAACTAAAATTCCCTCAAAATCCACCATTTCTCTGCTTCAGCCCCCTAAACCTGGCCATTTCTTGGTTAGAGGTGGGTAGCAGGAGACAAACAATCAGTTATTTTCCTACACCCACTTGCAAAATAATCACATAATCTGCAGTAACCTCCAGAAGACCCACATTAGTCCCTGTAGATGCCTGTTTCTATGCATCCAGCTATATATACTATGCAGATTTCCTGCCTCCCCTCTCCACCCACTAGGAAATGGCTGGATTCAGGAGGCTGCAGTTGAGGAAAGGTGAGTTTTGGGGTAGGTCAGACAAGAGATTATGGTGGCTATGCCTTAGTAGCTACATCTCCCAATGCAGGATCTCAGTGATTCTTTAAAAGCAGATTTAAAATAATTTAAAGAGTCAATTTTTAAAACGAAAGGATAGATGAAATAATACCATTTTAATTGCCTGCCACAATCTTAGAATGGAGCCAGTCTGACTTAACTTGGGATGAGAGCTCCTGAATAGAGATGCTGCAACAGCCCTGTCTTGTGGACTTACTAACCCAGGCCATTTCCACACTAGATTGTTATAGCGCTATTATTCCACTTTCAGCATCCTATGGAACCCTGGAGTTTGCAGTTTAGGGAGGAGTTTAGAAAGAGTTAACTCTTTCCTCCTCCAATGTAATGTGATCAAAATCAACCTTTCCTCACTGTTCTTGGCCTTTTTAAAAAAAAAAAAAAATCTCTGACTGGTGCCACTGAGTCATTGGGACACCAGGGCTCACCCTCTGCTCTGTTCTGCAGTCACTTTCTGGCCAGAAGCAGATGTGTGTATGTCCCTTCAAGTTCTCCTGTCAATTTATGGCACCTGCATTAATTTCATAGGGTTTTCTCCGGCAAATATACTCAGAGACAGTTTTGCTGGTTCTTTCCTCTTTAATATAGCCTACAGCACCTGATAATGGGTGATGGTCTCCCATTCAAAGACTAACCAGGGCTGATCCTACTTAGCTGCCAAGACCAAACAGGATTTGGTGCCTTTAGACCCTTAAGGTTATTTAGGCCTCTTAAATGGTCGTAATACTTTCTTTTCTTCTTCTTCTTCTTCTTTTTGGTACATGGGAAGCCATAGTCCCTTCATTTCACCTTGATTTAGGGACAGCCCCTTTAGCTAAGATTTCTGCTTTAATTTCAATCAGGAAAGTTTGTGTGTGCCTGAATGACATGCTGTGAGAAACTGTGGCTGGTACTTAAATCAGTATTTAATGACAACACCAGGGGCTATTCCTAATTCTCAGGTTTTGCATGGAAACCTCAGGGCCTGGAACAAACCTGAACTGGCAATTCTAATGTGGAGCCATGGACTTTCAAAGGTTCATAGTAGGTCCCCTGGAGGATCATGGGCCTCAGCAAATGCCCAACTACATGGGTCTCTCGATGCCAACCAACATTCAGCAAAGAGTTGCTCTCTCTCTTTCTCTCTCTCAATCTTTCTCTCTCTTTTTTGCCTTTCCTTCTAGACCATTGCCTTTTTTTCCTCCTTCCATATTTTACAGCCCTTGTCCTCCTCATCCCTTTTTTCCACGAGACCTCTCTGAACTGTGGCTTTCCACCAGGGCATTTTGCAATCTGGCTGCAATCCACAGCACACTTGGAGACTCCTGCTTTGCCTCACACAGGCACCTCCATGGCTAGGTGGAGGACAAAGTATGAGAGGGTTTTCTACCAGCACCTGCATGTATTTAACACCCCACTCAGAACTGAAGCTGAACAGGATGTTCCAGCCTAAGTGATCCCGGATCAGAGGCTTTAACAGGAAACACGTGTGAGAAAAAGGGATGACACTTTAATGAAATAAAAAGCTTTCCTGACTGCATCAGTAGAGCAGATAAAGAGTTTTCCCCCAGCTGTAGAATGAAAGTTTTTCAAGATCAGATCTTGTGAAAGTTCCTTTTTTGGACTACAAATAGCCATGATGTATACTGTCCAATGTTCCACGGACGAAAACCAGAATGCAAGTGGCCAAGCAACAGCAGAGTGTAGTCAAGATGGTAAATTTATTTATGAGGAAGATACAAGCTAGGAGAGGCTACTTTTGCCTGAGCCTACTGGGAAGAACAAGGTTCTGCCCCCTCCTCTCCTGTTCCCCTGCTGAGTTAAGTGCAACCTGCTTTTGTACTTTGAACTCAATCTGCAGCTACTGAAGTAAGAGGAGGACAAAAGGGGAAGTGGGTGGAGGAGAGGTAAATTGGGACATTTTCAAAGCAGCTGAAAGAGTGGGATGTAATTAGGAGTAATTAGGACAGTTTGAGGGGATGATGGTGGTATTGGGCTTCTTGAACCTGTAGTCCAAAAAGGTACTATCCCAAATTCTCTTCAAGAATATTGTTTTATTGTGCATTTTAAAATTATTTATAGTAATGCAGTGTGGTTACACCCCTGCAGTTAGGCTTGTGCTGAATTCCTGCAAGGTACCACAGGTGCCTGAGTAGTACCATTAGGCCTTTTCAAAAGCTATAAGTAACTAGTAACTAAGCATTTGCATTGATTCCTTCTTGTAGTAATGATGGGGCCACTATGTCATTACGCTTGTAACTCAGGAAAAGAGAGCACAACTCTTTTTGTGTGAGAACTGCAACTTTGAAACTTCACTTTCATAGTTAAGGTGTGTATGGCCTCACTAAATAGTGGAGGAGACTATCGCATGGTGACTCACACTGCAGCCACGTGCTCTGTTGTGGATGTAGAGGCAGTGACAATGAGGTAGGTGGGAGGAGAATGTCATTTATATCACAGTTCAGTAGCGTGTGGCAATAATTTTATTAAAGACAACTAAAAATGTTTTAATTACTTTCAAAAAATAGGAAATCAAAGCATTTCTTTAAAACAAAAAAATAGAACTATAACGTTAAATAACTAGTTTTGGGGGGCAATAGATGAGATTGGAAGAGATATAGCTGGCAGGTTAGAGTCCTGAATAGAAGCACTACAGACTGCAATGTCTTATTACAAGTGTGACTTAAAGGACTTTTTCGCACTTTGGGAAGAAAACGGGGCAGTCTGTTACTCACCGGACTGGCGTGCTCTCTCCGACGATCCATGCTGATCCAGAGCAGTGCATGGCCGCGCTACACACTGCTCCGGGAATGAAAACGGCGGCTCTCCACCAACCGGAGAAGCTCGCCAGCCGAAAGCCCACCCCCAGAAGATCTGCAGCCTCGCGCTGGTGCGAGCGGGCAGATCTACACAGGAGCGCAGTGACGAAGTGGGGCACACTGGGCTATTGAAAGACCCGTTTTAAGCAGTTTTTCAATAGCATGGGGAACCACCAGTTCTGGTCATACCGGAGCGGGCTGAAGTCTGAAACTACAGAAAGTAGTCTGGACCCAGTTCGCCCCCAAGTGCAAACGTCCTCGCTGGAGGACGTGCTGCCCCATTGTAAAAACAAAATGCGGACAAGGCCAAAGTTTCCATGAGCAATGAGGGATTTGGAACCAAGAATAGGAGAGTAACTGAACAAAAGGTCACTGAGTGCATCAGCATAGTTGGTTGTAATTGGAAAAACATGGTCTGTGACAACGGTGGACAACTGTAGTAAGTCTAGGGGTGAATTTTCTTACGACCCTCTGGGGTCTCACAGACTTCCAACAATGTCAAAAAACAAACAAAAACTCTGGTTTTGAGGAACAGGTATGTTTTGATGTTAAACGGGGAGGGAGGCAACCTCTTGGAAAGGGTGAATTGCCATCTCAGAAGCTTTCAGTAAAAGGAATACACCCCTTGCGGGAACAGAAAAGTGCGGATTAGGAAAGCTGGAGGGGTTCTTAAAACAGTTCCACTGCTTGCTGGTCCATTTCTGACCACAGTTCAAAGTGCTGGTTGTGACGTTTAAGGTGCTATATGGCTCAGGTCCAGGTTATCACAAGAATGATATTCTTCCATATGAATCTGTTTATGTTTTGAGATCTGGATCTGTTGGGGAAGCCCTTCTCTCTTTCTGAACACTCTCACAGGTACATCTGGTGGGAACACAGGCAAGGTCTTAGTGACTGCTTCAAGGTTCTGGAACTAGGGAGTTCCTAGAGAGGTTATGACTGGCAAGCTCCTAGCCATCTTTCTGCAGGCAAGTGAAGACTTCTTGGTTTGGGAGACCTTTGAAAAGTGACTGCTCAAAAGGAACAGGCTTTGTATAAAGTTTATGGCCTGTTTTTTTTAATATGTATGTTTTTAACTGGTTTTAATTTTATTGATAGTTTGATTACATTTTTGACTTTTGTATGACATATTTTTAAAGCTGTATTTGCTTTAAAAGTTGCAAGCTGCCTTGAGTCCTGGACTGGAAAAAGTAGATATAAATAAAAAAAATTAAGTATTATTATTGTTGTTATTGGGTCACAAAAAACAGCCTTAAGAATTTTGCCCGTCCAGCCCTGGCCTATGGTAATGGATCTCAATTGGCTGGCGAGGTGCGTAGGCTCCAGATGTTGTTGGACTTTAGAAGCTCCAGCATGAACAGTCAGTGTTCAGGAATTCTGGGAGCTGAAGTGCACCCACATCTGGAGCCCCACTGGCAGAGTACCACTGGTCTACACCATGATTAGTATGCAGAGAACCTAAGAATCTGTATCTCAGTAAAGCAAGTTATTATCTTTATTCAACTGGTGGAATCAAAGGCTGAGATAACATGATTAGCCTACAGCAACTGAGTGAGTGGGCCTGTTGCTGATCTAAGAGGAACCAACTAGTACACATCAGTTGAGAAGATAGCAATCAAGCAATAATTTCATCAGCTGCTTGGGCTCTTGAATCAGGGAAGTTTTATCTTTGTTGGTCATTTCACATGGTAACTATAAAATATGTTGCATCACTCAGCCTTAAGATATGTTTCTTTTACTTATTTACTTAATAGCATGCCAGTACATCCTGCCTTTTCCCCCTAGAACTTAAGGTGGAATACAAAGGTGGCCTGCAATCTAGAGCCTGGATTCTAGGCACTGACCTGAAGGAGATCTGCTTGGCTTCAGAATGGTTGCTGCACCATATGGCTTTATGTCATACCCTGAAGATTTGAACACCCATCTCCTTGGCTTAAAAAGAATACTGTATCCTTAAGTTCACTTCAAGTGCACTTTGCACAAAGGAGAAGTCCCACACCTCTATATAAAATATATTGTCAAAGTGTATATGTCTGTCTATCTATCTGTGTGTGTGTGTGTGTGTGTATATATCTTGCTTACTCTACTCATCTCTCATCATAAAAACCACGAACTGTGAAAATGAACTTTGGATACATGTTTGCATTTGTACATTTTGGTACATTTTTCCATTTTTGTGCATAAATTATTCTAATAAGCATTTTTCCTGCCTCTCTGTGCATGCCAACGTAATGGAAAAGTCACTGGCCACCAGCCATGTGAACTGAGGGATTTTGGAAGCTTGTTCAAAAAAGTAGCTTGTTGCACACTCTCATTGCTAGCTTGTGACTATGAGCTGTAACTTGGAAGCAGGCCTCAGAGAAGGCAGGTGACCAGACAAACAAAACACTCTACCCCCAAAGACCTTTAAAAATAAAATCAGTTTCAAGATTTTTGAAGTATGGAAGCCAAGCATAAAATTTCATTTCCCATGGCAAAATTATTCAAAAGAGACAATGTCCTCATTCTGTCCCTCCTACTGTAAATACATTCCTAGTTCTGCAACTCATGCAATGAAAGGCTTTGGTGTTTTGGTTTTCTTTTCTTACTTTATTTTTTAAAAATTTCTTGTTGTGTGCCTTCAAATTGTTTTTTACTTATGGTGACTAAGGTTAACCTATTACAGGGTTTTCTTGGTAAAATCTGTGCAGAGGAAGTTTGCCAGTCCCTTCCTCTGAGGCTGAGACAGTACAACTTGCCCAAGGTCACCGAGAAGGTTTCTGTGGCTGAGCAGGGATTCTGATCTCCTGGAGTCCTAGGCCATTTCCCCACTAGACTGTCATAGTGCTATTATTCCATTTTCAACATCCTGTGGAATTCTGGGGTTTGTAGTTTACTGAGGGCCAAGAGCTCTCTTTCTGAGAATTCTAAATGCCCCTCCCTAAACTGCAAACCCCAGGATTCCATAGGATGTGGAAAGTGGAATAACAGGACTGTAACAATGTAGTGTGAAAATGGCCCCTGTCCAACACTGAAAGCACTACACCATGCTCGATACTGTTTATTTATTTAGAATATTTAAACCCTACACTTTAGCCAAAGTGTCTCTCATAGCATCTTACAAATTGTTAATTTGGCAGTTTCCTGCCCCCAGGCTTACAATCTAGTATGACATGACGCACAAGGAGAAGGCGATGGCAGTAGGGAACAGGATAAGTCCAGTAGATGCTGGCTGTTCTTCTCTCCTTCAGAGGTGACAACAATGGCAGTTGGAGCAGAGAGAGAACCTCTTACCAGCTGCTGGGATCAGAGCATGATGGAGCTATACCTGGCTGTTCTTCTCTCTCTCAGAGACCATAGCATTTGCAAGTGGAACAGTGGGAAAGCCTTTCACCAGCCACAGGGATCAAGGCTTAATGGAACTGTGCATGGCTACTTTTCTCTCCCTCAAAGGCCACAGCAGTGGCAGTTAGGACCAGTCATGTAGGGACAGGAGGGGGCGATGGAGGTAGACTGCCCTGGGTGGCAATGTTTCTGGGGCATCCTGGCCTGTAGCCATGTCCCCATGAGCCCTGGCCATACCCCCACATGCCCTGGCCACGCCCCCATGCACTGCAGCCAGCCCCCATGCATAGTGACCCCTTCTACCCACCCCTTCCACACACTCCAAGCTCCACCACTGGTTGGGACTGAGAGAGGGATGGTTAACATTATCATCAGAAGGGGAAAATAAAAATTGCCATTGTCCAGGATGAAGCCCTCCATGTTACACTGAAGCCAGCAGGAAGCAAACATGTACTTCTATTTCATTAGTGTCATCACTGATTCCAGAAGACTCTGAATCAACCAAAGAAGTCAAAGACAAACATTGCACAGGGGTAGATGTGTCTGAATCACCTCCATTCTTCACACTTGATTGGGCTGACCTTGCCTCCTGATAAAGAATTCTTCCACATGGGAAGATGAAAAAGTATATTTTGTGGACAAGCCAATCAAATAGTTAAGTATATTTTAAAAAGTCTTTTTGTACACAAGCCCTTAGCAAAGCTTTCCCAGTGAGTCAGGGGCTCAAGAACGCTTTCTTCTGTGCCATTTTATCTTATCTAGAATGGAATAAAACAGCTGGATGGGAAATCTTACTGACCCAGTAACCTATTGCAAAACGCAGGGGAGTATTAAAAAGGCATTACGAATCACAGCACTGAGAGTAGACAAAAATGTCCTCATAGATGGGCCAGATGCCTAATGCAGTGGTGGACTGTAGAAGTCCAACTGTTTGGACTTCAACTCCCCAACTGCCAGGTTCAGTCTCTAAGCTGAAACAATTAGCCGGAAACCAGTAGGGAAAAGCTCTGTCTGAGGTCCCAAAGCAGAAATGTCAGGCAGACCAGAAATTACTAGGCAGTAGGCTACAAGGACACATACCCATGTTCCCCTTAGCATCTGCTTGTAGCCTGCTATGCTATATAAGCTGGTCTACCTGTACTATGTATTTATAATAGTCTGATACCACACTATTGTCTGTTTGTATTTATATGCTGCCCTTTCACCCAAGGTGGCTTCCAAAAAAGTTTAAAAACATGTTAAACAATTAAACTTAATAAATAATAATAAAGCTGACTAGCTCACCTGTTAAAAGCCTGCTTGAAGAGAAATTTCTTTGTCTGCCAGTGAAAAGAAAGCGGCGGGGGGACCAGCCTAGCCTCCATAGAAGAGAGTTCCACAGGGTAGAAGCAGCGACGGAGAAGGCTCTTTCCCGTGGCCTCACCAGGCAAGCCTGGGATGGCAATGGGATCGAGAGAAGGTCTTCCCTTGTAGATCTTAGGGCTCTGGCAGGTTATATCATGGTTCTCTCCTAAGGAATCCTGGTGGGTGAATTTGGTGAAGTACTTAGATTACAGCATTTTAGTCCTGGATGTGGAAGGCTATTGGGGGAAGAGCATTTTTGGCATTGGGGTCCTACTTTTGGAATTATCTTCCCAGGACAACTGACTTAACCCTGGCACCTATTGTTATTTTTTTTTTCCTAATGCCAGGCATATTTATTTATTTGTATTTTTTTAGACTTTAAATTTTTTGTTGGTTTCTTTTATAAGTATACAAATTAGTAATTGTTTTATGATGTGTTTAATATTTTGTTGCAAGCGGTATTAATCTTGTACTTGAGGGGCTGGGTATAAATCTAAATAATTAACACCCACAGACAGTACACACACCTAATTTGGGGTGATTTTCACCCTTGCAGAGGTTAAAATAAATATTTTCAGGTGTGAAGTTTTTGCCCTCTCTCTTTAGTTTGGAAAAAAGTGCTTCACCTATTAGAATATTTACTAAAACTCTGCCACACACACACACTCACTCAAATATGCAACCCTCCCCTTCCGATCCTAAGCAAAATATTCTAAATTCTACAAACCCCAAATATTGCAATGAAAAGAATGTACAAATTCAGCCAGTTTGTACAACTGTGCTTTGTTTTATCACTTTGTTCTGCAAATACTGTTGTTGAATTTGGGCAGCAGTAAGGACAGACTAATACATATAAGCCATACAGCTACCACAGAAACTTGTGGCCCAGGCCAGAAGCTTGTATATCCACTGTAGCCCTGGAGGGATATGAATGCAGTTTTCAATTTAGAATAGACAACTGCCCTAAAGTAAATAAATAAGCCCCAAGTGAAAATGGAGTAACATTACCAACAGTAAAGTCTTTCAGTCCCACCACTACATATCCTTCAACTGTCTCCGTTTGGCAGGGACAATTCCAGCTAATCCTCTGCTATCCCACTTTTTCAGCTGCTTTTGAAATGTCCCAGCGCTTGAGTAATATCTCAAGTGCTGGCTATATAGGTATATCTCAGTTATATATAGGTATATAGAGATATATCTCAGTTAACAAAGTAGATGTGTTCCTGAACATTATCTCTTTAAAAGAACATTTGTTACCAGATGCAGAAGTAACATGGAAAGAATAGGAATAAATTGCTATACCACCAAAAAAAAAGAAAGAAAGAAAGAAAGAAAAAAAAAGCAGTTTAACATGTTTCAGCAACTTTTTGTTCAAAATTAACAATCTGTACATGTGAAATGAAACAACCAAGTGAGACAAACGTTGTATAAATAAACACATTTGGAACTTTCTAGACAGCACTTGAAACCTTCCTCCAAAATGCCTCCAGGCATTTCTTTCTTTCGTTCTTTCACCAGCCTCCACTTTTCTTAAGATTTTCTTTTTTGGTAACCAGATCTATCCTTTTTTTTTTTTTTGGTAACCTTAGTGTAGATTGTGTGGCAGGCTTATCTGCTTTATGCATGTCTCACCATTTTGCTGTTCATGCATGCTCAGTAAGAGAATCTGGAAGCAGCTGCTTGTTTAGCTTACCTGTTGTAGGCAGGTACACACAGCTATCATAGGATTGGCTAGAGAAGAATCCTAAAAACAAACAAACAAACAAACAAAAAATTGAAAAACACCGTTCCAGTTAGAAAGAGGACAAAACAAAATAAGGGGCTTGGGTGGGTGTAAAGAGACTTTGCAACAAGGAGTTTCTTTGTCAGGGGCTTTGTTAAGTGATATATGTTGTACTAGCAAGTCGCTGGTCACCAACATGGCACCTTAACTTCAGAAAAAGCTGCAGTGGAACAGCCAGGAAACTGGGTACCTAGCAGTACCTCAGGCACAGCTGGTCAAGGGAAGAGGCCAGGGAGATATAAAAGCAATTGGAGGAGCAGGAGGAGGAAGAGGAGGAGGACAACATTTCTTACCTGTCTCTTCCTGTGGATTGAGGTAGGAAAAAAATAAGTAATACAACATGTAACATTAGTTAAAAGAGCATGTAAAACAATATATATTAAAATCCATCACTAAATACTTTAAAAACCATAATTCAAAAAGAATCTGGGTAGGCCTGCTGGAAAAGACTGATCTTAGCTGCTGATTTAAATTCAGACAGCATCCCAAGCTGACAACTCTCTCCCAGAAAGTCATTCCACAGTCTGGGAGGTGGCCAAAGAAAATGTTCTCTGGAAAAGAGGATACAGGAGGATGCTCAGAGGTCATAGGCAGCTTGCTATAAGAATCCCCTAACTCAAACAAGAGGCTTCTACTTCAAAAGGGACCTATAAAAGGCGGCAAGTTTGCCTAGAGGTAGGCCATGCTCCCAAAGGCCAATGGAGAGATGGAAAGTCTGGGCATTTAGGGTGTAGCCCACCAGGCCAGGTTTTCTTAGCAAAGAATGAAACAGAGCTATGAGAGGACCCACTGGCTGGCTGGCTGGCTGGCTGGCTGGCTAGCTAATGAACTCAGGGCAGCTCTACCCAGGGAGCAGTTCGTCCCCACCAGTCCTATATCTGCTACTGCCCCAGTGCCTGGACTTTGGCTGCCAGCACCTGGGGCAGCCCTCGGCCCTGAGTCAATTCTGCCCAGCCTTTTGATAGGAGTGGCACCTGGGGTTCAGTGTCTGCTCCAAGGAACTAGGCCTGTAACATCTCAACACAGCTTGATTGGACCAGAACCTGGGGGAACTGAACCAAGCCAGATGCCTAAACCAAGGAACGGACACCAGCAGCCAAGCTCGGGTTCTGAGGCAACTGGATAAGTCTGGGAGTTGGAGACTGGAATGCCTTACCATCAGGAAGTATAGGCTTTGGCTCTGAAACCTAACTGAGAAGTGGCTTACCCCTTTCTAGGATCTGGGCCCACAGCCTGCCATCCTCAACACTGGCATCTCTTGTACCATCCCCAACATTTCATAGATGAAAACCAGGACACATTGACCAAGAGATATCAGAGTGTGGTGAAGATAGCATAAGTATAGCAGAGTATAGTACAAATGTTTGCTGAAGTGAAACAGCAAAATTTTCATCCTGTAAAAATCTTAGCTTAACAAGTCTGATGCTCCTTTTGTGTTCCTAAAGGCAAGCATATTTCATTAGGCATCTGCAAACATCTAGGCATTGAGGAATGTGATCATGTATGGTCCTTATAAATATTTTTTTAAAAATTCCTCTGGATCAGCGGAATGGGAAGAATCTAATCTCTGAAAATGCTTTGCTTTCTTCCTATGGCTGTTGAACACAGCTAATGCTTACAGACGCACAAACATACCACTGTCCTTCATTCCAGATCATACTTCATTGTGCAATTACCTTAAGGGCTTTTTCTACAGGGCCTTCTTATGACTCTTTATACTCCATTTAGAAATACTGAATAGGAGGGTGGCAAAAGATCGCAAATAATCTAGCTTATTCTTCTTACCATGCAGACTATTGTAAGTGTTTTTACACAATATACTAAAGGTGACTTTTACATTCCACATGTCCTAGCATGAGAGCAACCAGGACACTGGAAAGCTCATAATTAGCATGTGACATAATACCCTTGTTTGTTTACTTCCAACATCCAGCAAAGATCCAATTCCACTTAGCGGTGATCAGCAGCTTTATACCCTGGCCTTTTCCTAAAATTAGGACTCAAGGTGTCTTGCAAATTTAAATGCTAGAATCATAGAATCACAGAGTTGGAAGAGACCACAGGGGCCATCCAGTCCAATCCCCTGCCATGCAGGAACACCCATCAAAGCATTCCCAACAGATGGTCATCCAGCCTCTGCGTAAAAACTTCCAAAGAAGGACTCTCCACCACACTCCATGGCAGCATATTCCACTGCCGGACAGCTCTGACCATCAGGAAGTTCTTCCTGAGGTTCAGGTGGAATCTCCTTTTCTGCAGCTTGAATCCATGGCTCCTTGTTCTAGTCTCTGGAGCAGCAGAAAACAAGCCCGCTCGCTTCTCAGCGTGACATCCTTTCAAAGATTTAAACATGGCTATCATGTCCCCTCTTAACCTTCATTTGCGTTAAACATACCTACTCCCTAAGCCACTCCTCATAGGCTTCCAGACCTTTCACCATTTTGATCACCCTACTCTGGACACATTCCAGCTTGTCGATATCCTTCTTGAACTGAGGTGCCAAGAACTGGACACAGTATTCCAAATTAGGTCTAATCAATGCAGAATAGAGTATACTCTCTTGATCTAGACACCATGTTCCTATTGGTTGCTGTACAAGACAGTTAAAACATTTTGTATGAATACCCTAAAGGTACCAGATCCCATCTAATCTTGGAAGCTAAGCAAGGTCAGCCCTGGTTAGTACATAGATGGGGGATCACCAATGAATACCAAATACTGTAGGCTATATTTCTGAGGAAGGAAGTGTCAAAACCACCTCTGAGTATTCCTTGCCTAAGAAACCCTGTTGCCTAAGAGACCCTATGAAATTCTTGAAGTCACCATATGTTTGTAGGCAACTTGAAGACGCATACACATTTTTTTTTCTTTTCTTTTTCAGTCCTGTGGAAGGAGGAGTTAAATACAGACTTCCCTTGCTTTTCTGATGGGTTAGGGACCAGAACACTGTCAGAAAGCAGAATTAGTCAAAAAGCAGAACCCATGTAGGGAACATGAGGGAATTATGGAAGCTCTCTTGGGACCAACTGCATACGTGCACTGTTTGCAAAGTCTCCCAATCAGCTTGGTGCTTTTTCTTCCCCCTCTCAGCTTGCTTTGCAAGCAGCACACACAGGCAGTCCCAAGTGAGCTTCTGTAGGAAAGAACTGATAGAAGTCCACTGTTTTGATGCTTGCAAATTACAGACAAGTACCATTCATTTGACAAGGAGTCTGCACACTCATGCATGCACATATACACAGAGTTAAAACATTTTAAAAGATTACTATTAAAATGGAAGTAAACTACCAACAACACATAAAAACAATGCAAAACAATTAAAAATGATAAAAGCAGTTTTATAAACAACAGTACAGTTAAAATAGTAAAAACAACACCTCATCTTTCATTAAAAATCTCCAATTCTCAAAAGGCTGTTGGAATAAAGAAGTCTTTGCCTGCTGATAGAAGGAATGCAATGAGGACGTCATCCAAAGGAGGGGGCCATTCTAGTCTCCCTAGGAAGAGAGTTCAAGAGCCCAGCGGCAGCTACCAAGAAGGCTCTGTCTTGCCTCCCCAGCACTGCTGTATTTTGCATTAGCAATATTCACTGGTGCACAAATGACAGAAAGAGAGATGCTTTGCATCCTTTGAAATGACAAAGAAGACAGATTATATCAAGTCAGCTAATTGTTCCATCTATTTCAATAGTTATCAGGCTTTTCAGACCATTCTTTTTTATTATTATCATTATTATTATTTATTTGCATCCCGCCTCTCCATATGGATCGAAGCGGCGAACAACTTACAAATAGCATGTATTTTGATACATTTCTATACATGCCCCCAACAAGCTGGGTACTCAGTTTACCGACCTGCAGAAGGATGGAAGGCTGAGTCAACCCTGGAGCCTGGCAGGATCAAACTCACAACCTTGTGGCTTGCAGTACTGGCATTTAACCACTGCGCCACCAGGGTTCTCTGTTTTAGCCCTAGGCGACCATGTTCAGGATTGATCCTGAGACTATGTACATATCCTCTACTATTGAGATACGACCCCTTCCGTAGATATGCTAACTTGGAAATAAGATCCACTATATTCAGTGGAGCTTGCCTTGGGATAAATGTGCATAATAAAAAAACCCTAGGATTAAAGCTTTCTATGTTTACTCAGAGCAAAGGGAGAAAATCATGCCTTTCTGGAGACCATTGGACTGCAACTCATATGTGCCATGTCAGCCAATGTCAAGGAACTCTTGGAGTAGTAGTCCACCAAATCTGGATGGTCACACTTTGTCCAACTCTGACTTAGAAGCAAGTCTAATTTACTAAACTGCAACCATTCCAGGTCTGCATTCTGCTTTGCCTCTTAAAGACAGTGAGCCAATGTGTTCTCCGCAAGCAACTGAGTGCATTTCCTTTCAGCACAGAAAGATTGTTAGAGTATCCACTATGTTCTTAAGGAAGGGTACAGAACCACATTCTCCTGAAGAAGTATAAGACAAACCAGAGATACATAGTGCTACTTAAGAGAGATCTCACCTACCTATGCATCCTCATTCCACTATAGTACCTTTCAGTGATACTTGTATTTCAGTGAGCCCTGACTCAGGAGCTAGGTCTAAGTCACCATCTGGTTTTAATTTAATTATCTGGTAATGTTTGCATTGATTGCATGGTTGCCCTATGTTCTATATTGCCTTATCTGTTTGTTGTTATCCATCATGAGCCTGTGGGATAAGTAAAACTGTACACTTAAATAAATAAAACTTCTAGGATAATAAAGATAAGTAAGATTGCCAGCTATCGGCAGAGATCTTAGTGTCCCCTTAAAAAACTCTAAAAGAAAGGAACGAAGGAAGAAAGTACGTACCACAACCCCAATTACCATGTTGCTGCATTGCATTAATCCCTGAATCTCGGCCTTTACCTACCTGGTGCCCTCCAGACATGTCGGGCTAAAAAGTAGTCAGACAGCGTCCCAAAACCTACACAAGTGTAAGCTCCCTAAATTACCAAGATAATCCTACCCAGAATCCAGAGTCATCACAACCAGTGACCATGCAAACTAGGAGACTGTGAGCGTTGTAATTCAAAAAGCAACTTTTCCATTGTTCTGTGTATCTAGAGTCAGACAGTTGGTTCATCTAGGCCAGGTGGTTGACAAAGACAGGCAGCATATCTTTTAAGGCTCCAAGGTAGAGAAATTCCTGAATCTGGACATACCAGTACAGAACTGGGATCTTGTACACAAGGGACAGGCAAATGTGTGAGAGAGGCCCCCAACTTTCATTTCTTCGTCCCCAGGCAGAAGCTGTGAAATCCAGGTGTATAACACATGTGTCCCTCATGTTATTTCTGGATGCCATTTTGGGGTGATTTCAGTTGCTGGAGGGAATTCTGGGGTGCTGGGAGTCTCCTGTCAGGAGTGAGTAAAGCTCCTGTGGTTGTGGGAAGATTTGGTATATCTGGAGTCATTTGAGGTGGGAAATAATCCAAAAACTGACTCAGAAATTTTTTAATATGAGGGGGCTGGGTGTCTTTGGGGGCCACAAAAGTGGTACACAAAGGCCACATGCAACCCCGCTGGTTATGCTTTTCCAACTTCTATTCTACACATAAAGCACGCACTCTTACCCTGAGCCATGGCCCTTTCCCACATTGTGCCAGAGTTGTTTCTTCACAGTAACCAACAAATTCCTGGTGGTTTTCTCCTCCAACTCAGGAACCACCGAGGTGACTTATTTCTAGCTTGTTTTCCAAGAAGCCCATGAAAGGCCTTCACATTACTGCCTCCTCATAATCTAGTAGAAGGCAGGGGGAGGGAAGAGAGTCTTGTTTCCTGTTCGGATGAATTCCTGCTCACTTCGAGGTTGGCCAAAGCAAACTTTTAAAAAAGGGAGGGGGAGGTAAAGAGATTGCTGTGTCAAAAAAAGCGGGGAGAACCCTCCCTCTGAATTAGTTAGATCTGGCTTGGTGATCCCCTTTTGATTGAAGAGTTAATAACAGCCAGGTGAAACCAATAAAAAGCACCTCACCAGCAGCACTTGAAGGCGGCATGAGAACACAGCATGGTCACATATTCCAAGGGGGGAGGATGTACCCATGTACTTCCTTTGCTCTTTAGTCTGGTAATTTTCAAGCTGTTTTTTTTAGGAATCCTGGGAATTCCTCAGTGAAACATTCAGTCAAAACTTGGACAAGTTGCCTTTTTTTCCCCCCCCCGACTACAGCTCCCAGAATCTCCCAGCCAACATCTGAGTCAGTGTGATGTAGAGATGTGGGTGTTGACCTAAATCTCTCAGGGACCAAGGTTTCAAATCTCTGCAGAGCCATGGAAACACATTGAGTGACCTCGCACAAGTCACACTTTCTTAGCCTAAGAGGACAGCGGTGGCAAACCTTTTCAGAAGAACTGTTGCTCAGAAAACCCTAGGAGAGCATTACCATAATTCAGAGTTGACTGGAAAGGATATAGTGAGAACAAAGCCTCAGAAAAGGGCAACTTGTCCAGATTATGATTACAGTTGTGGTAGAATGGCAGACCTAACCCTTGATGGGTTGAATTTTAGTTTTTTTGCAAAAACCCTGAAGTCCACCAAGCAGAGCACGGTACAAAATAAGGTCTCAGGATGCACGTGTGAGTGAATGTGATTGTATATCTATCGTGCCTCTGCCTATCTTTCTATGCATCCAGCTATCCATCCATCCATTTGTGTCGCCTAAGTTTTGAGGAACAGAATATTTTTAAACATACATTCATCCTCAGTGGTATAGCTGAAGTTGTTATGATAATCCCACTAAAGCCCAAAAGAGCCAGTAGCTCTGTTGATAATATCCACAGCCCTATTCTACCAGTTTTCATGATTATGAGGAGTAGCTATTTTGTAAATCTTGTGGGTCTTAATTGCTCATCCAAGATCAAGACATCATGAGATATTTTGCATTACAAGAGGGGTATTACAATAATAAATTACTTTTAGGAAAGTCTGTTTTCCCTATAACCAGTGTGAGTATTGGGGTAGGCTCAGAGGCAATAGGGAAGGCTGCCAGGGCCAGTGGATGATGTCATTGTCCCTAATGATAAAAAAGCATAGATCCTTCATCCCGGAGAGCCTGAGAATCTGCTACACTGCTGCTCAATCTAGCAATTTATTTTCAGCATCACACCTACACTCAATGGGATTTTAAAATGTTTTTTAAAACAAAAACTAAACTAAACAGGAAGTCCTGGGTTTTTATACCAGTGCTTTCTGATTTTATTTTGGAGATCTCCATGATACTTATTTCATCTCAAAGTTATTTCCTGGGAGTACAAAGAATTACTAAGGTCTTTTCATTCCCACTCTCTGGATCAGTTTAAATTGACCAGTTATTTTCCAAAATAAAATATATCTACACTTATCCTATGTGTTTCTACGTTCTCAAAACTGGCTAAGATGGCTGCCACAATAAATACAGATATTGTTTCCAAGACACATTCAAAAGAGATCAAATGAGGGAAAGAGAAAGATTGTTACTAAAATGACCCTAATGCTTAACTAGTGTAATATTGCTGAAACACTTTCACACTTTGACTATATCTCAGTGGAAGCTGGTGAAAATCCGTTTCTGAAATGTTGCATACGACTGCATGTGACATGTAATAAGTGTGTGTGTGGGGGGGGGACATAAGGAAGAGAGGAGAGAGAGAAACTTTGCATATTTCAAGAAACAGACTGGATTCAAGTTGTGAATAAGCAGGTATGATCAAAACTAAAAAGAACTGGAAACTCTCAATACTTTCAGCTACCTTTCCCCATTATGGAGGTACCCATAAGTCCAAAAATGGTAGCTTTTTAAAGCTGTTTTGACTTGGCAGAACTCTGCCCTGTAGAGATTTCATGAGGAGTATCTTTTGATTGTTAAATTAAATTGCACTACCTTTCCCCTTTTGGATTTTTCAGATAGCACCTATATTGAAATTTGAATGATACAATATGCAATTGATTACTGAATGCATTTTGATTATTCAGTACATCTGTTAACTGGCTCACTGGCAGATGATTAGTCAACCAACATTCTTTAAATTCTTGGTTGACATCTCCAATTAATTCAAATGTCATATCTTAAAGCATTGATTATATTCACTGGAGCTAGTGAGAGTTGAAACACACTAATGCAGTTAAGTAATTTTAGCTCTGGGCTTCATGATTTGACAAGTAATACATAGTACTCTTCATAGTACTGGAAGTACTCTTACAGGAGGATGGCTTTATAAGGTACAATAATGTGTTTTGTTGTTGTTGTGTGCCTTCACGTTGCTTCTGAGTTATGGTGACCCTAAGACAAACCTGGCATGGGGTTTTCTGGAGCTGAGAGTTTGTGACATGTCCAAGGTCACCCACTGGGTTTTCCATGGCTTAACGGGAAATTGAATCTTGGTCTCCAGGGTCATAGTCCAATGCTCCTTCACCAATTTTTTCGGGAAAAAAAAGAGGCAAAGAAGACCCTGCGTGATTTGAGCATCCTCCTGATCAAATGAATGAGTGAGACCAAGCATTTCTACCCCAAAGTCTGGCCCTAAATGTACCACAAAATTGAAATCCATAAATGTGAAGAACTATAGTTCTTCACCTTCGTTAAAGGATGGTTACTATGAGCTACTGAGGCACCAAGTTGCTCAGATTAATTATATGGGATATGGTGAAGAGCCCTTACCTCTGTGCAGGAGTTCTTCCCTGGCAATATTTGCATACACAATAACATTATGCAATCAAATAATGTTACATATACTAAATACTTATCATAATAGGACTTACAAATAATAATATTTTAATGTCATAATTGTCTTATTTTGTAAGCATTATTATTACTATAGATCTCTAGTCCAGACTGAAGATTGGAATGGAATTAGACTAGATGAGCAAATTTTCAAAAAGAAAAGAGATAGTTGTAATGGGAGATTTCAACCTCCCTGATATACACTGGAAGTCAAACTCTGCAAAGTATGTTAAGATCCAACTAAATCATCACCTGTTTTGCAGACAATGTAATTGTCTAAAGGGTCCAGAAGGCAATAAGGAGATAAGCTATTTTGGACTTGGTCCTAAAAAACAGGGATTAATTGGTTAATGAGATGGAAGGAGTGAGATCCTTTGGTAGGAGTGACCATTTTCTCCAGGATCTGTTATACAGAAGAAAAGAGAAACCAAAGGTAGTAGTCAAACATGTACACTAGACTTTAGGACAGCTGACTTTAATAAGCTGAGAGAAGTTTTCCATGAGATCCCATGGCTAGAAATACTCAAAGGGTTCTCAGTACTCAAATACTCAAAGAAATACTCAATACTCAAAGAAATACTCAAAGAGTTCAGGATGGATGGGAGCTTCTTAAAGGCAAGGTATTGATGCTGTAATTGCAGATAATTTAAGACAGGAAGAAAAGTGGGAAGCATCTGAAGAAACCAGGGTGGATGTATAAAGAATTTTCAGATGAGCTGAGATTCAAAAAGGACAAGGGTACAAGAAATGACACAATGAAGAAATCACCAAGGAGAAGGGCTATATTTGAATAAGAAAAAAGAGGACCCAAACAACTATCACCCAGCAGGCTGATATCAATACCAGGAAAGATTCTAGCGCAAATCATCTGTGAGTATCTAGAAAGAATTGCTATCATTACGAAAAGTCAGCATGGGTTTCCCAAAAACAAGTCATGTCAGACTAATCATCTTCTTTTTTGATAGAATTACAAGCTTGGTTGATCAGGGGAATCGGTGGATGTAGGGTAGCTTGATTTCAATAAAACCTTTTTTTTAAAATTATTATTATATTTTTATTTAAAAATTACTTTAAAAGAACATATAACATTGTATCACATTATATAACAGTAGCTATTGTTTCATTAACCTACCAAAACAGATACAGAAATTTTCCATTAGTCTTACATATTAAGACAATATAATTGCAATTGTGCTGTCTTTTCATTATTTCATGTCAACATAATCGAAAGTCCTTAACCCTACCTACTTCCTTCTCTCAGAATTGTTGGTTGCCTAACTGTTATCTTCCCTTGAAAATAATTTTAAATATCTATTTTACATGTATCTCTGTTGCTTCATTTTTCATATTTATTATACAATGACACATAATTTGAATTTTGTATCTCCATACTTCTTTATAACTGTTGATCTACTTATTTTGTATAAACTTACTTATTTTAATAAACCTATATAGTAAAGCTTTTGACAAGTCCCTCATGATATTCTTACAGACAAGCTGGCCAAATGTGGGCTAGACAATTTTCTTTATTTAATAGAAAAGATAATTATATAATTAAAAGAGGATTTACTTGCTCAGCTGAGTGTTTGAGGCTCATTCTTCAGCCTTCCCAAGATATTTTGCTGCCGAGGAAAAAGACATGGGCAGAAGGCCTGTTGGCAGGTCATGGTGAAGTCATTTAATGATTATATTGGCATAAGGCACTTTTGGGACGGTTGTATAGCAGTGATGGAGGCAGCGAAAGCCACTTCTGTTGCCAGAGAAAGCCGCCCTACCAACTCTTAAGCACCTCAGGATGCATGAAGGCACCATCTCCCCTGACAGAGGTGGTTTCTACTGATGTCCTCCCTGTGTTCTCACAGTATCTCAGTCATTCTACCCTGGCTGCTGTGCTCCTGCTGTTTAGGTCCCACCACCCACAAAGCCCCAGACCCCAATTTAAAAGGAATTTAAAATCCTACCCGTCTCAAAATCCCTAATTTTGGCCCTCAAATCTGCTCTCAGTGTATTTGTTGTTGTTGCTGTTGTTGTTGTGTGTTTTCAAGTTTCTGACTTATTGCAATCCTAAGGTGAACCTATCACAGGATTTTCAGGGGCTGAGAGTATGCAGTGCACCAAAGGTCATCCAATGTGTTTCCATGACCAAGGCCATTTCTGCACGAGACTGTTATTAGTGGTATGATTCCACTTTCAACATCCTATGGAATCCTGGGGTTTGCAGTTTCAGAGGGGCCGGCCGGCCCCTCCCGAATCTGCAAACCCCAGGATTCCATAGGATGTTGAAAGTGGAATCATACCACTATAACAGTCTCGTGCAGAAATGGCCCAAGTTGGAAATTGAACCCTGGTCTCCAATGCTCCAATGCTCAGACCACTACACCATGCTGCGTCTCACACGAATGTGAGGGAAGGAGGACATATAAGTACTGTACACAAGTATATACAGTATTTATATTTTCTTCTCCCCGCACAATTGTTACAGTACTAGGGCTCACCCTTCAATTTGTTATACAACTACATTTTGGCTAGAAGCAAGAAAGTTAGATTAAATGTTCAAGCGAGAGAGAAAAATAATCCCTTCATTTTACCTTTACCTGGAAATAGCTCCTTTAAGTAAGATTTCTATCTTAACAGACAAACAAAATATATGTGTGCATATTTGCGTGTGTGTGTTTGAATGGCAAGTTGTGAGCAACTGTGGTTGGTACTTAATGTATAATGCTTAATGGCCTCACCAGCGGACATCTCTAGGTTTCAGATTTTGGCTAGGAAACCACAGGGCCTAGAACAATCCTGAACAAGCAATTCTAATGATCAACATATATTACTGATTGAGCTGCACCAGAGTGTGAACTACCTTGGATAAAAACATAGAGTAGGAGGCCGACATAAAAAGTTTTCTTTTCTGTTCTCCTCTAGTAAGCTGCTCAGTACAGGTAAACCATGACTTGATGTTCTGGTACTTAGAGATGAATATGTGGGTGCATCCATGGCTATCTATTAACTTTTTTCAGATAATACAGAAAAAATATAACTTTATATGGGTTTGGTTCCAGATGAAATCACTGTTACAGTAGGCCCACTGAAAGCAATGGGACTTGAGTTAGTCAAGACTAATTTAAGCCCCATTGATTTAAACAGATCTGATACAGGTCTTAAATAATTTTAAGTCCAAATTCAACCTGCTGTCCTTTCTCTATTCTTTTTTGCTACTTATTTCCTCCATTCCAATAACTGATCTGCAGCTGTACTTTTGGATAGCCTATCTAGCTTATTCTATGACTAACAGATTTTCCCATGGACCTCTGATAAATTGTTGACTTGATCTGACATGCCAGCTCTTGCAGTTTCGTCAGAATTGTCAATTCTTTTATTCAAAAAAAGAAGAGGAAAATGAGGAGACAATAAAAGAAGTAGGAAGACAGATTTGGCCCAGTGTTGACAGTCAGGTGTCCAGTGGGATAGCTGGCTTGTCAGTGAGGGGAATTTTGTTCAGGCAACGTTAATTGATTTGACTCTAAGGGCTTTTTCACACCGAATAACGATAGCACAATGATTCCACTTTAATTCCCATAGTTACACTCAGTGGAAACCTGGATTTGCAGTTTAGGGAGGGTTGCTTAGAATTCTCAGCCAAGAGTGCTAATGCCTCACCAAACAATAAACCCCAGGATTCCACAGGACGCAGCCATGTAGATTAAAGTGAAATCATACTGCTATCATTGTGTAGTGTGAAAAGGCTCTGAGAAAAACAGATCTCCCTGTTACCCTGTTTACTGGGGTCCCGGGAGGGACACCTATATGTGCTCTCAATTAACTAAGTTTGGGGAGATTAGCTAGAGCACAAGTTAGCAATGCAAGAGGCAGGGCAACGCAGTGGAATCGTTTACCCAATGTCTACAGGGTCAGGCCAAGCCAAGGAGCACACCAAGGTTAAGAATAATTGAGGTTTTTATTAAATACAGACAAACAGTGTATGCGACACACACACTCAGATAACTATAGAAAATAAAGGTTCGAGTGGTATAGAGGGATTTTTGAGAGGGATTGTTCAATTGGGTGATATGACACCTGTCCTGAAGATTGAGTTTGTTGGTTTGGAGTCTCAGTACGTGGGACTGAGGGGACAGCTCGCCAAACAAAGCGGCAGCAAGGCTGGATGGAAGTCCGGAGCGATCTGAGGAAGGTCTCGGAATCAGAGGTTTTTATGGGGAGAAATGTAACTGCAGGCTATTCTGTATTGGGGGAAAACAATGAGTTTCGGGCGGGAGACAAAGCTTTGGAAAGGTCAGAATTTAGTATGATTGAGTTGGGTCCGAATTGACAAAGAGGTAGACAGTATGCAAATGCTCAGTGCTTGGCAGTTGAGTATTCAGCTTGCCAAGTTGTCTGCTCAGGGCAGGGAGTTCTTTGTAAGCAGCGTGCATACATAATGAGGGTGTTTGCAGAGAGGTCTCCTGAAGCAGTGATCTGGCTATTTCTGGCCTGCCTGTACTGTTTTGGGATATTGCAGCGTTTGATGGCTGAGCCTAGTTCTGTGCTTGTTCGGGTGCCTCACAAACAAGTGGAGAGGGGTGGTGGAAGACAGCCAAATTATTGATATCAAAATGATATCTTTATGCTATCTCCAAGGAGGCCTAACCTGCAGTAACATCCCTCTTTCAGTCACAAACATATGTAAATCTTAGCAAAAATAAATAAATCCCTTTTATATGAGATCTACATAAACAAAAAGAAGTAGCCATTTCCACCAGAGATATTTGGTTTAAATGCATATGCAAGTGATCTAGTAATCAAGCCAGCCAATTAGATGTACAATTAGTTGACCTCTTGTATTAAAAGTTTATGTGCAGAAACATAAATCCTGTGGACAGTCCTTTCCCCTATTTTATTGCTCTTGCACTTGTAGAACTCTTGATGGGATAACAGGCCAGGAAATGCTTCCTTCACACAGACCACTGGCAAAATTGTTTGTCTCCTGGGACTAGCGGGCAAACCATTCCAGGCAGCCGTGCTTGTGGTCTTGTGTGCAGTTTTGACACAGCAGAG
Organism: Ctenosaura bakeri; assembly: GCA_948474755.1. Taxonomy (NCBI): domain Eukaryota; kingdom Metazoa; phylum Chordata; class Lepidosauria; order Squamata; family Iguanidae; genus Ctenosaura; species Ctenosaura bakeri. The sequence goes on from CAOLHI010000694.1 coordinate 168,808, forward strand.
CCCCCTCTCCAGCCTCCATATATGGGTCTCTTTCTGCCTACAAGGCTTTTTATTGGCCACAGGAGGAAGCCTCTTTCCATTAATCAACACAAAATAAATGAAACTTAAAGGCTAAATTGCGACACTGTGAGCAATTTCTACAAATTATGCAGGAACAACCAATACATTTCCCTGTAGATTGTGTAATTTGAAGGCAAAGGGAAGTAAGGTTGTGGGGAGGGAGACGAAGACTGCATTCTACTAAAAGCATGTTTAGAGAAAATTTGTTTCCCAGGGTTACATTTCAGTCCTTATTTTACCCTGAAGTGCATATTTAAGACATAACTGTGAGGTGATTCTTTTACTGTTAACCTAGTGTTGGGAAGCATGTACTTTGGTTTACATGCAGACCTTGTTTTGTGGCCCTTGAAAATTCCAAGAAAACTCCCCAAGCCCTGACCTCTCAATTTTTTTGTCTGATTTCTCATCCAGAAAGCACCCAATCTGCAATATGAACATGGCAGTGAGGGTCCCTTTGCCTTAAGTTTGCCAGATTTAATCTGAGATGGGGCTCCTATAACTAATCCTTAACAGAAATTGAAGCAGGACAGTACAGTAAAGCTCCATCAAGTAGGACAAAGGTATCTAGCTTTCCTCACTTTCCAAATCCCAATTTTCAGCAGTAGCCATCCTCTCCCAATATGGCTATTGCCTTGCCAGTGCATCCAATGACAAGAACAGAGCTGGGTACTTCTCTGCACGCACACCCATCTGGTGGGAAATGACTAAGGGAGCTTGAAGCTAAGAGATGACATGATAGCCATGTTGAAATATTTGAAGGGATGTCATGTTGAAGATGGAGCAAGTTTGTTTTCTGCTGCTCCAGAGATTAGGACATGGAGTAATGGGTTCAGGAAAAGATATTTCACCTAATCATCAGGAAGAACTTCCTGGTGGTAAGAGCTGTTCAACAGTGGAAGATGCTGCCTCAGAATGTGATGGAGTCTCCTTCTTTGGAGGTTTTTAAACAGAGGCTGGATTGCCATTTGCTGGGGGTGCTTTGAGTGTGTATTCTAGCATGGCAGGGGGTTGGACTCGATGGCCATTGTGGTCTCTTCCAGTTCTATGATTCTACAAATATGGACTACTAATCAGAAGCTGAATGGACTTCCTTCACCTGATCTGGCTGCTGGCTCTTAAGGTGGGCTGAGTTAGCATTTACACAGTCTTACATCAAGACTACATAGTCCTACTGAATACAGAGCGGTTATGGATCCGTAACTTTAGGTTAGGAATCTGTAACTGCAATACTGAATGTCAACCAACATCTTTATTAAGACAGAGGAATAGGATGGCTTAGAGAGTAGAAGATTCTCCTTCGTTGAAAGTCTTTCAACAAAATATGGATGGCCATCTCTCAGGAGTGCTTTTAGTTTAGTATTCCTGCATGGCAGGGTGGTTGTATGCAAGCGGCCCCTGTGGTCCCTTCCAACTCTAGGATTCTATGATTCCATGAACATCTGCTCTTGACTTCCCCTCAAGTTTCACCCAGCAACTCAATTTAAGGATTTTATTCTCCCAACAGACAGCTTTCTAGCATCAGTTAGATGGTACCTAACAAAATACTGCATCCATTTTGAGGCTGCAAAGACAAACACAATGGCCAGTCTGGCAGGCTGTTTTTCTGGAGTTTTTATTCCACCCCCATCACCTAATTTTTGTCCTGTTGGCCTGGATAAAGAAGTCTGGAGATTTTGCTCCATTTATGCACAATTTTCATAACATTGTGTTGGTCTCAGTAAAAATACGCATCTGTGATTTTAATTGTTACTCATGTTGCAAAATTGCTAGTCAGCCTTGCTGATTTACTACTAATTGCCTCCAAGATCTACCAGTAGCTCTTGATCAGAGGCTGGATAAAAGTACTTAGAAATAAGTGGTTACAAGTAGCTGCTTGCTTGTAATTAAATTCTTTTTGCAATAACAGTGGCATAAGGACATTACACTGCGATTATACTTTAATGAGGAATAACTAGTGCTTTTGTACTGTAACTACAGCCTTTTAAGCAGTCACCATAAGTCAACTGGCAACTTGAAGGCGCATACAGACACATACAAACATGCACAGCTGCAAGAGTGTGGCCTAACTCCGTGGTGATGAAGGCATATCATCTGTTAAGTTTAAGGGTTGTCTTGAGCTTTGCCTCATGCTGCTGTCTCATGCCTGGTTTGGGTGTTAAGGCAACAATTGGGTGGCTGGAATTTTGCACCATATGTCAATGGCTTGGGGCATTCCTATCTTTTAATACAATTAAGGGCTATTTCAGACTGGTGCAAAGAAGTAAGAGCTCTTGCAACCAAGCTCTTCTTGACTTGATGCCAGGAAGTACCACATGGTGCCACCTCTGCATACACTCACAGCCTCACTCAGTTTTTTGTTGTTCTTGTTGTTTTGTTTTAGTTTCTGTAAAAAGGTGGTCAGGGAGCCAGCATGACATAGCGGTTTGAGTATTGGACTACGACCTTGGAGACCAGAGATCGATTCCTCACTTGGCCATGGAAACCACTGGGTGACCTTGAGTGCATCACATGCTCTCAGTCCCCAGAAAACCCCATGAAAGGTTCGCCTTGGGGTCACCATAAGTTAGAAACAACTTGAAAGCATACAACAAAAAAGTGGTCATAGGATTGAAGATAAAACAAGCTCTCTGACATCATAGGCAGCTTGGCCAATCATCATCGAGATCTTTTCAGTACCTGTTCTCACTGCCATATCTGTGGGCTCTGAATGATGTTAGACCCAGTAGGGACATGTCTTCCTTTTAAATGAATAGCAGTCCTAAAAATCCCTTATGTAAACTGCAAGAGACTGCTCCTGCCGCCAGTTGCCCCCTGCCAACTCCACAGTAGCAGTGAGGAGGAGGCATGGCCAAGGAACCTAGCATGAAATGCAAGTATTAAACCAGACATATTCCTTGGGACTTTTTTGTTCTGATTGATCTTGACATTAACAGCAAAAACAAACAAAAAAGTCTGGGTACAAATAAAAAGTTGCTACTGAGTAGCCACAAAATAGTCTGGGACAACTGAAACTTTATCTGATTATTAAAAACAAAACAAAACAAAACTACAACAGAGAAATATTCCTAAAAACACTGCAACCTCTAGCGACATTGGCCTTGTCTGGAGGAGTCCTGAAAGTAGCCATTCAGTTACTTTTGAATAATAGGAAAGTAAGCAAGCATAGTATAATGGGTCAGGTGTTGGATGAGAGCTCTGGGAGACCAGGGTTCAAACTCCTGCTATGCCATAGAAACCACTAGGTGATCTTAGACAAATCACACTCTCTCTGCCTTAGAAGAAGGCAGTGGCAGACCTCTTCTGAACCAATCTTGCCAAGAAAACTCGGTGACTGAGGCCCCTTCCGCACCTTACCTTTCTTCAGTGCTGGGGTGCGGGGATCGTGCGAGCAGCCTCCAGCGAGAGGCTCTCGCGTACCTGCTGCTTCAGCTCCACACAAGCTGCCTGCTTGCGCGAGAGCCCCACCTCTTCCTTCCGCAGTGCAGCCTGGGGGCCCGGGGGCAATGCGCAGTTGTGCACCATTTTCGACTGGAAGCTGAAAATGAAAAGATGTGTGATCGGCGCCTGCCAGCCCCTGGAGCATCATGCGATTGTGAGTGTATCATGCAGATCACTCCTCACAATTGCGCAATGCTCCAGGTGCCCTTTCGCATGGCAAATGCTGTGCGGAAAGAGCCTGGGTCACCTTAAGTCAGAGTAAACTTGAAAGCACAGAACAAAAACAATAGGAAAGGAGTTACTTTGGGCCTGTTGGACCCTGCAGCGTGTAGCTTGATGAGGCACTGAAGCAATCTGGCTGAGAATTATAAACACTCCCTCCCTAAACTGTCAATCCCAGGATTTCAGTTAAACTAGAATCATAGTGCTATAACTGCTAAGTGTGACAGAACCCTTTGAAGAATGTGTAACTGTGATGGCCAGTAGTCATTTCATTAGTGTAATGGGCATCATCCAGAGCCCAGATGGCTGGACCACCTGTTTCTCAGCTCCTCAAAAGCCACACCGATACTGTTGCTGTTTTGGGAGGCTGGAATGCCTGTGTGTCACTTCCAGTCACTTCTCAGGCAGTTTATTGTTTTTTGTGGGGGTGCCCCCTAAAACATTAAATAGCTACCTAAAGAGGGATGGGTCACTTTACATGGATGAAAAAACTTTTTTTTTTCCTGGTAAAAATCTCTGCATGTGCTATGGGGCTCCACAGTCCCAAAAGATCACCTGTGACTCACCTACCCCACAATTCCCATCCCTGTGACAATGGTAACTAATCCTTTATTAAAAGGAACTTTTCAAGCTCTCATAAACAACAAAAAGCCCCTTACAGCTAGCAATCCTGTGATCCATGAGTGCAGAGACAAACCAAAGTCGAGTAATATCCTCGTTAGGACCATTCAAAAGGTAACAAATGCTCTCCCTTAGTACGTTCCAGTTCTGTGATCCACCTTGGGTCCACCCCTGAAAGAGGATGAGCCTGGTCAGTCCACCCGCCATATTAGTAAAGCCCTGTTTAAAAAAAGAGAGAGAGAAAAGGCATGTGTGTGTGCGCGCGCGCGTATTTCACATTCTTTATGGATTTTCCCTGGCAACTGTAATTGCTTTCTTTTTGTGTAATTTTTTTCAAAAATATATGTTGGGGGGGGCGGTAGAGAAATGGATGGAAAAAGGAGATAGCGTCGCCGTCAGACTGCCATGGCCTGTTCTCCACCTGTTGTTATTTTGGTCTGGCCCAATCAACCTGCTAGCCAGGCTGGAGCCAGCGAGCATCTGGAAAAACTGCACTGTTTATAAAACTGACATGGAGCGGCACCCCAGGGCCCTGACCTCCCACACAAATCTGGAAATGATTAAATTGGCCCTGGCTGTCTTCACTGCCGAGAGCTTCACGCTGAGCGAACAGACCACCATGGACATTTGGAGTTCTCATTAGGGGGAGAAGGAGAAAGAAAAAAGAAAAAAGCTGAAAATGTAACCAGTTCCCTCTTGTAACAGTGCCCTCCCGGCCGCCGCCGTCTCCGCCACCCTGCCCGCCATGGTCTGTTCTCCTGAATTGCCCCCCCCCGCCTTCCCAAGAGGCAAACAAAGTGCTACACGCAAGGAGACAAAAGCCCGGCTGAACCCCCACTCCCCTTTCCCAGTCCAGGATCTTAAGAAGGCCCTTCTAGGAAAAGTAACTTGTGCTTATGGCCGCAGCAAGGAGGGAAAATGAACACGTAATTGGTGAACAGTGTGGCACATGGAAGCTGCTTTGGAGTTACAAGAAATTGTTGCTGGACCTAAAATGAGAATTTTAGGAAGTCAAGCTGGGCCAGACGTGGAGAATACACTTGCAGAATGGCCATACAACTCCTGGTGCAGTGCTTGGGCGCATAACCTTTTAGACTACAACCTCTCCCCACAAATCCCCCAATTAGCATGTTGGGTGGGGGATTCTGGGACTTGCAATTCAAAAGATAACCAAACTCTGGCCAATTTCCGTCCTATACTGTTATGGTGCTATTATTCCACTTTCAACAGCCTGTGGAATTCTGGGCTTTATAGTTTACTGAGGCCAAAGAGCTCTCTGGCTGAGAATTCTGAATGCCCCTCCCTAAATGCAAACCCCAGGGTTCCATAGGTTGTTGAAAGTGGAATAATAGCACTATAACAGTGTAGTGTGGAAATGGCCTCCATTTGTATATGTGATTGTGTGCGGGAGGTGCATTTAATCAACTAAGGTGTGTGTGCAGGCTGAATGATGTGTGTTAAGGTATTTATCATGAGATTTATGTAATATAGATGAATATATTAATTGTTTGATTGAAGGATGTGAAATGCTATGCCCTTCAGATGTTGTGACCTCCTTCCATCAGCCCAGTCAACATGCCCAAGATATCGTGGAAGTGTAGCCAAAATAAATGGAAGGTCAGAATTTCCTTATGCCTGGCACTCATGCCTCTCCTATCCTTTCTATTATTATTCTCATAACAATTTTTTTTAAATACTGGACATGCTACAAATGATTATGGCAATATGAATGTGAATTCTGTATATTCAGAGGATCTGCCAGTCCAACAGCATCTGAAACATGCTGCTTATACAACATGAACTCTTAATTTTTTAATGGCCTAAATCCAGGGGTTGATTCACGCTGCATAATTATAGGCTGGGTATCCTTTATGCAAAATGCTTGGCTAGAAGTGGTTTGTATATCAGATTTTGGGATACTTATATTTTCATATACATAAAATACAGTACTATGCAGAAGATCTCCAGGGAGCCTGTGAATGAACCAGCTATTTCACTTTAACTGCTATGGTTCTATCCTGTAGAATTGTGTAATTTTGCAGTTAGAGGGACATTTACAATTCTCAGCCAAAGAGGTCCAGTGTCTCATTAAACTACAAACCCCAAGATTCCATAGGATGCAGCCATGGCAGTTAAAGTGTAACAATAACACAATAACTGTGTAGTGTAAATGGGTCCCTGGTATACCCCAACTAAAGTTGATCCACTAAATCAATGGGATTTCCAGAAATGAAATGGGTCTATTCTAGTTAGAACTAGCAAATGGTTTAGGCCAATATAGAAAAAAGTAGGATCGCAAATATCTGACTTTCTTATTGGTGCTGGCCATAGAAGTCACCTTGGTTCTCACTCTGGGAGGAAGGAGGAATATAAATATAATAAATAATTTCAAACAAGATTTCTTTAAAAAAAAAAGGCCTACAAAAAGCAGGGATATTCTACCAGGAATTTCTCTTGTGTGAGCCCCATTGAAATCAATGTGATGTCCACAAGAGTAACCTGGTGCTAGTAGAGAGCTCCCATTCATTTAATTAGGCTTTGCATTGAAGAATCTCCCAAAGGATTGCAATCTATGGCTAGTCAGCAATATTAAAAGAAGAAAAGCTAAATCATGGTGTTGTCTTACCAGGGACTGTTATTTTTCAGAAAGGGAGAAAAGAATTCTAGCTCTGAGCAGACGTATTTACTGGCAAACCTTTAAAAGATTTTCTGAATTTGTCCATTTAAAATGTGTGGAATATGCTTTTTCAATTAAAACTTTGCAGGGTGGCCAACAAGACATACTAAAAAGTCAGCAACAACACATTGTGTAAAACCATGGCACCACTTTTTAAGCACAAAAACGAGCAAACAAACAAATACTATCAGGGAAAGATTGGCTGAGAAATTTTGTTTTGTTTTTTTCGTGAGGAGAACTTCCCAAAATGTACAAATTTGCTCATATGTTTGAAAGAAAGACCTTTAAAAGGAGGTGTGCGAGAAAGTGAAACTTACAGAGGCCTTGCACTTAAACATCTCCTTTGAATCACTCTATATTCGATCACACTGGTGGTTCAGAATTAAGGTTGCTGTTTTTGAAAGCTGTGTCAAAGGGGTGCAACATAATCTTCTGTACACTGGGATTAGTGATCCCTGTTACATTTGGCCAGTGCAGATGGATGTGGATTTCAATTGGCTCATTTCTGAAAATAAGAACTTCACAAAATTTGCAAATTTCTTCATAACTTTTGTGGAACAAACATGAAGTTTAAAAGAGTGGAGTGTAAGAGACAGCAAAAGTGATAGATTGGTTCATCCCTAAATCAGGACAACCCAGTTCTCAGAGTGGGGTGGGATGGGATGGGGAAAGAATCCAACCTACCTCTTGTTAAGCAGAACCTAAACCATTCAAACTTCTTTTGAACTAACAAAACAGAGTGTAATCTAGTTTGGAATTTCAAGGGAAAAAAGCCCTCATATTTTTTCTCCAATATCCAACCCAACCCACAAGCCCATCAGAAAGGGAGTGAATTGGCCTAGTTTTTAAAATTTACAAAAGAGAGAATATGGTGGATTTATCTAGGCCCATCTACAGCTTTGGCTAGATAAAAAAAACAGCATGGTGTAGTGGTTCAAGTGTGGTACTAGGACCCTGGAGACTAGGGTTCGATTCTCTACTTGGCCATGGAAACCCCACTGGGTGACTTTGGGCTCATCACACATTCTCAGCCCCAGAAAAGCCAGCTTTGCCTTAGGGTCACCATAAGTCAAAAACAACTTGAAGGAACACAGCAAAAATATAGCTTTGATGCCATTGAAAACAAGGCCCTTTCCTGGATTGTTCTCCATAATTCTTCAGATGTCATGGACAGAGAGAGGCTGATAAGAAAGCTCTTGTCTTACATATAATGGAAGTATGCCACCCTCATAGGAAACATAAGTATTGGGTGATTGCTTAGTCTAAATCATTTTTGTCTATACACTGCAGTAGTTCTTTAGGATTTGAGATAGCAGTCTTTTGCAGCTATACACGGAGGTGCCAAGGACCAAAACTACAACCCTATGCATTCAGAGCATGTGCTCTACAACTAAGCCATAGGCTGTTTATTGCTGGACAGCTGTAATTTTTTTTTTAAACACTTGGTTCTGGGACAACCACTCACAATCATCTGAAAAGAAGAAATATATCGAACAAAACAAGAGGATAAAAAGTGTGAAAATCTGAGTGATACTTGCATTTGCTAATTTATGTGTTGACAACAATTCAGGAATAATTACTATATTTTAAATAGAAATACAATTCCTAGTGGGCTGTGGGTGGTAGCTTCACTGTCAGTGGGACTATGAATACACTCTGTTGTTTAGTTTCAACTTAAAGGAGCTATCCGTGTTCCTGAACTTATCACAATAGAAAGGGTTTCAGCACCATAGATCACTATGTCAAAGTTTAAACTACATACCAGAGTGGATTCACAGATCCACTGATACGAGAACCACCAGTGGCCACTGAGTTGAATGTTAAAGGACCTATCCAAGGTACTGAAATGCCTATATCTTTAAAAAAATTGGATTCAGGACCTTGGATAGCTCCCTTAGAATTCAGACTAAAACCCAGAGCATATTCACCATTGACACAAAAGCACCAGTCTTCAGTATGTACATCTGCTGGCAGCAGGAAGACTGTTGTTCAGAAGCCATCCTTGGAGAGGCAACTTCAGGGTTCCTATTTTTCATTCTTATGACTCCTTAACTTTGGACTTGAATTGGACAGCTTTCAAATAGAAGACAGTCCTCTCTAAAACAGGACAGGTAGCCACTGTATTTGGATTGCAGATTCCTATAAGGACTTCAGGACTGATCACATTGGGTTGCTTCATGTCATCATCATCACAACAACTCTGTAAGGGATTTGATTTAGCGGGACTGGCCCTATGATTAGGCACAGTGCAGCAGCTTCCACTGGCAGCACATGAAGGCAGGGAGGAGCAAGAAAGCATTGCAGAACAGAGCTATGTGTGCAAAATGGTCTGTCCGGTATTCCCTAATCTGTCCTGCCTTCAAGTGCAGTGGAGGACACTAATCCCTTACCACTGTCAAAATAAGACTTTTTGCTTCACATCATGTGGTCGATGGATGTTCATTTTGTCCTTTGCCCAGGTAGCAAAATGTCTTCTAGGCGAAGCTGAGAAAAACTGACTGGTCCAAGTTTACTATGAGAGTTTCATGGCTAAAAAAAGATTTGAACCTGAGTCTCATTGATCAAGTGCACCCTATAGTGACTACACCATAGTGACTCCTTTAACTTGATTGAGTTCACCCCAACACAAATGCTCTCTCAATAGCTTCAATTCTCTCTTCCCTCTATCAGAATTCTGCCACATCCTCATAAATCTCCATGGAAACCCCCACTACCTACTTTCTGCTGCCTCCACAAGCATCCTGCCCTGCAGAAGGCAAGTCCTGCAGATCACCAAAGAAAGCCTTATTGGATTAACCTGACCCTAGCTCAGCCAAGGGTGAGTGTTTGGCCATTCTGCCAATTTCCAGGTCTGCTTAGCCTGCTGGGCAACATTTTAATTAAGGATGTGTAGCTAATGAATTATCCGTGACTCATAGCTGCCTGAGGAAAACATGAAATCAACCTGCTTTGAGTTTACAAGCTGTCAGACTAAACATTTGCCAGGAAACAGATCCTCAGTGCTTAGCAGAGTAAGGTCTCAACTCAAGGCCAGAGGATGTGCTATTATAGGGCTTTGGCAGCTAGGCAGCTAGGTATAAGAAGGTTTATGATACAGTTGTATTGCTCTGTGAGGCCATAATGCAGCACAAGCTATGCTTGCTAGGCTTAGAAGTCTTATCTTGGGAAATGCCAAGTCATTCCAGAACAGCTGCAGCGGGTATCCTTCAACTGAGGCATAAGGCCACCTTGCGCAGTAGGTACAGGTAATGTTACCAAGCCAGAAGCATCCCAGGTCCTTAGATTTAAGAATCAGATCTTGAGACTCAGAGATGACTTTGAGAGATGTTCCAGTGGGCAGGGTCCAGTAATGTCACAAGGGATGACCCTGCTGAAGTCTTTTAGTGTCATTCATTTAAGCATCTGCCACAGTTGCTTGAAGTATGTCATTCAGATAAAAACAAAATAGTTATCTGATTGAAAAGTAAGTTTTTCAAGCTCTTCATTAAATACGGGGTGGGGAAAAACTTTCCACAATTCTGTATTTTCCATCTTGGTAACAAGGCATTTTTAAGTAACTGTCAAAATGCACACCCAGTCCTGGCTTGTGGATAGTCAATGGGGATGCATGGACACAATTTAATCAGTGAACCAAAAGATTCCCACCCCTGTTTCAGTGTTTTTTGTAAGTTAATGCAAACCAACAAATAAAAATAATCCCCACATGTATGTCTTTCACAATTCCAGATCAGTAGTGGGTTTTCAAAACCAATTTTCCTAAGCTTTGATAAGAATTCTTGGTATTTTTCTTTTTAATTCAGACATTTTCTAGGGATGGGCAGGATAATAAAAATTGCTAGGGTAACGGTGTGAGTAAATGTATTTGCAGCTTTTCCTTGGCTTCTTCCTTTTTTTAAAAAAAAATCACTTTAACACAATCTGAATGTCACAATTGTGTATAATGGAGAAGCTTCTACTCTGAACTTTTTGAATGGGAGAATAATAGAATGGGAGCCCAGAAATATTTTCATTTAATGCCCTGCCTGGTTAGCACTGCTTTTAATAATAGCTGGGAATTGCAGACCAACTGAAGAAGGCTTTTCAAGCTGTTTGAACAGTGTAAAACAAACTTTTCTCAGCACTTTTTAAAACTTTTCCAAGTACTGAGTTTAACCCATGAGAGCTGTAATCCAAAACCAGAAATTTTGCTAAGGAAAAAAAATGTTTCCAAACTCTAGGTTTAATGTGTTATTCACATTAACAATGCTTTGCACAACTCCTGCCCCATTTTTTTACCATCAGGTTTGTTACTAATAATCATTAATATTTTGGGTGGTGATAGTTATAAAAATAGCAACACCATCATGTCACACCCAAAATATAGCAGAGATTGCTCCCACAGCTTTGGAAGCGTGCCCAGCAGCAGAGAATATCTTAGCAGCAATGCACTGTAGCCAGGAAAAACTCATCCACGCCAATTGTTTTCTTCCATAAAGGAGGCAATTTATTCTTGAGTTACAATGTGTACATATTTACAAGAATCTCCAGAAGGCATACCAGCATCCCTCTGCTTGCTCTTTCTGACAGAGCCTCCAGCAGACACGTCAGGCACCATATGCACTTGTTGCCTAGTTCTCAACTACATTTATACTCACACTAGCTGATGCAATCCTGCCAGCCTTTGCATTCTCCCCATACCTGATGCAACCTTCTCCCCTGGTTGCTCATCAGCATGACTCAGCATGACTCAGCTAAAGTCACATGGCTCTTCACAGGTGCACTTAACCCATATCACAAAGTATTTTCTACAGGTTTGGTCCAACCTTTTCTTGACACATCATCAACAATAACAACATAGACCAGTGAAGCAGTTCAACTTGTTATTGTGTGCCTTCAAGTCATTTCCAACTTGTGGTGAATTTGTTGTGGGGTTTTCTGGGGCTGATAGTGTGTGACATGCCAAAGCTCACCCAATACGTTTCCATGGTCAAGAGGGGAATTAAACTAAAGTGGGTCAGTCTAGATGATCTCTGGGTGTGAGGGAAGAGCAGTTAGAGCAGTTGATTTTCTCTGCAGTTGAAGACTCTCTCCGTGTTTGAAAGGAATACAATGGTATTCTGTGAGACAGAATGTTAGGGAGGATGGAATGTGCCTCACTATGCTTTGCAACATTTGTAAGATTATGCAGGAGAATGGTGGGAACCATTTGTACGTGTCAGTTTTCTTTTCTTGACCATGTGATGTATCTGTATTGGAGATGTATAAATTGCTCTGAGTGCAAGGAGGCGGGGCCCAGACTTTTGAGAAGTATTTCACTGGGACATTGTGCACAATAAATCTTGTTTCTAAAACCGTGGATCTCTATCTCAATTCTGCTACAAAACTTTGGCCTCCAAGGTCGTAGTCCAATGCTCAAACTACTGCAAGGTGTTGGCTCTCTACTTATACCTATCTAAATAGGAATCAGACGCCAGTCTGGTTAAGTTTAATGGGTCTTACAACTTTGAAATGGTAATAATCTTAATATATCTCAGTTGTCATTTCAGTTTTTTTTTCCTTCACAGTAGGGAAGAGAAAGAGTTGGAGAAAACAGAGACAGAAATAAGGAGAATAGAGACTATGAACACAGCTAGGAGCAGTAGATTCGAAAGAGAAGGAGGATGGGGGAGAGAGAGAAAGAGACAGGGAAATGGGAAAAGGAAGCACAGTCTAGGGAGTATGAGGTGGGGAAAAAGTAGAGAATCAGAGAGACAGAAAGAGGAAGTTGTGAGTGAGGGAGAAAGAGGATGAAAGGAAAGGAGGTGAAAAGAAGGAGAAGTCATTCAGTTGTGGGTGCGGAGAAAGAGAAAGAGAACAAGAAGAGAGGAAGACAGGTATTACGAAATGAGAGGAAATAAGAGTTCCGTGGGAAGAAGGAGGAAAAAGATAAGAGGAAGCAGGAGAGAGGATTTGTAGGCAGGAGTTGCAGGTGAGGAAAGAGAAGGAGAAAAAGGATGAGAAAGAGAAGAAAACAGAGAAGTAAAATTATGAATTAAAAGAGAAAATGGGATCAAATGCCCAAGCAAAGTTGAAGAAGAAAGACTTTAGTGCCAGATGGTTCTTGTGGGTTTTTCAGGCTTTGAGACTGTGTTCTGGTTGTATTTTCTCCTGACATTTCCCCTGCATCTGTGGCTGGCATCTTCAGAGGAATGGTAAATTGGGCGTGGAGTGGAGAATATATATGCCAGTCTCCTCCTCCAGGGGGAGGAAGCAATTAGCATAATAGTCCTATTATGTGTATTGGATACTTGTTCCTGGAGGGAGACTTCCTGAGCCCAGGTGGGGCTCGTTAGGGCTCATTAGTATCTTTTGTGTTTTGATTTGGTGTTTTTAGTACCAGACTTTTGCTAGATGTGGTACTCATATACTTCAGACCAAGAAAAAAAGGTATGGAGCCCTGGTGGCACAGTGATTAAATGCCAGTACTGCAAGCCACATGGTTGTGAGTTCGATCCTGCTCGGCTCCAAGGTTGACTCAGCCTTCCATCCTTTCACAGGTCGGTAAAATGAGTACCCAGCTTGTTGGGGGCATGTACAGAAATGTATCAAAATACATGCTATTTGTAAGTTGTTCGCTGCCTCGATCCGTACGGAGAGGCGGGATACAAATAAATAAATAAAATAAAATAAAAAATATTAGGGCTTCAACCATTTAGAGCAGAGTGACCTTTCTATGAAAGGAAAAGCAGTAAAGCAGTGATCCTGTAGTACCAAATTCCATGACTCTTGACAAGATAATAATGAGGCCCTCTGCTGAGCACTCCTTCCCTCTGAGTCCTGGTGCAGGCTACAGTTTGAGAAATTTAGGGCAGGGGGCATCAAGACAGGCTTCCTGAAAAGTCCACATTAGCTACTCCAAAGTACTCTGCAGTAATAGAGTTAGCAGCACATAGTTTTTTATTTTTTTAAAAAAAATATCTTTTCAAAGCAGCATTCTCTCAGTAAGATTCCTTTTCTCACCTGAAGGCCAGTGAGAGAGGGGAAAGCCGCTGAGACTCGGGGCCAGGCTTGTACCTCAGGAGATCCTAGATCTTGGTTACAGTCAAGAATGGCAGTGTGATAGCCAGAAATATCAGGTCCAAAGGGACACATTAGGAAATTCTTTTGCAAAGGGCTATCTTCAGAGTCATGTTCTTGTGTTATTCCCACTTATTTTAATTGAGTTTGCAACGAATATCTTCCTGATTCTTCATGTTCTACAGTTTGTGGCAGTGCATGCATGTGACAGTAGGGGCAGAAAGACAACAAGAGAGTGAATCAGAAGTGTTTCTATAATACACAGTGACCACAGTTTGTCATGGCTCCGTCCTTAGCAATTCGGGGGCCTGTAGTTTTGTGAATTATTTAGAACTTTCTGCTAGAGAGCTCTCATATGCTCCAGGAACTATCTACCCCAGAGGTTCTCAAGCAGAGTTTCCTGGAATGCTAGTGCTTGCAAGAAGTCACTAGAAGTTCCATGAGAATGAAAAGAGAGGGAAAGAGAGAGAGAGAGATTGTGATTGAGAAGAAGAAGAGGAGGAGGAGGAGGAGGAGGAGGAAGCTGTCTTGAGCTGTAGATATAATAATTTTTATTCAGGGGTTACCTGAGATCTGAGCAACATTTCAAAGTTCTTCCAGGGTGAAAACACTGAGGAAGGCTGATCTACACTAAATTAAGTTGATATAACCATCGGTCTGTCTTCTCAAGGTATCTTGGGAACTGTAGTTCAGGGGAATGGACTAGAAGTCTCTGACAGAAAATGTTAAGTACAGGCAAGTCTTAATTTATGTCAGGGTTGTGTTCTTCAACTTGCAATATAAATTGAGAGTGTTGCAAATGTATGTGTGTTTGTGCATGTGTGTGCATTTGAGTCACCTGTTTTCTTTTGGTGACCCCATTAATTTTGTACGGTTTTCATAGGCAAGGAATACTTAGAGGTGGTTTTGCCAGTTCCTTCTTCTGAAATATGGCCTACAGTACCTGGTAGTCATTGACAGTCTCCCATCCAAGTATTACCCAGGGCTGACCCTTCTTAACTTCCAAGATCGGATGAGAGCTGGTATCTTTGGGGTATATAGGCTGTCCTAATAGGGTGTGTGGAGGAGCTAATTCCATAGGGAATCATTGGATACCCGAGAATGGATTGCACCACTTGACAGTGAGAATCATTTTCCCCTGCACATCTGTAAAGTACAAAAAGAAAACCAGCTCAAGTTAGGCAGAGAGGGCTACAGTGAAATCTTTCTTTCTAGTTTGCAACTTTTCTTTTTCCTGTTTTTTTTTCCATGTGGCAACTTTCAAAACTGATAACTTCCACTCATGGTCTGAATTGGTACAAAACTATTGTACTACCTGGCTCTGCTGTGCATATGTAGATCCCAGCCTTATTTTGGGAAGGGTGCATTTATCTTGCTAATCACGATTTGCAGTCCTTAGAGCTGGAAAAGACTTGGCAGTGAGCAGGACTGAGACATTTGGATCTGATCTTCACGCTGTTATCCCCTAGTGCCTGCATCTGCTCACCAAGTGCAAAGGAAAGACTTTTGCCTCGACTTGGAATTGGCTTATGGGGAAGATCTGAGTGATTTCCAGACAGCATTTGGCCAGGGTTTCCATCACTACATCAACTCCAGGTCCCAACAAGGATTCATTTACACCGACGAAGCACCTGTATAGGCTCGGAAGCCCCGTGGAAGGAGCACGTACTTTGGAAGAAAAAATAAGAAATGCCGGGACTTCCAAAAGAGCTGAAACTTTACATTTCAAGTTTTGTAAAGAAAAGAATGCATTGTGTGCCAGAGAAAAAATGAAAATCTATGACACCTGTGAATCTTGGGTTGGGGAGAACATTTTATAATTGGAGTATCAGGAGGTCATTTTGTTTTTCCATTTGTTTTCCTCATTAAAAGCATTATTCAAATGGGTGATGGGAGGAAAACACACTTAAAAATGTAGGAAAAAGTACCTAAACACTCTGTGTGTGTGTACCTAAAAAGGGCTAAAGTGAATGCCTTTCCTCTCTGGGTGATGGTTCTGAAGGTCCTATCCTGGGATTAGGCATATGTATGCCATTTTTGGATGTTGCAGAAGAGATGTCCAACATCTAAGCTTCTGTAAGGTGGCTTTGTCCACTTTAATCATTTCCATTTGGTTTTGTTCCCACTGATTCTATTGTGTGGTCTATCCAGTTGGCATTTTCAGGCATTTTACTACCTGCCCAAGGGCTCAAAAATGCCCAGCATGCATGATTACAAAGCTCCAAATAATTGGCCTAAATGCAGTTGCTAGTCCCAACTACAGCAAACCAGTGAAGCAATGATGATATCACACACACACACACACACACACATATATATACATACACCATTCAGCTTATGATTTTATGGGGCTATTCTGGAGACCAGTAACGACTGGTGACTTCTGTGTCAACATTGTAGTGAATCTGTCAGGGGTTTTTTAGTCCAAGCTTTAAGAGAGCTATCCAAGGCAATGACACTGCAGTCCCAAAACAGGTTCAACAATTTGGATAGCAACTTTAAAGACTAACACCCAGAGCAGATTCACCATCCTACTAACATGGGAGATACCAATCGCTACTGCTTTGGACTGGCAACTGGATTAAGGCATTTGTCTTTTCAGAGTTCTTGCTCTCTGACATTTCCTGTGTTTAGCTGATTGCTGACACTGGGAGATCTGTAGTAGAGGGTCTGGAGTGCAGAGCAAAACTTGATAAAGTTATTTTGAGGCTATGACTGTCAGAATTCCACCAGCCAACATGACCAGTGGTATCAGAATCCCCCAGCATTCTGGAACATATAGTCCAAAAAGTAAAAAAAAAAAAGTTTTTTTCCAAGCTGTGTCCAAGGGCTGTTTCATACCACACAGTTACAATGTTAGAATTCCATTTTAACTTCTGTGGTTCAATCCTATGGAATTCCCAAAGCTGCAGTTTAGGGAGGGGTATTTAGAAATGTCACCCAGCCAACTACTTTACTGCCTCACCAATCTACAAACTCCTCAATTCCATAGGAAGCAGTTGTGACAGATAAAGTAGAATCATAGTGCTAGAATTGTGTAGGTTGAAAGGGACCCGTGTATTCCTAGCTCCATCTACATATACTTATGGGGGCAAGGACACATGAAAAGGGGCTAATGAAAATGCTTTTCCTACCTGGGTGATGGTTCTGAAGGTTCTGACCTGAGATTAAGTGCATGTATAGGTTGGTTTTTGTTTTCTTGATGTTGCAAAAGAGGTGTCCAACATACGAGCTTCCTGAAGGTGGCTTCCAAGAACCACAGTGTACTGCCATGGAGTGTGCTGAATGTGGGAGGGGAAGAGAAACCCAGGCAGCTCAACCAGGAGTCATGAACTCATCCTAACCTGATGGATCTTCACTGAGTTGCTAGAGGTGCAGAAGGATCATGTCCAAAAGATGATTTATGTCATGCAGGAGAGTGATGTAAATGGTTGTGGCAGCTTGCTTCAGCAATAGAAAACTGCCTTCTGGAGGCATGCAGAACTGAGGGGACAGAGAGTTTTACCCTGGCCATACAATGAGCGATGCCTGCCATTGTGTGCCTGTTCTATCTTTTTCCCTAAGCAGTATTTCCTTGGTAAGAAAAGAGTCAGAAGACCCAATGGGAAAACACTGGAGGGTTAAAGATGGAAGACTCCGTAATCTGGAACTCTCATAAACATCCATAAATGAGGCAATATGTCTATATAGCAAAACTCTTGCTTGGAAACATTCTCTGTTAGTCCCACTTGACACGGAGGTGATTTTTATGAATTAAGCAGACAGATGCCAAGTTCAGATCTTTCCTAAGTCTGCCACCTCATCCATCCAGTTACCTACTCATTGCCACTCCCTGTCCCACTTCAGTTCCACTCATTTCCATCTTACACCCCCCCTAGCTTTCTCTGTCTCTCACTCCACTTTTGAGTGGCCAAGAACAAATTGATGAAAAGGGTGAGAATGAAAGGTCCAATAGGTTTTTCTAATTTCTGGGATGAAGAAACTGCTGCCCTTCAGATGTTACTTAACTACAGGTCCCACCATCTCTTATGATCAGCCCTGGGGGCTGAGGCAGATGGGAGTTCAACAGTGAGCCTTTCTGCATTACATTGTTATAGTGCTATTATTCCACTTTCAACATCCTGTGGAATTTCAGGACTTGTAGTTTACTGAGTCCAAAGAGCTTTCTAGCTGACCATTCTAAACTGCAAACCCCAGGATTCCATAGGATGTTAAAAGTGTAACAATAGCACTATAACAGCGTAGTGTGGAAAGGCCTGATGACTGAATGGTTGCAGGTTCCCTAGCGCTGTTTCAAAATAAGGTCCAGATCTTTGAAGGTGCAGCTATGGGAAATACTTATGCCTTTTGATCCATGCATCTGATCACCTGTGGCAATTTTCGAAGAGATAGTTATGCTACTCTGTTTCAGTATAAAAAGAAGGAAGTATAAAAGGAAGGCGTGACACCTTTTAAGAATTAGTTTTTAGTTTGGCTTTTTGTGGATTACGATCTACTTCCTCAGATCCATAGAGGAATTATAGCATATAAAAATAAGTCTGTCTTAGTTCTGATCTTCTCTGTCCCTCTGAGAACAGATCCAATCCTAGCTTGGAAAAGTTACATTTTATAATATAATACCCCCACCAATCTGGGTGTTGTGGTACAAAAAATTACATTTCCATGGTTTGGATTCAATCCTGTATCAGTGCAGGATTCTCCCATGGAAGCCACCAGCTGGCAGTAGAGACTCAGCAGCTCATTAATTTGGACCACCTTTCTTCCAACACACAGCAGATGAGTTTCCTCTTCCCTTTGTTAAAGATTGCACAAGCCATGCTATTTAAGCTGATTTGGATCAGTTCCTGTGCAATGCTAGATTTTCAT
The DNA here is from genome assembly GCA_948474755.1 of Ctenosaura bakeri. Lineage (NCBI taxonomy): Eukaryota > Metazoa > Chordata > Lepidosauria > Squamata > Iguanidae > Ctenosaura > Ctenosaura bakeri. The sequence continues at coordinate 187,727 of CAOLHI010000694.1, forward strand.
GGAAGAGCTACAGTCATTTGGCTTTGTGTATCTCTAGATTTTTTAAAAAAACACTATTATTTTGCTGTGTTTAGCACTGAGGGAAGTGCACTCTTCTTCATAGCCACTGATGACGTCAAGTGTGGTTTTGCTTTCGCAACTAGCAGCCTTTGGCTGTGAATTAATTGTAACACAGTCTGGTGCATGTCAAGCCTTTGCAAGGACTTTGTTGTTCCTGTGAGCTAGGCTGCCATGGCTTTTCTCAGTGCAGAAACATCTGGGGAAGAAGTGAGGATTTGGTAAAACAAGGTGAAACACATCTGCATCTTCTTATGCCAGTCATGTCTCTTCCCATTTTTGCTGAATATGCAAATATGTAAGCCACAGTCTCTCTATAGTTCCTACAGTATGTACTGCATTATGCATTAGCTTATCATGATGCAGATATTGGCTAGATTAAGAACAGTCCAGCCTGTGAGAGATATATTTGCATTTGCTCAGATGCTGACCAGGCCTGCATAGTTTATGCACTATAATAGAGGGAGGTAACCTTTGATCCTCCAGGTGTTTGGACTATGTGAGGCTTCTCCCCATTATCCCACCACTTTTCCCACCAGATGTGAGATTCTGCCTAAATCTCCACTGCCCCTAAATGTGAAGACTAACAGAAACCTCACTTAATCACCAAGGGTTTTGCCTTATCCTCACCTTAGTCACCAATGTAAGAACTTCTTCCTGTCCCACTTTTATGACCACCATGGATATCTCTTAGATGCCCTCAGAGTGTGTGACACATTGTGCAACTTCTATCCCCACCTGACACTAGTGTCTGCCACTACAGACACTGTGTTTGACCCCAATCTTTATATATTTAGTGTTGCTGGAGGCCCAAAGCATATAATACAAAAGCAATACTTTAACATTACAAAACAGATTAAACATTTAACACATTGAAAACAAATATTTCACTCTCACTCACACTCTTCTCCTAGATAACTCAGGCTATTTCTGTGCTAGCCTGTTATAGCGCTATGATTCCACTTTCACATCCTATGGAATCCTGGGGTTTGCAGTTTCGGGAGGGCCACCGGCCCCTCTCGAAACTGCAAACTCCAGGATTCCATAGGATGTTGAAAGTGGAATCATAGCGCTATAACAGGCTAGCACAGAAATGGCGTCAGACTCTTAAACATCGTTCATTAATTCCTAAACCTGACTGACTCTCTCAACCCTAATCTTCACTCATTCACTCCACATTCCATGCTACAAATCTCCGGGCTGTTCAACTATGGCAACTGTCATTCATCAATTGCCATTCCCCAACATTTTTCAAATCCCTTCAAACACTCCACCAATCACCACTCACTCTCAATATTCCATTCATTCACACCTTCCTGCCAGCTCCTTGCTTTATTACCGTCATATCTAATATATAAAACAACTTTTTCCATAAAAAAGTCAATGACATCAGAGACTACAGCTCCTATAAACCCTTTACATTAGCCATGCTGGCTTGGGGTTATGGGAGCTGAAGGGTCAATGTCTGGGGGATCAGAAATTCTCCACTCCTGAGCTAGTACATAGGAAGCTGTGTTACATGGAATTAGAACATTTTAATCTATCTGGTTTACTACTGATTGCATTGATTAGAAAGTTGCTCTTTCCCACCACCCCATCCCATGCTGCCTACAAATGCTAAGGGCTGAATCTGGGACCTTGGCACTCAAAATAGGTGCCTTCTCACTCATCTATGCACATACTCTGAACGAAACACAACACTATGGATTGTGTGTCAGATGAATGCCTCGTCCCATCCTGTCCTGTGATGCTGTGCAGGCAGTGAAAAATTTTTATGGTGGTGCTTCTTAAGGTTTCTGATTGGAAGAACCAGTGGTGGGTTTTCTTCTCTATGTGCCAGGGACCACCACCATATTTGTGTCTGTTGACTACAACATACACTCCACCATTTCACAGATACAAACTGGGACACATGTGGCCAGGCAACATCAAAGTATGGTGAGGATGGCAAAAGTTACTAATGTGGAAGAACAGACAAGCTGGATGAGGCTGCAGCAGTTGGATGGTATTTCAGATCTGCATGTCTTGGAGGAGCTCTGTGATTATTACGACACTCCTGTCTGTTCGTGCAGCAAGGTGATCTTAACTCTCTCAGCTGGTTGAGCATCCCTAGGCTGTCCTGAGAATGAGGCCTACCTAGATTTGTTTTTCCTTGGGCAGCAAGATGGTGATAAGTAGGCAAACATATGACTCAAACAACCACAAGCTGACCTAATCCTTAAAAGAGTTCTGGCCTTGGGGTAGAGCTTATCCTCCTTTGAGGGTATTTGTTTTCTCTTTAGGAGCTGAGGTTGCCTTTCCAGTAGTCTTAAGCTCTGTCCCTGGCTTCAGGGGCAGCCTAGGCTCTTCCACCACCTGAGGTAGGTGGAAAAGTGCTGCTGCCTCTTATTCTTGACACTTTCTCCCTGCACCTTGCTTCTCTCCCTGCGCTTTGCCTTTTGGCCTGCCTGCTCTGTGTTTAACCAGGGATGGGTGTATTCTAGAGATACTGCCAGGTACAGTTTTTGCTCTCATGACCTACTATGAGCTCCAAAAATGTGGAGGGAAAATTCAAAAATTGGAACTGGAAGAAGACAGATATTTACTTCTAATTTCATTTGGGAGTTGGGGCTGGGGCAAAACAAAGTCATATCATCCAACATTTCACAAACAGGAACAGGGAAATGTATGGCCAAGCAACATCAGAATATGGTTAGAATGACTGAAATTATTAATAAGGAAGAACATATACGCTAGGAAAAGCTGCAGCAGTTTGCTTTTTCCTGAGCCCATTGGGAAGGGCAAGATTTCACCTCCTCTCCGCTCCCCTCTGCTGAATTAAGTGCAAATCCTTTTTGCACTTCAAACTCAGTTTGCAGTAACTGAAGTAAGTGGGAAACACTGGGGAAAGTGGGAGGAAGAGAGAAACTGGGACATTTTAAATGCTACTGAACAAAAAAAGTGGTATGATGGAACATTAACTGGGACTTTCCCTGCCAGATTGGAGCAGCTGGAGGGTATGCAAGTTGGACCCATTGCCTGCATGTGGTGTTAACACAATACCAGCAGTTGTGTCCTTTCTGTTAGCACGTGAGTGAAGGTAGGCTCAATTCCATGCCACAGCTTCCTAGGCTGCAACCCAGCTTCATGCAACAACTTCTCAGCTCTTTGTCTCCAATGACTGGACAGAGCAGCAGCATGATGGGACCCCCACCTCCCACGTCTAGCCTGCATCTGACTTATGGGTCAGAAGTTTCTCATTCCTTGTTTGCTTTCTCTTCAGTCTCATGTTAGGCTGGGAGGGCTGTTGAGAGTTTTTCCATCCAAATGAAAGAGTGAGTGAACAGTAGAACAGACTTCCTTGTGGAGTTGTATGTTTTCATTTATTGAAAATATTTAAGCAGATTCTGGATGACTATTTGTCAAGGATGCTGCAGTTATATCCTGCATTGTAAACCCTGCATGATAAATCAGGAGACAGGACTAGATTAGCCTTTCCTGTGCTGGCTGGGGATGTTGAAGTTGTAGTCCAACACATTTGGAGGGCACCAGGTTCATGAAGGCTGGATTCAATGACCACAGACATCACTTTTAAATCTGACATCCTGTAATTCAAAAAATAGTTTAGCTGAAGATGATCTTAGTCATAAGATGTCAGATCTTATGATCTGGCTGAGGTACTAGTTTTCTAGTTCTCACTCTTGATAGAAACTTTTATATTTTTGGACATTTGTTTACTCATAACGTTCAGCCCCAGTTTTTATGTGAGGAAAGCTAATTCTCCTCTTGATTAAAAATAGGTGGAAAATTCAGGTGAAATATTTACAGAAGGAGGCCTACGAAGACAAACTGAGAAAGCCAAGTCAAGAAGCATCATTTGGTCTGCTTTAAAGTTAGCATATGTCCTTTTTTTAATTTAAAAACTTTCTTTTTGATCAGCAGATGGCAAGAGTGTTATGAAAACTTGGAGAGAAATCATATGTCCATTAAAGCCCTATACAACTTAGAGTCCAGACAATTTGAAAAATTGTATCTCCCCACATGAGCCTGCCCAAGTGCTAAAATCTGTGGAGGAAGGCTTCCTCTCGGGCTCAGCACCAACACAGGCAAACTTGGTGAAGACATGGTAGAAATCTTTCTCTCTGGCTGATCCCAAGTTGTGGAACTCCCTTCCTCAGGAGGTCCAGCTGGCTCCTCCATGCTGTCTTTCCACCAGCAGGTAAAGACCTTTTTATTTAACGAGGCATTTGGCTTTTAGTATGTTGCAGCTGACAGAGCTTTTCATGGAGGGAGAGAGAAGGTAGAATATAGTGTTTCTATTTTATTATGATTTAAATATGTTTTTAAAACTGCTTTAAAATAGCTTTTAACTTGCATTTTTAACTTGTGTTTTTTGAATAGTAGTTTAATTGTGTTTTCACTTTTGTACTAAGAGATTTTTTCCTTGTATAGTGATTTTAAAAGGTTGGATGCTACCTTGGATCCCATGCTGAGAGAGAGGTGGGCTATAAACAAAAAAGAAATTAAAAAGATTGTGACCAATTGGGCAATGGAATGTATCAGATTATTGTTGGCTCCCATCAGTTTTGTATGTAACCCATGGATATAACCCATCCACCCAAACTAGGAGGTGAAAAAGAGAAAGAGACAGAGAGAGAATCTTGCTGTCAAACCCCAATTCAGGGCTCTCTAGAGGAATTGTCTGCATAATCTCTACAAAATGATCACTTTCACCATTTCTGAAAATCCAGATCCACATTATGACTGGCATCCTGTTGGTGAATTACAATGGCATAAGTCACAGCTTACTTTTTTGGTCATTGCAGAAGTCAGAAATATGTTCTGACCACACAAGAACCAAAATCTCCCCCAAATCCACCTTGTAAGCAGTGCAGCTTCCCCAGTGTGGCCATTTCCATGTTGCCAGAGAGCAAAGGAGTCAGGGGGAATGTGTCCAGCTATTTTTCCACAGTTGGATGTACTGCAAAGACATCATCTGCAGGGATCTCCAAAGATCCCCATGGATGGCTGTTGCAACACAGGAAAATTGCAGGATGTTTCCCCACTGGAATGGCCCCTTCCCCATTTTTTGACAACATAGCAATAGCCATGTTTGCTGTGCTGTGCTGCTTACAAAATGGGTTTTGCAGGGTAGCACTGGAACGGGTAGCTATTGAGAAGTATCAACTTGATGCATATATATTCCCAATGCAGGATCTTGGCTTATTTTTCTTTACAAAGTATGGAGCTACTGTTTGAAGACTGGGCACAGAACTTTTTTTCCTACTGTTTTTGACATGGCAGCAAGGTTGCCTGGCGGCCTTTGATGTATAATCATAAGGTGTCAATAGCGTTCTGGTTTATTTTGCCAGTAAGATAGGTCATTTTCCATCTTTGTATGATATTACTATACATGCAATAGAAAGCCCCATAGCATCTTGTGTTGGATGATAAAAATTTCTCCTCCCAAAACAGCTTTGTCAACACTGGTCTTTTACAAGTGCAACATGATGCCCTCCCTATCCATGAATGAAAAGATCTTGTGGCCTGGTGATAGAGCAGGTAGGGGAGAGTGTGGAAGGCGTGGTTTAAGGACCAGCAGCCCAGGAACGGGGTAGTCAGGGTGGGGTGAGCCAGGATAGATATGGTCTCACATGTTTTAAAAAACTGAAAAGCAACTAGAGCTATTGTTCATAGCATGATATCATGGAAATAAGGGCTATCTCTCAAGAAGCCAGCATGGTATAGTGGTTTGAGTGTTGAAATACAACTCTGGAGACCAAGATTTGAATCTATGCTTGGTCATTGATACCCACTGGGTGACCTTGGACAAGTCGCATTCTCTCAGTCTCAGAGGAGGGCAAAGGCAAACCTCTTCTGAACAAACCTTGCCAAGAAAAATCCATGATGGCTTCATCTTAAGGTTGCCATATGTTGGAAGCAACTCAAAGGCACACAACCACCACCACAACAACAACACAGGAAGATATCTCAGAGCAGACTGGAAAGAAAATGTGGAATGAAACAGTGCAGGGTGATATGAGAAACAAATCTGTATTAGAACAATATTGAAAGGAACACTTAAAAGATGTGTCTGAACTTAACCTCTCTGAGTCATTTGACCCCTGTTCAGGTGTTTGTTTGAACTCAGAGACAAGAAAGTTTGGAACCTAGCAGGTTTATAGGCCACCTTTTTTATGAGTATTCAAACCAGAGCTTGGAAAAATTAGTTTTGGACTGCAGTTCCCAGAATCTCCTGGCTGAGGTATTCTTGGAGTTGTAGTTCAAAACATAACATCTACAAACTCTAGTTCAAACCGTGTGCATTTTTGTTGGGTGAAAGAAACCATTTGATTAATCATGGTCTCTGATTTCTTATTGTATATACAATTGGCCCTCTACATTTGCTAGGGTTAGGGGTACAGGACCCCCACAAAAGTGGAAAACCTAAAAATATGAAAATGTGTGTGTGTGGTCTCTGGGAAGGGGGCTGAGGGATGGTGGGGAGAGCAGGCATCCAGGGTCCAAACCAGGTCAGGGAGAGGGGGTGGGTTAGCAAGGTTGCCTTATACTTCATTGCTCTTACCCATCTTCTTCCCTGGGTGTTGGGGGCACTGGGAGAGGGTTTTGGCGCTGAGAAATTGGCCTGAGATCCATCCTTAGTTGGCCAGGCAATAGCTGCTGGAGGAGGAGGGCCAGACACAGGTTTTTAAAGGAGCTGAGCAACCTGATTTGATCCACCAAGAGGGAAGGTTCACCCAGAAAAGAAGCACTTTAAGGTGTTGGGGAGGCAGGGGCTGGAGAAACTTGCAAATAGTCAGATCTGTGAAAGTAAAGCTTACAAATGCAGCAGGCTGACTATAGCTTAATGCACACAAGTGCTTCCACTCAGGCCAAATGTGTGGGAAGGGGGAGAGCAGCAACTGTGATCTTACTCTTTCTTTTATGGCAGAGACAGGTACCCCAATGTCCTCCAGAGGTTCTGGGCTAGAAATCTCATAATCCCCAGCCACTGCCCATGCTGGCTGGGGTCTATGGGAGTTATAATCTAAAATGTTTGGAGGGTGCCTATTCATGGCCTGCACATACTCGATGAAATGTCTGAATAGTTCTTCTGACTAATTTTAACAGGGTGCCTTCCTCTAGTAACAGAAATATATGGACCATCAGTTTTAGAGAGGGCCATGAACATCCCTCAATATTTTGGCCAATGCATCCGGAATCACCAAACCTAAGCAATGGAAATAATGCAGACTACTACTGTGATCTATTCTGGGGCTGTCTGCATGTTGTTTATAATTCTTGAATACGTTAAATCAGGGAATCTGGGTTTCAGGTGGCTTGGATGTTCAAGCATTCAACATATAGTATATTAAGTTCGGTTGAAATAAACAGGGATTTTTTTATCAGTGTAAATACCCTATGAAAGGTCTGAGGTTGCCATAAAATGATAGATGACTTGAAGGCATATGAACACACACAAATAATGTGAAATTCTGTGTATGCTGGCTTAAGTGGTTTGTGGATCAGCTGTAGGCTGGTCGTCCATGTTGCAAACCGTCCTAAACCAAGCCATGCAAGAAAGACACTGGGCTAAAGTGTCTCTTGAAGGGAGTGTTTGTAGGTGAAGCAGGCTGTTTGCTTAATCTGCCCCAATGAGCACAGAGTGCTTACGATACATTGCCAATAAAACCAGTCCTGCTAACCCAAGGGAACAGTGATATGTGAGCAAAGGTAGACTGTTTAGGGGACAGGAAGAGAAAGAAAAATAAACAGCTTCTGAATGAAGGCAAAGCCCATCTGACAAGGAGGCATATTTAAGAGGGAAAAAATAAAAAACAGAAAATACCTTAGTTCATTGTTGGGCCATGTCTAGACAAGGAACTGTAGAACAGAACACAGAGTACTATAGTTTGCCATAGAGCAAGCTTGGATGTGGGATGAGGCTTGAGGAAGAACAGGGCATCTTTTAGCTCAGAGGATTTAACCAAAGCTTGGAAAAATTATCTTTGGGATTGCAACTCCCAGAACCATGCACACAGCAAAGCCACCAGCAATGCTGACCTGAGGGGATTCTGGGAGGTGCAATCCAAAAAGAATTATTTCCAAGCTCTAGATTTAAATTTCATTTGCAGCTGCTCTGACACAGCCTTCCCTAAACCAGTGCCCACCAACTATATCAAAACACCATACCGATCATGCTCAGCCAGCAGGGGCACTACAGTGGCTAGAGGAACACGGATTATTATAGGGGAGGGACTGGACCTTATTCAGTGATTCTGAAACTTTTTCACAGTCTGTGAAGACTGTGTGCCAAAAAAGGACAAGGGTGAGTGTGTGCGCGTGTGTTTTTAATGAACTCTGCAACAGTAACTCCCCTGGGAATTTTGAGCAAGAGTTATCCTTTGCTCCAGCACTATTAACACTTGCAACTGCCTGTTCCTTAGAGATCTCTATAATCAGGGGTGGGAAATGTGTTGTGTGGACTGACTGAAACTCAGAAAAATTACTTTTTGGATTGCAGTTCCCAGAATCCCTGGCAAGACCAACATGGCTAAATATGCAAATATAGTATAGCTACCGAGGGGGTCAAAATGGAAGCATTGCCCTCCCCGAAGAAGAATTCGGCTCTCACATGGCATTTTCATTCATTCCTCAAAGTTCTAGTGTTGCAGTAGCTTAAAGCTTCAGTGGAAAATTTAGAAATACAGTTTAAGCATCCAAAGAAAAAAAGCAAGCAAAATTACCAGGGGAATACAAATACAGTTGGCCCTTCACATTTGCTAGGGTTGGGGTGCAAGATCCTTGCAAAAATGGAGAAATCACAAATATCAAAATGTGTCTGTGTATATGGAAGGGGGCCAAGGAATGGTGGGAACAGCAGGCACCCAGTGTTCAAAACAGGGCACGGACAGAAGAGGGAAATGGAACGGGTTGGCACAGTGGCCCTATACTTCCTCTCTCTTGCACATTTCCTTCTTTGAGTGTGTGTGGAGCATTGGAGGAGGGCTTATGGTGTTGAGAAATCAGGCTGTGAGCCATTCGTAGCTGGCCACGCAGTGGTTGGTGGAGGAGGAGGAGAAGGACCATAAGTGGGTATTTAGAGGGCTGCTCAGCCTGATCAGAATTGCTGAGAGGGAAGGAAATGACTGAGGATGAAGAAATTCACAAATAATCAAATCCATGCAAGTCAAACCCACAAATACAGAGGGTTGATTGTCCAGCAAATAGGCTGCATCTAGACTGAAAAGTCCCAGATTTTGTCCTTGTTCTTTCTGCTTTTATATTGAGCTAAATTAAACTGGCCCAAGGAAGTACTATTAAAAAGTCTCTGATCATAGCAGGAGTTGACAGAAATTTTTCTGGGATAAACAAAGGCCTGTTCTGCACAGGCCTATTAAAACGGTGCAGAGCGACCTCCAACAGAGGTCTTCTGCACCGTGGAGTGGACTGGGGCAGACTACTTTTCATAGTTCCGCACCTCAGTTCACTCCGGAGCAACCGGAACTGGCCGCGCAGCGTGCTTTTAAAAACCTCTTTTAAGAGGTTTTTAAAAAGTACGGAGCACGTGACCCTGTGTCACTCCGTCCCTGCGCTCCGGTGCGGATTTGCAGGCGCGCACTAGTGCGTGCCTGCAGATCTGCCAGGGGTGGGCTTTCAACTGGTGAGCTTCTCCAGTTGGTGGAGAGCCTCTCCCAACTGGAAACCGCCATTTTGGACACCGGAGCAGTACGGAGCGACGAGCTCGCACTGCTCCTTGTCCCGACGGACTCGCCCAGACCCACCAAAAAGCCGGTGAGTAGCAGCAGGGAGCATTTCCCTCGCCACATGCAGAAAGGGCCAAAATATGTATGGATTTCCAAAATAAAAGCAGAAACCACAGGAACAAAATCTGGGACTTTCTGACCTTTTAAATCACTCTGGATGCTCCCTATAAAAGTTTCAGGTGTGAATCATTTTCAATGCTTCTTTCTCTGCAGTACTAGAAATTTGGGGACTGAAGTAAAATTTCATGTGGAGAGGAAGACTTTTACACCCATGGAGCTAGAAGATCCTCCTTTTCAGCAATGCAGAGCACCCATCCAATCCCCAAAGTAAATGCTTTATTTTGAGTTTATTGTTCTCACAAGCTATTTGAATATTCCCCATATCTACTTGTTAACAGGTAAACACGATTTCTACTAATGACACATTTCTACCATTCTGTTCTATTCCATTTCCTGAAATCCAAGATTTATGTACGTACATATCTATCACTATCTATCTGTCTGTCTGTCTGTCTGTCTGTCTATCTATCTATCTATCTATCCATTCATCTATCTATGTTGGTGACTTGCTCCAAACAGCATTCCATGCTGACTGAGCGTGTCCAGTTCTATTGGGCTGTTTTCGGTATGTGGATATGGGAATATCCAATCCTACCTACCTTAAACTTTTGGAATTCTCCCTTGATTTCTATGGAGAGCTCTCACTTTTGTCTGAGAGGTAATTTAAAAATAGTTTCTCAGTTTGAAGCAGGAAATGAAATGCAGCGTTTCTCACTACCCTTTCAATAGCTATGTATCTCTCCCTCCAGGACATTCCATTTCATTTCCTTGTTGTATGATTTTCATTTTTTTTCTCCTTCTCAACATTTAGAGTGCGTCTACACTACACAGTTATAGCAGTTTGATAGCACTTTGGCTGTCATGGATTCTTCCTGGGATGAGTAGTTAGGTGAGACACTTAAAATTCTCTGCTAGTGAGCTTCAATGCTTTAATTCACAGAAGAGGTTTAATTCTCCATGTATGTTTTTATTTATATTATGCCTATGACAATGATGATGATGTTACAGTTATACAGTACACCCTTTTGTGGTGTGACCTTCGCATACACAAATCCAAGGTTGTGCAAAGTGTTGCATCCATTATCATTGACAGACACAATGGGCATACACTCACACTGCTATGGGCATGCACACATTGTGCCCATGGAAGATTATTTTTGTTTTATGCAGGTGTTCCTTGAATGAACCCCTGTGTTTACAGAACGTGCACTGTATTCCTCTTTTCTGCCAATACGTTCTGGGATGTGTACATGGCTGTTTTATGCTGGCACCAATGGGGTATTTTAAACGACTTTCTTTAATCAACATACAGGGTGGGAAGGTATGGATTACAAAAGGTTTGATTTAGTTTAAAGAGTGTTTAGAGGAAATTTACAGCTCCTGCCTCCTTGCACAGTGGTCCTGACTTCTGTCACTGATCCCCATACAAGTGAAAAGAAGAAGGAAGCAGTTATGTGCTATGTAGTTGATGTAGCATGCTGTTCATTCCTAGTCTGTTATGACAATGATGCTACATTTGTATTACACCTTATTATTATGCTATATTTGTATGCCAAAATTTCCCCAATAAGCTCAAGAAAATATACTTGGTTCTACTCCTCCACCATCCCATTTTATCCTCATAACAACCCTTTGAGGTAGTTCAGGTTAAAAAAGCATGACTGGCCCAAGATCAGACAATGAATTTCATTACTCCTTGAGAACCTGAACCAGGATCTCCTAAATTCCAACCCAGCATTCTAACCATTACATGATGCTATCTCTCTGCCTATGGCTACCATAGATATGTGGCCCATGAGATTCATTAGATAATTGGGCAGACTTCCTTAACAAGTATTTTTCATATAGGTTCTCCAACCCATCCATTATTTTACACCTGGCTCTGATCAGTGAACTTTGTAGTAAAAAGCAAAGTACACCCCACAACCCTGAAGTCTGTTCACTTCAGTCACTTGCCATGTCAGTTCCTTATTTCGCAAAACACTTGTTGAGACAGGAGAAGCAGAACAGCTGTTATTCCATGGGATGTCCACAGGCCTTTTCACGCTATACAGTTATAGAGCTACTAGCGTATTTACCTGGCATTGCCTGGGATTTTATTTTCTCATAGGTAATACTTGTTAGAAATACCTTAGGAATTACTGTACCATACTTTAGGAATTAGATGCAGTTGAAATACAAAGATTTGATATCCTGTGTCTCTAATTCCCCAAACTGTGTTGTCCAGTACTTGTAACTTTTCCCCATATTCCCCAATCCAGTTTGTATTCAGAGTTGTTAACACACAGAGGTTCAGTTTCTGAGGGAATACATTGTCCTCCTCCTTGTTGCTGCTAGACCCCATCTCCATACCAACCAGCCAGGCCCAAGAACTCTCTGGCTGAGAATTCTAAAGGACCCTCCCTAAACTGCAAACCCCAGGATTCCATAGAATCTTCACAGGCAGCCAATCATATGAGGTCTTCTTGCCTGACACAGCCAACCATATGAAGTCTTTGCCTACCTGACACAGACAAACTCACAAACTTTGACTTTTATATATTAGATTATTCCATTTTAATTTCCATTGTTCCATCCTGTGGAATCCTGGGATTTGCAGTTTAGGAAGGGATACTTAGAAATCATAGCCAGAGAGTTCCAGTGCTTCACCAAACTACAAATCCTAAGATTCTATAGGATGTAATCACAGATAAAGTAGAATCAGAGTGCTATATCTTTCAGGGCATTGTATTTTCTTGAATAGTCTTCTCCATAAGGAATAACTAATAACTGACAAAGAACTCCAGGGACATAGTTACCCTAGCAGTGGGAGGGGTATTGCCCCTGGTCAACAGAGGTCTCTTTCTGCTAACTATTCCACCCTCATAATCCCTGTCTTGACAGACAAGATGGCAGTAGCAGTGAGCACTCTCAGGATTTTTGGAGTAACAGCTTCCCAGATCATACAGCTAGCATCACCATGCAGGATGGTGCACTCTGAGAGTTGTTATCCAAAAAAGTAACTTTTCCACAGTGCGATTTTCAGCTAGCATACAGTTGAAAGTCCACTATTTTGCTCTTACCCCTGAGCTCATTTTATTCATTCCATCTCCAGCTGTACTAAGGCAAATAAATTCCTGCTGCTTTTTCAGATTAATGACTTTGAGAACTTCCTGTTGAATGTGCTATGTTGATATCTCAGAAGGCACTTCCCTTTGCATTTCTGCGGAAAAACTGTTGCTTTCAGGGCTTCCTAGAATGTGAATTGCTGTTTGGTGTTGTTTGTCCCTGAAGCCTGTTGTTATGTCTGCACAAACAGAGGATGAGTGGGGGAACTGCTGAATCAGTGGCTGTCCTTATAGACACTTTCCTCCATAAAACATTCAAAAACAAAGACAAACAGGATTTCTTTAAAGCAGGAATGGAGAACCTGTGGCTCTTATTGTTGACTCCATTTCCCAGCAGGCCTGGGCAATGGTGGGGGATGTTGGGATTAGGAGTGCATCCACATCTTGGGAGGCCACAATTCTTAACCCTTGCTTTCCAGTAGCTTTTTGGTCCTTATGATACACCTTATCAGATGATAAACTGCTCCTTTTTTATATAGGGCCACACTTGCATGAGCCATACATTTCAAGAGCACTTGAAAGCAGTAATTCTGAGGATGATTCTACACTAGATGATTTGATTTGTACATAGGTTTCATTCTCCATCCCATCAAGCATCTCACTGAAAACACTGTTAATGTCTACTAAGAGGTGCAAACTATCTTTCTTGGGTACCACTGATAGAGCTGATACAAAGGCAGTATTAAGGTCTGTGACCTCATGTACCCACAAGTCAAGATGGACTCAGGGATTTGTCAGACCACTGAAATTTCCCCTTGCCCTATTAATCTTCAGAGTATTTCCAAACATGCTACACTGGCTTCTTTCCATCCCATCTTTTGTTTAGCTACAATCTGTGAAATATTTTCTGAATAATTTCTTTTCAGTGTGACAAAGCCCTGGGCAGAACTGGAAAAAGTCACTTCTTGGACTACAGCTCCAATAATCTCCAACATCATCACCATGCTACCTGGAGAATTCTGGGAGCCGTAATCCAAAAACAACTTTTCCCAGCTCTCGTCCTCCATCTCTTAGCTCTAGGCTATCCAAAAGATGTATCTCCCTAGATGAACCTATCTGTGTCTTAAGATGCTTGAGGAAGGGCTTTCTCTTGATCCCAACAACTTTTCCAGGCTTTCCCTTAAAACATACATACATGTACACTAAAAAAGAAGAAGGAAGAAGGAAAAAAATCCATAATGTGTGAGTTCCCCTAACTGGCCGTAACCAAAGTGAGCTGTTTTTTTTAAAATTGTCCCTTGGTTCATTCATATCAAAGGGGAAAAGCAGCTGAAAGGAGGAAAGTAGCCCCATTTATATCAACATCAGACTTTATTTTACAAAGGAAGCTGAGAAGCTATTCACATCCTGGCCCACCAAGAGGCCTGGGCAATGCCCTTCTCACTTCATCCTCACCGTTAGTCCTTCCTGCATGAATTATCTCTGCTTTCCTGTTGGCAGGAACTGAATTCCAACTGGTACAAAAGCTCAGGACAGGATATAAACAGGAAACGTCATCCAGATGACGCCATGGGCCTCTAGGCTCTGAATGAGCAGGTTCCTGTGCTGTGCAACGGTGTGCATTTCATACAGAGTGAACCCCTGGATGCCAAAATGAATGCCAGGAAGCAGAAGGTGTGGAATGAATAAGTATGCTCTAGCCAGTGAGGCTAATGAAATCCTTTTTTCTCAAAAACCAAGTAGAGCCTAGAAAAGTTCCTCTTGGGGGACTGCAGCTCCCAGAACCCCCAATCAACAAGGACAGTATAGTTAAAAAACGGGGCACGGGGAGCTTATCACATTCTGCTGAGAATATTTGATGCCCTTTTGTTCTATCACTTTCATACCCTCCAACATTTCACGGATGGAAACCAGGACACATGTAGTCAAGCAACATCAGAGTGTTGCCAAGAAGGACTAAGTTATTAACAAGAAAGAACACACAAACTGTGGAGGCTGCAGCAGTTTGCTTTTGCCTGAGTCCACTGGGAAGGGCAAGAATCCACTCTTTCGTCTCTCTCCTCTGTTGAATTAATAGTGTGTAGCTTACCTTTGTACTTTGAACTCAGTTTGGAGCAAGTAAAGTAAGTTAAGGACAAAGGGGGAAGAAACAAAAGAGAAAATGGAATTTAAAAGCACCTGAAAAACAGGGATGACAGAGGATTAATTGGGGTTGTTGTTGCTACATTAGGATAGTTGGAGGTATGCACTTTAATAGATATAGTCCCTGTTGTCCGTGCTGAATGATTACAGCATGGGTGGGCAACTGTACGGTGGTCATGGGCTTATTTCTTCCCCAGATCCCCCTGGTACCACAGCAAAACCCTAATACATACATTTGCTGCTGCGGTCCCCTCAAAATGGTAATAAGAAGTGACATCACACCATTTCCTCACACCCTTTTGAGAGGGACTACACAGAAAAACTGAGGTAAGGGAGGTAGTACAGGGTTCTAGAGTGTTTGTTGGAGTGGCATATGTTCACAAGTTGCAGGGGAGGGCTTCTGTGTGGCTTCTGTATGGTTCGGGGGCAAAAATTGCCTGAAAATTGGACAATTTTTAACTGGGAGACTTTTATCTGGGATGAGCTGATGATTGGTTTCAGGGTCCCCAGAAAAGTGGGGTTCAGGGACTGCATGCCCTTGGTCTACAGACTATCAGTATATAGTGAAAACACAAATTGCTGTTCCTCAGTGCTTCTAGGTAGAATATGTGAGATTGCTCTATATAACGTATTAGCAAAAATGTGGTTTTGCATGTTATGGTAGCCCTTTTAATCTGACACAGAAAAAGCTTCAAGCATCATTTTGAGAACTCTCAGATGTGGACACACTGGTTGCCTAAAACTCTACCAAGTATAGCTCTACCCCCAGGACTGATCTTTCAGCTTCTATAGGAATCAGAAAATGGAGACATCTGGGCATTATCTGGCTGCAATTCTACAACCAGAAATGAAAAGAAGAAACCAGCCTTTCAACTGCCTGAAGGTCCAGGAGGACAACATCTTCTTTGTGTTCCTGCTGTGGAAACACAGCCAAACACAGACTGAGCACCCACACCCCTGGCACTAACCTACTATATGGCATGCTCCACCAAATGACATGTCAGCTGCATGCTGGGGGAGGATGTTGTTACACAAGGAGGTTCTAGACATCTCCTACCACAACAACCTTTAAATGATATAAACAGGTGTAATGGGAACATTTCCCTGTGTTTGCCACCAACAGCAGTGATATCCATAGTAGTGGCACTGGGATAAGTGCTGGATCACATTAAGTTTCCAGGAAAGAAAGAAAAAGCTGTAGTCAAAAGGCAAAATTGTAGTCAATACGGCACCACTTCCTGGCCCACGTGGGAAATAAGCTGTCAATCTACTACATCGGATAGCTTAAGAAGCACAGATCAACAGGATTCTTGCCTCTTGTCTCCATCCATTCTGAATGAAGCTTTAACTGTGGTATCCATGAGAGGTGACCCTCCCAGGAGCTCTAGGTTAGCATTTAGCTGATCAAGATAGTAGACTGAGCAAACATTTCAATCACCAGGTTGCACTCTTCTCTGCTAAGGTGAAACTTCCTGTGTTTCTGTTTACACTATAGGAATCATTTTTGCATTTGAACATATACATAAGCTCATGTAAATTTTCATTATGTATTGATCCTCTTTTGTCTTCTTGGAATAGAGTCAGAATGCTAGGTGGTAGGATTAACTTTTATTTTTATTTTTATTTTTTTTGCATCAGTATTTCCCAGATTTGAACACCCCCCAAAGAAGCTGCTGGTTGTGCTGGGTCTAAAAAGATAGGTACCCATATTGTGCCTCTTCTAAACTGTTAATCCTTTCTTCACCCACAGCTGTGTGCTGATATCAGTCTGATTCTCTGGTTCCTGCCCTGTGTCAACTTCTAAGTAGAGAAAAAGATGTTCCTTTTCCTCATTACATATATCTGTACTAGATAACTTATGTTAATTTCATACCACTTTAGCTGCCATGAGCACATTCTAAGGAATCTTGGGGTTCGTATTTTGGTGATGTACTTAATCCTAAATCCTAATCATAAATACCCTAAAGGCACCAGATCTTGTCTAAACTTGGAAGCTAAGCAGGTTCAGCCCTGGTTAGTACTTGGTTCTGTAGGCTATATTCCAAAGGAAAGAACTGGAAAAACTACCTCTGAGTATTCCTTGACTAAGAAAGCCCTATGAAATTCATGGGGTTATCATAAGTTGACAGCAACCTGAAGGCACATAAATACACATAGATTTACAAGTAGTATGGTATCTTGAAAAGGGGAGGATTGAATCTAAGTATTTAATTGGTTTTATTCTGCAGAGGAAGATAGCTGCGTTAGATTGCATCAGTATGCATGGGGATCTTATGGCACATTTGAGACTAACTGAGAGAAAGAAGCTGGTAGTATAAGCTTTTGTAGACTTAAGTTTGCTCCATCAGATGGATGGAGTGAAATGCCTAGGAAAAGACCTTTATAACTATCAATGAACAGATTGTATGTGTGAATAGTACCAGAAATGCAAAATTTGTATATCGTGATGAAGTGATGAGTTCAGTTTTAACAACAGTCATTGGGGGATAACGGCAGGAGGAAACATAATCCCTACAGCCAAGGTGAGTAGATAACCATTATGAATGGTGGAGGGAGTTACGGGAATGTAGTTTGATGCTGGCTAGGAACCAGAAAGAAGATATGATATACTGGCCAAAAAAGTTCTCATGAGGTTGGGGTGTTAACTATTGTTATACTATGTGTAGTGTGTCAAGAAACCATTATCTCTGTTCAACACACTGTCAATGGACTGGAGTTTGTGAATATATTCCAATTGTGCTGTTTCTCTTTCCAGTCTTCCTTTGTAGTTCTTTTGTTCAAGGACTGCTGGTCTGAGATGGAATGCCCAGGAAGATGGAGGTGTTCTGCAACTGCTTTTTGTATATTCCGATTCTTTACATCTGATTTATGTCTGTTTATCCTCTGGTACAGAGACTGGCCTGTTTGCCCAATGTAGAGTGCAGAAGGGCACTGCTAACAGAGGACAGGGTATATCACATTAGAGCATGAGCAAGAAAAAATGCCTCTACTATTGTGAGTGATGTGATTAGGTCCTGTGATGACATTTCCTGAGTAGCTACGTGAGCAGAGTTGGCATTTGGGTTTGTGACAAGTTCTCATAACTGCTTCCCCATCTGTGTGTCCTCCTATAGGTAAGTAACTGTTTGAGATTGGTAGGCTTTCTGTAGGCAAGGCAAGGCCTGCCACCCAGAGCCCTTGAGAAGACAGCATTTGCAGAATATACAGAATAGTTTGTAGTTCACTGATGATACATCTTAGTGGTCTCAGTTGGGAGCTGTATGTGATCACTAGTGGGGTTCTGCCATTACCTGTTTTTAGTCTGTTCTGTAATAGGTCAGTCCTGGATACAAGCCTTGCCTTGTTAGATTTCATTTTAACTTCATGTACAGGAAGAATGCTTCTAATTCCATGAGTCTGGCATCCCTGTCTTGTGGGCCTGAGCAGATGTGATTGCGTTAAAGGGCTTGACTGTAAACAATGGACTTGGTGTGTTCAGGGTGGAATCTGGAGGCATGTTAAGTGTGTATAGAGGTCAGTTGATTGTGATATAGTGTGGTGCTTTAAATGTCCATTGTGTAACGGTAAGGTGGTATCCAGAAAGTGAACTTGTTCTGTTGTTAGTCCCAAGCTGAAATTGATGATAGTGCAGAAATTGTTGGAATTCTGATGGAATGTCTAGAGTGAGTCCTCTCCATAAGTGCAAATTATGAAAATATAATCAAGGTA
This sequence comes from Ctenosaura bakeri, assembly GCA_948474755.1. Lineage (NCBI taxonomy): Eukaryota > Metazoa > Chordata > Lepidosauria > Squamata > Iguanidae > Ctenosaura > Ctenosaura bakeri. The sequence goes on from CAOLHI010000694.1 coordinate 206,487, forward strand.
GAGGAGAGCTTTCTGGCTGCAGGCGTTAAAGAAATGTTGTTCCAGGTCAGGCATGAAGATGCTGGCATATTATAATGCCACTTGTCTGCCCATGGCAGTACCCTTGACTTGAAGATATATCTTATTAGCAAAAGCAGTCCAATTCACGGATAAATATGTTGAAGAGTAATTACCCTAGGACAAAATGCTGAGCCACTCCACCAAGCCTTCCTTCCAATTTGAAACACAGCCACTGATGACAACCCTTTGAAGACAGTTTTTCAACCAATTATGGCTCCATCTGATGGTGTTTCAACCATTCCATATTTAATCAATTTGCTAAGCAAAATATTATGGCAAACTCATACTGGCTCCTACTAATCAAGACCCTTGTAGACAAACTCCTGTGTAATCTGCTCTAATATTTTTCCTGGTATTGAGGTCACGCTGACTGGTTGTAGATTTCTGGATCTTCTTTTTTTACCTTTTTTGGAGAGAAAGGCAATATTTGCTCATCTCCAGTCCTATGGCACTTCACACATTTTCCAAGATTCCTCAAAAATGATGGCAAGTGATTCTGTGAGTATGTCAGTAAGTTCTTCTGGCATGTAGTTTGTCTTATCCTGCAAATCTGAACTCATTTAAATTAACTAGCTTACTCCTGACTAACTCCTTATCAGTCTTGATTTGCAATCTGGATTCCTTGTCAAGGTCTCTACGGATACATGGAAGCACACAAATCTCTTTTTTGGGAGGAAAAAAAAACTGAAACAAGATAGGTATTGAGCAGTTTTACCTTTTTGTTGTGATATGTGATATTACAGATATTACAATAAAATAATTTCAACATAAACTTTTGTGTCTGTTTGAATGTAGCATTTAAACCAAACATACTACATCAGATAACATTATTTACCTGCTTTTTCTTCATTGTCTGTACTTTCCAGAAAACTCACATCACTGCCTCCTCTGCCTATCCCTTTGGCTAGATTTTCACATGTGCAACTTGTAATGGCTCACTACTTTGGCCGTTTCTGCACTACACTGTTAGAGGACTATTATTCCACTTTCAACATCCTGTGGAATTCTGGGATTTGTAGTTTACTAAGGCCAGAGTCCTCTCTGGCTGAGAATTCTAAATGCCCCTCCCCAAACTAACTGCAAACCCCAGGATTCCACAGGATGTTGAAAGTGGAATAATAGGACTATAACAGTGTAGTGTGGGAATGGCCTTTGTTACCTGCATCATTTGGAATCATGCCTCTGCACTCTGTGGCAGTATTACTCAATGCTGGACCAGTGCTGGTCTACCAAGGGGACCTGAGGAATCACATTGGGCACTGTGGAGGATGAACATAAAATGCATTTTATAAAAACAAACACACATGCAAATAGCTGTTTTGGAAAGTGACAATTAATGGGACCACAGGAGGCAGAGAGAAGGAGTTTAGCAACAAGAAATCCCTCTGGGGTATAACAAGCACAAACAAAATTATAAAGAACCTCCAGAAACAATATACATCAATTGTATATATTTCTTGCAGAAACAATATGTACAATATGTGTTTCTTACAGACCAAATGCATACAATATTTATATTCACAATGTGACTTAATGTTCATATGACAGGTCCATGCAGAAGGGAAAATGAATTTAACACCTTCCTCTCCTACTGTGATGCTGATCAAAATTGCTCTTCTGAAACTGCTGTTTGCATTGGAAAGAAATTCCACCTCAGAACAGCTTTATTTCTTTGTCAAACATGCAGAGACACAAAACCTGAGGCTTCCCAAAATGTGCTCCCCCAATACACCAAATATGAATGAAAAGGAGGATGGAAAGGAGAAGTATCAACAATCTGAACAGCTATAACCTTTGGAAAAGTTCAAGTTTCACAACATGAGACATGCTGAGAGAGCATATTTTTCAGCAGGAGGAGGAATGGTAGCTGAGTCATAGAGTCCCAAATGGTTTCTAAAAATCTTTTCATTGTGGGTCTTGGCTACTGCAGACAACAGAATAAGAAAGGCAAGTAACCACAGGCTCCTGGGTCAAAAAGGACTCCATAAACTTTTCACCTTGGCTGTTAGGAAAATATGATGCTGCTTTGTATGAGTCAGACCACAAGTCCACTTAGATCAGTATGGTTGGCCCTCCACAGTTATGGGTTTGACTTTCATGGATTTGATCATTTGTGAGCTTCTCCAACTGCTGCTTCCCCACCTCAGATGCTTCTTTTCCAGGAGAACCTTCCCTCTCAGTGGCTCCAATCAGGTTGTATAACCCTTTAGAAACCCATTCTGGTCCTCTTCCTTCTCCTCCACCACCAGCAGCTGTCTGGCCAGCTAAGGAGAGCTTGTAGCCTGATTTCTCAGCACCACAAACCATCTCCCAATGCTCTCCCCACCCAAGGACAGAGAAGGCGAGAGAGAGGAAGTATAGGGCCACTATGCCGACCTTTTTCTCTCCTTTACTTGACCTGGTTTGGCTCCAATACTTGCAACAACAGGGGTAAGGGTAGGCCACATATTTTTCATGGCAACAATATACAGTATTGTGGTGAGCTATCCCAGTTATTATGTTATGCCCTATCTTGTAATGGTTTGGTCTTGGGTGGGCAGTGAAAACCCATTAACTTGACAAAAGAGCTGATCCTGTTGGAAACAAAAATTTCTAGAACTAATTGACTGATATGGATTACACAATAGTCTCCATTTTTGAACTCATGAGTCAAATACAATTTCTTGAGTGTGCACCTATGGGGTTTGGCATGACGTATGCCTGCACTTCAAAATTTACCATCACAGCACTGCTTATAGTTCCTCCCCTTGCTCCAGCTCTGAGCTGCTACTAATCTGGTTCTTCTGTGGCTGTCAAATAAGGCAGTGAGCCCTACATAGCTGTGGATTCTGTACCCACAGATTCAGCTTACCACAGCTTGAAAATGTTTTTTAAAAAATCCAAAACGCAAACTTTGATTTTGCCATTTTATAGGGACACCATTTTACTATACCATTGTACACAATGCGATATGAGCATCCACAAATTTCAGTATCCACAGGGGTCCTGGAATCAAATCCTAGCAGATACCAAGGGCCCACTATAATTTATAGACTGCCTAGTTACTCTCTGCTTTTTACTAGTAGAGAAAACTGTGTGCTTCAATCTGGATGGAGACAATCCTGAGTTTATAAGGGAAGCTTGTACAATTGGCTGTCTACGTTCACTAGGGTTAGGGGCACAGGGTTCTCACAAAAGTGGAAAAACTGCAAACATCCAGGTGTGTGTGTGTGTGTGTGTGTGTGTGTATCTGTGGGATGGGACTTGAGGATTGGTGGAAGAAGCAGGCACCCAAGTCCAAACCAGGTCACGGAAAGGAGAGGGAAGGGGGGATGACATGGTCACCTTATACTAACCATCTTTCACACCCATCTCCATCCTTGAGTGTGTAGTGGCATTGGGAGATGGTTTATGGTGCTGAGAAATTGGGCTGTGAACCAACCTTAGTTGGCCAGGCAGCAGCTGGTGGAGAAGGACCAGAGGCAGGTTTTAAACGGCCATGTGGCCTGACTGGAGCTGCTGAGAGGGAAAGTTCCCCTGGAAAAGAAACATCTGGAGGAGGGGAAGGGTTGAAGAAACTCACAAATAATGAAATTGGTGAAAGTCAGACCCACAAATGTGAAGGACCAACTGTATTTTCAAACTGGAGAATCAAATTTTATTGTCTTCCCCTTCAAAGCGGAACCAGGCGTGACTCTAGCTGAGACTGAATAACATCAGGTCATCTGAAAAGTCACATTTGTAAGACTGAAGGCATTTTCCTCCCCAAGATGTTGAACATCTTAAGACAGCAAAATGCAGACATGTCTTATTTTGTAACATCTTCTCTCCTGATGAAGACCCCTTAATGTCTTCGAAGCTTTCACTGCATTCTGTATCTTTATGGCTAGAGAGTATGAACTGAGCGTATTTCACAATGTGGAGTCAGAGTACTGTGCTACACCACACCATTTACAGAGCCAAAAAAGCAAGGACCAACCAACCAACCAACCACAAAGGAACTGTCTCACCTCCACTGCATGGCACAGTAGAACTTGGTGACCCTTGCTAATTTATATGCCTCTTATCTAACCTAGAGATCTCTGTAGGTTGTAACAATTCCATGTGCGCCTCTAATAAAGCAATTAAGCTAGTCTTTGCTGACATAATTGCTTCAGGGAATGAGGGAAAATAAGCCTCTCTGAGGCATTAGTGGGATGCAATTAATGATCTTGTAATTAACCTAAATGTACTGCTCATGAGAAGCAGCATGGAGAACTTGCACATCACATGCCTTCAGGCCAGTTCAGACAGTTTTATTTATTAGTAAAAACATTCATGCAGGACCAAAGACTGGAAAGGAAGCTGCCTGGACTGTAATAAAATAGCTGTCTTAGTCTTTGGTACTCAGGCATGGAAAGATTAGAATGCAGTAGTACTTCAAAGGCTAGTGTTACTAATACAGCACAATCTAGTTGAAATTACATATTCTGTATTGAAACCTGACCGTTGAATTTCCCTGTGCATAGGATTTGTTTTTAACTGCCATAAAATCAACTTTGACTTATAGTGACCTTACGGATGAGAGATCTCCAAGTCACCCTGTCATCAACAGCCCCACTCAGGTCTTGCACACTCAGGCCTGTGGCCTCCTTGATTGAGTCTATCCATCTGTAATGCGGTCTTCCTCTTTTCCTACTGCTTCCTACCTTACCAAGCACTACAGTGGCCCCTCCACTTTCACAAGGGTTCAAGGTGCAGAACCATCATGAAAGTGGAAAAATCTCAAATATCTCCCCCCATGATCCCCTCCCATTTCCTTCCAGAGCTTCCCCAGCAATTCTCTTGCAACAGGGCAAAATGCATAGGAATGAGAGGGGGAGCTCTGGAGGGGGAAAGGAAGGCTTGTGCAAGCCCCCCCCATTCCTTTGCATTTTGCCGTGGTGCTCATTCTCCTGCTGGGGCCAAATGCATAGGAATGGGAAGGTGGAGCTCCAGAACATACATATGTGCCTCCCCTTATTCCCTTGCCTGTTTCCTGGGCGTGCTTCCTTTCCTTCTCCATGCTCGGCAAAATACTAGGGAATGGCATATGCATTCACAAATAATCAAATTCACGCAGGTCAAACATGGAAATGTGGAGGGAGGACTGTACAGTCTTTTCTAATTAGGCCTGTCTAAGTAGTCCCTCATACGTGTCCAAAGCATGACAGTCTCAGGTTAGTCATCTTGTCTTCTAGGGAGAGTTCAGACTTGAATTGCTCTAGGACCCTGCTCTAGGACTGTTTGCCTTGGTTGGCAGTGTAGGTTATCCACATAACTCTTCTTTGGCACCACATTTCAAATGAGCTTGTACTCTTGACAGTTTTTTTTTCACTGCCCAGTTTTCAGAACCATACATAGAAATCAGAAATACGATGGCATGAGCAATCCTGACTTTGGTATTCAATGAAATACACTTGAGAATCTTGTCTAGCTCCTTCATAGCTGCCCTTCCAAGCTCAGTCTTATGATTCCTTGGCTGCATTCTCCATGAATGAGCCAAGTTATAGGAAATCTTTTACTCTCTCAATGTTTTCATTGTCTATTTTAAATTTACATAAATCATCTGTCATTATTATTTTTGTTTTCTTAATGTTCAATGATAACTCTGCCTTTCTACTTTCTTTCTTGATGTCCTTCAGTAGCTATTCCAGGATGGATGTTTTCTGCTAATAGTAAGGTTATACACAATAGTGGAGGAGAGCCTAATGTAGGCTTGCGGCAGGGTTTGTTTTAATCTTAAGTACAGGATTTATTTCACAAGTGTAGAGCAGGCCTGACTTCAGCACCTGACATCTTGGAGCAGCTGCTTACCTCTAGCACTGCTACTTGCCCTACCTTATTGTCTTTCCTCTTTTTCCCCCATGCTGGCCAACTAGATATATGAGCTGCTGTTATAATGTTCTACAATGCCCTGGACTGATGGTAGGTCATGTGCTCAGAGGGGACCTGTGGGAAATGAAATTAGTGACTCCCAGCCACTCTGAGTGTGCTCTTGTTCAGGAATTCTAGGGCAGCCTACATATATGGAAGGTTACCCACTGGTGAGATGCAACCCCAGGCTTCCCCAAACCTGGAGCCAGATTTGGTCTTCCTGTTCCTTAAGGCCAGGGTGGCTGAAACTTTCTTCACAACACCTTTCATCTGGGGCTATATGGGAGAGGTGGGTAAAACTTCAGCAAGATAGCGGAAGCTGGTGGCTCCAGTGTGAGTGAGGCAGTGAATCTGCTCTGTGCTTTAGTCTGAATTTTGAAGGAACTGCTGAAGATGCTGACCCCTATCCCTATTGTACTTCAGTGAGCTCTCTTGGGTTTCTTAAGCAGCAGGGCCTGATAATGGCTAGGACAAACCAGTTTATTTTCCCACATTCACTGCCCCTCTGGCACTCAGACCCATACGCTGCCACTGCTCCAAATCTAGTGCAAAGAGTGAGGGCAATTTTGAGCGGGGAGGCAAATAGCAGCATACTAACCTTTCCTTCCCATCACCCCATTCTACAATCTGGCTCAAAGAAAACCTTCCACTAAGCTCTCTGTTTTAATCTTAATTGCTTCCAGGAGGAGGAGGCCAGGTAAAGAGGCCGTCAGGACCTCATTCATCCTGTGGGCTGAGGTTTCTCACCCTTGCCTTAAGGGGAGAAGGCACAGTTCATTCACTGTATGTGAATGCAACACAGACTTAATTAGAAGCTGGAGGAATAGAAGTCACTGGATCCCACACATGATCTTCAAGGTAAAGATATATCATTGAATACCAAAGTCAGGATTGTCCATGTCACAGTATTTCTGATCTCTATGCATGGCTGTGAAAGCAGGACAGAGTAGAAAGCAGATAGAAAGAAGATCTACTCATTTGAAGTTTGGTGCTGGAGAAGAGTTCTACAGATACTGTGGACTGCTAACAGGACAAATGAATGGGTCCCAGAGCAAATCAAGCCTGAACTTTCCAAGAAGCCAAGATGACTAAACTGAGGCTGTTGTACTGTGGACATATCATGTGAAGACAAGACTAACTAGAAAAGACAATAATGCTTGGTAAGTAGAAAGCAGTGGGGAAAAGGAAGACTGCATTACAGATGGATAACTCAACCAAGGAAACCATGGCCCTCTGTTTGCAAATCTCAACAGTGCTGTTGATGACAGGGTGACTTGACATCTCTTATTCATACTTCACCATAAATCAAAGTCAACCTGATGGCAATTAACAATAGCAATAACAGCAACAATAGCTGTAGACAGGTCTATGTGAACTCTGCAGCCTTCTCTCAAAAATCAGAATTCTACATTAAACAGGGTTAAAAGGGTTTGACTGTGTTTCCTTTTGCCCATGAACTTAATTATATGAGAAACATTTTATATCCTTCGCTTTCATTCAGACGTTTTACAGTGAGTCACAAAATCCTTCCTGCTGTTTTAACCCAGAGCATCTTGCTCAGGGATCTTCTCCCTTCGATTGGCATGCTATTAATTTGATTATTTTTTATTGGCAACATTTACTGGACGATTGGGGCAGTTCAGGAAGGAAGAAGAAGAAGAATTCAACTCAGAAAAAGTCCCCATGGTGTCTCTCCTACGGACAGATTTACCAGGAGGTACTTGCAGGTGTTCACCATTACCTAAGAAACAATTTGCCATTCTTAATTGTGGTGTGTGCATGCAGATGTGTCCATGAACTGGACATTCCCTCAGGGTATTACAAAGAAGGGTTGATGAGCTGTATTTATGAATCACGAAGTGTGCAGTTGGGGAAGGAGGAAGATTAAGAGAGCTTGGGAGAAAAACAGAACAAAAAAACAATAATAACAACAACGACAGCAACATTATGGAAACTGTTCAGAAATGTTTGCATAGAACATGTTTAATCCCATCTGAAGGAAGACAGGCAGGCCAGCCAAGAACAAAAAAAAAGAGGCACATGTGAGTAGGAAGAAAATGAGCGTTTTAATCATAAAGGGATGGATCCTGAGCCAGACCAGGCTCTGAGTAGACCCATCAAAATCAACAGGTCATAAATTAATCATGTTCAGGTTGCTAAATCTAGGTCAAATTTGATGTATATAGAATTAGATTGTATATGATTATTTATATAAAATAAAAGAACTTGTTCCTGCCCAGTGTAGCATACAATCAAAATTTATACCAGAAGTGTGAAAAATGTGACTCTCCTTGACCTTGGCCATTTGGCTTAGAATTGAAAAGGAGTGCATAAAAATACACCACCACCAGAAGCTGTGGTGCAGAAGCTTTGGCCTGCTTTGTTGGGAAGTGTAAGAGACACTAGTGGATCTCTCAAGGAGACCAATCAAATTACTGTAACAAAATAGAAGCTGGACAACAACCAGCCCCATGCCCACCTACCCCACCCACCTAGTCTAGCAGAGAAAAAGAAATAAGCTTACTCTTCTTTGTAGAAAAAAGTAAAAGTAGTTTTACTTAAAATTCCTTGGATATAGTCAAACACATGGCTATGAGGGAGAGATAGGGAAGAGAAAAATGGTCACAGGTTAGACTGATGTAGGGTGAAAATGTGAGTGTGCAAAAGCAAAAAACTAGGAAGCTACCAAACATGCAAACTCAAAGTTACTGAACATTATTAAGTCTGCAAAGGCTGCTAACTCTTGCCCTCATGCTTTGGACTTTGACTCTCAGAAGCCTCAATAAGCATGGCTGCTGAGAATGGATTATGGGAGTTATAGTCCAAAAATCTGAAGAGCCAAAGGTTCTCAACAACTAATTTAGGCTTTGTAAGAAAGAGCTTGAGACATAAAGAACGACAAGAGTAAATGGATGAAATAGTTTTCAGAGTTGCCTACTGTCATGGACATCATGTAGATATGTCCAGCTCTCTGTTTTTCTTACAAGATAAACATTTTACATATGCATGAGCCCATTTCTGAAATTCTTTTACAGCACAATCATATTAAACATCCATAAGCTCTATCTCGCTACACATCTGATCATCCATGAAATTCTCCATTCATCACTCTTTTAACCAGACAATTTTGGGATGAGAGTGGGAGAATTGTGTGCCTTCCTGCTTTAGCGATCGATCAATTAAAGCTGTATGAATAATTAACCAGAATGAAACATAATGCATTAATTCTAATATTTTAACATAACCTCATCTGTTCTAACCACAGTCTCCTGAAGAGTTAAACATCTGACTTTTAAATGAGCCATAACAAGTTGGAATCCATCTACTTATTCTCCTGCTTCTCACTGCTCAACACCTTATTTCCCCCTCCCTTTTCCTAAAGTGGGCCTCTTTCTTATTTGAAGAAAAATGACGAGATACAAGGAACTGCTTCCCAATGGCAGGAAAACCCAGCCTGTGTCTCTTTGGCTTCTCTGGTGCTTCCTCTTTTGACACAGCAGGGACCTGGGACTGCAGTTTGTTCCAGGCAGGAAACAGGTGGGATAAATAGTGTTTTTCAGTGAAGTTTCCCTTGAAGAATGGGCTGTGTGTTTCCCTCACACTTGTTATTAACTTCTTAGGTAATGGTTAAAACCCCAGCAGGTGCTTTAGAGAGGATATTTAATTTTCCTCCTCAGGAGATTAACCTGTTCCGTTTCCTTCAGCCCTCAGAAAATAAATACAAATAAGAAATAGCAGCTGGGGGTGGTTTCAAGCATCTCAAACACAACCCATTGAAGCACTGTTCCAAACAAGCAAATGGATATGTCTGTCTTCTGGGGATGCTTATGGATTCCTTAGGCAAAGAGTACTCAGAGGTAGTTCTGCCAGTTCTTTCCTATAAAATGTAGCTTACAGCACTTGTTAATCATTGGTGGTGCCCCATATCCAAGTGCTAACCAGGGCTGACCTTGGTTAGCTTCCAAGATGGGATGAGATCTGGTGCCTTTGGAGTCTTTAGGCAGCCTATGCTACCTCCCCCCTTATGTATGAATAGTGCTGTTTTAGTTGCTAAGGACTGGCACTCAGATCATTGAGATCTCTCACTCTCTCTCACACACACACACAGAGGTCCTCATGAATCTGTCTGTGTGCTCTATATAAACAGCTGGTGGAACTGACAAGAATTCCTTCTACCTCTACAGGGAGCCCAGAAGATCCTGTTGAAACTCACAAAAATTATCCAGCCTCTCTGGTTTCATGCAGAGTACTGTGTCAATTTCACTACTGCTCCCTACCATTTAACACTCACAGCTGCAAAAGTAAATTGGTGCTTCAGAGGCTATTTGCTCCTTTGCAATGGGGACTGAAATGATTTAGTTTTACTATTTTAAAAAAAAATCAGCAGAGGAAGAAAAAAAATTGTTTCTGCAGGTTGGCACTGCTGCACAGTTATAGCATTTTGCCATGGCTTCATCCTATGAATTCATGAGATTTGTAGTGTGGTGTGGCACTTAGAATTCCTGTCAAGTTAGCTCTTTCCTGGAACTATTACAGCTCTCTAGCAGGCAAAATAAGTATCTTACCAGACTACAAATCCCAGGATTCTGCAGAGCAAAAACAGTGCAGTTAAAATAATATTAAACTTCTACAACTTTGCAGCGTGTACTTCCTATGACTGCATGCCCCAAGACCAGATACATTTTTGAATGGCGGTTTGGTGCTGAGTGCAGAGGAAAGGTGTAAGCAGTCCTTACACTTCGGTTTTATTGTTGCATTGCGCTGTTGTACCAGTTAGTGCTGGAGCACTTGAGGTACTTTTTTTTTGTACTGCACATTTTTTTCTTTGTAGTTATGCAAAATATACTCCTGCACACAAGATGTGTGATGTCCTGATGCTACTTTATCCATAGGTTTGTATGTTATGTAAACATCAGAATAAAAGGTGAGCCTAAATAAAAGAAAAGCCTGACTTTGCTCCTTGGCCTGTTTTCTTCTTCACTGGGATCATTTGAAAAACATTTGAAAAACAGTTGGCCCTCCACATTTGCTAGGGTTAGGGGCGCAGGACCATCACAAAAGTGGAAAAATTGCAAATATAAAAATGTGGAGGGAAGGGGGTCCAGTTATGGTGGGGAGTGGGCAACCATGGGTCCAAACCACCTCAAGGAAGGGAGAGGTAAAGGGAGGGGGAATGGGCATGGTAGCCCTATACTTCCTTTCTCTTGCCCATCTCTTTCTTTGGGTATGGCTTTATGGTGCTGAGAAATCCAGCTGCAATTTCCTTGGCTGACCAGGCAGCAACTGGTAAAGGAGGAGGATGACCAGAGATGAGTTTTTATAAGAGCTATGTGGCCTGATTGGAGCCGTAAAGAGGGAAGGTTTCTCCAGAAAAGTTGGTGATGGAGGAGGAGTTGGAGAAACTTGCAAATAATCAAATCCATGAAAGTAAAAGCTGTAAATGTGGAGGGTTGTCTATATTTTAAACAATCATTGCTAGACCTAATATTTGCTATAAGGATTCATTATCTTATTTAGCCTTCCTCTATTTTATGCTTTGTAAGTTTTCACCTGGAGGCTCAGGTTATGGTCTGGCAACCATTCCTATCTTTGTAGCATAAATACACTCAAAGAGCACTGCAAAGTCACCAGCCTGTTCTCTTGACCAGGTATAATAATAGTGCTAAGGTCAGATCACCTCCTGAGAAGGCAGCAGTCCTTTGGCACCTTCAAGACTAACAAAGTTTTATTTGGCTTTCACTTTCCTGGACTGCAGCCCACCTCCACAGATACATGGAGTCTAAACGAAAAGATTATACCAATTACCTCCTGAAGATGATTTCTTGAAAAGATAACACAGCCTTTGCAGTAGATGCTTGGAGATTTATTAATTAAAATATTTATATCCCATTCTGTCTCTTGCCATTTTGGGTGGTGTACAGGTAAAACAATAAACAATGAAAAAAGATCCCAGTGAAAAACAATAAAATAGCTTAAACAGGGTAAAAATAAATCAACGTGCAACAAGGTAATACAGTTTAAAAGACTATAACAATTTAAAACTATGTACATGTGCATATAGAGTAAAGTAAGCCCCAACGGCTGTGATAAAATTCAGAATGGAAGTGAATTGGAGCCAGTGCAACACCTTTAAAACTGGTGTCATGCCTTCTCTATATGGTATGCCAGTAGGCAATCTTGCTTTGCATTTTGCATTAGCTGTTGGACTGCCATACTGATATTCCTCACCACTGCCTAAGCTGCTTAGGGCTGCTGGAACTTTCAGTCCATCAACATCTGGAGAGGCTGCACGAATAGGGTTGCCATATTTCAGGGCCTGGCCTTAAATCACAGAGCCTGGACCTTCTTCTTCAGTTCTTAGGATGGAGGGAGGAATCTCAGGGCAAGAGCACATTGGACAAAAGTTGTGCACATATATATCTTCCTCATTTGTTATTTATGGTGTTTCTTATTTGAATGCTCTGTTCTGTCCAGCCTCAAGGCCCTACTGCCTCTAATATCATAAGAAGACATCTGAAGGTCTGAGGTTTTGGCCTTGAACTTCCAGGGCCTGGGATAGTTCTGACTCAGCAACCCCAAATCCAACTCCTGGTTTAAGAGGGCCTATGTCCAGTAAGTGTGCACAAGACTTTATTTTCCCCAGTCCTTCCTTCCATGCAAGGACACTATTAAAATTAGAAAAAGCCCTGAACTAGTCTCCCAGTTGTCTCAATGTGGCAGGAGTCACCCATCTTGTAAGCTCAGTTTTTAAACGTTTTCAGATCACGCTATGAAGAAAAATAGTCAAATTCTCCTCTACTTCTACCTTGGTGGAAATGAGGCCTTTAAAAAAAAAGGAAAGAAAAAAGAAAAAAGTCAATGGGTGTATTTTGGAAAGTAGCCAGCAGGAGTGACTGAGAGCTGAATGTTGCCCTTCATATCTTTTATTTAGCTGCATTGAAACGTGTATATAATGTAATGTCTCGGGTAATTTACTGCAAGGACAGTAGATGCACACACATTTTGCTTCGGATGTGAATGGAGGGTCAGAAGTGCACGCGAAAACAAGAATGCATTGTTAACAGACAAATGTTTGTTTCTCTCCATTGACAAAACCCAACGTTACTGCTGGCTGCATTTTGAACAGCATTACACAGCATAATGTCCGCTCCTATAGGAGGGGTCTGGTTAGCAGCACACTTTGTGTGAGGAAGCAGGTGCTGTGAATTCCGGGACAGATGTTACCTATTTCCTGCCTCAGCCTATTTCCATACGAATGTTAACACAGATACTTCTGTGTGTTCATAGTAGGAGGGGAGGCAGCTGCCTGGAACACTGGGCACAGCAATTACAACCAAGGTGATGCAGGCGAAGAGCCTTGGAAAGTTCCAGGTCTGAGTTGAAAAGAGTTGTGCAACAGAAATGCCACCAGTGTAGAAAGCCCCTTGGGGTCCTTTGGGGGGAAACATGATGATTTTGTCATTTCAATGAGCAGGCAAGATCCATATGTGGACGCCAACTAATATGCACACATAATGGAATGCAGTTATCCTGCAGTTTTCACACTACATCAGGTTTTGTGATACAATTGTTGTTGCCACACTATACCATCCTCAGTATACTGGATATTGTAGGATTCCAAAAGCAAAGCAGCTTTAGGCCTGGTTAATTACTGGGAATACCATAGGTTTATAGGTAGGAGGAAGCAAAAGTCCTGTCTGAAATTCAACTGCTACTAATCGCTCGCCTCTAGACACACTCCAGCTTGTTAATATCCTTCTTGAAATGAGGGGCCCAGAACTGGACACAGTATTCCAGATGAGGTCTAACCAAAGCAGAATAGAGTGGCACTATTACTTCCCTTGATCTACACACCATACTCATATTGATGCAGCCAAGACTCACATTGGCCTTCTTGGCTGCCACATCACATGCTGACTCATGTTCAGCTTGTGGTCCACCAAGACTCCTAGATCTCTTTCACATATACTGTTGTCCAGCCACATGTCCCCCATCCTATATTTGTGCATTCCATTTTTTCTTCCTAAGTGTAGGACCTTACATTTCTCTCTGTTGAAATTCATTTTGTTAACTTTGGCCCAGCTCTCCAATTTGTTAAGGTCATTTTGAATTTTAATCCTGTCCTCTGGCGTATTAGCAACCCCTCCCAATTTGGTGTCATGTGCAAACTTGATCAGCATGCCCTCTATTCCTTCATCCAAGTCATTGATGAAGATGTTGAACAGCACTGGGCCCAGGACAGAACCCTGTGGCACCCCACTAGTCTCTTCTCTCCAAGAAGAAGAGAAACCATTGGTGAGCACCCTTTGGGCTCAGTTGATCGACCAATTACAAATTCACCTAACAGTAGCACTGTCCAGCCTGCATTTTACTATCTTCTTTGCAAGAATGTGATGGGGAACTTTGTCAAAGTGTCCCAGATTCCCTCTCCTCTTTGCTTTAAAATTCTTATTTCAGACTTCTGCACTCAATTATCTCAATAGAGGAAGAGGAGAATAGAGAGCAGCATTTTGCCCTTCCCAGTAGACTCAGGCAAAAACAAACAGTTGCAGCCACTCTTAGTTTCTTCCTGATGAATAACGTTTGCTGCCTTGACTGCACATGATCTTACTTGGCAGCACATGTTCTAGTTTTCACTTGTGAATTGTTAGAGGGTATGCATCTTTCTGTGTTTCTGTGCTGTTGTGTTGGTTACATGCTGCATTGTATCTCACCTTTTACCTCTAAAGAACTCAAGTTGGCCTAGAGGTCTTCCTCTCATCTTCTATCTTCACACCAAGCCCATGAAGCAGGTTAAGCTGAAAGGCAGTCACTCAGCTTTATGGGTGAGTGGAAATTTGAACCTGGGTTCAGAGGAAGGATAGAAGATAAGGCCAAGCTCGGACTCCAGAATCCTGCTTATGGAACTGGATATAAGGCTAGCATTTCCTTTCTCTGTGATGACTTCAGCAATGTCAGTTGATAGCTGAATAAAGGGAGGCTCTGGATTAGAAATACTGTATGTATTCATGTACAAATAAAAAAAAGAAAAATTGACCCCAAAAAACTGGGTCGACTTATCCACAGGTCAATGTAACATTACCTTAACTTCTATCAAAAAATAAAACCATCCCCTTCTCTGAGTAGAGTGCCGAAAGGTGAGACCTTAGCCCATCCCAGGAGAACCTAAAAGAAGCACCAACACTCCCCCCCTCACTCTCTTGGCATTCCTTTAAGGGGAAGGGGAAGCACCATTTCCCCATCCAGGCATTCAAAAAGACCAGAAGTGGCACTGCAGCAGAGAGAGTAGAGGGGATTGGTGCTTTTTTCAGGGTCTCCCAGAATGGACTAAGCTGTTACTTTTTGCCACTTTACTCAGAGAAGGGGATGGCTGATAAGAATTAATACTGGACCTTAACATTTATCCAAAAAAGCAACCTCCCTTTCTGTGAGTGGTCAAAGGCCTTTTTGAATGTCTGGGCAGGGAAATGGTGGCAGCGGTGGACTGACCCTTGATTTATCTGTGGGTTGTATCAAAATCCGTATTTTTTTTAAAAAATTTATTCTTTATTCATTTATATCTTGAACATAAAATTATAATATAAAACAGAACATTTAAAGACGAAATTAGTAATAATGTTACAATGTTCTGAAGAAAAATCATCATTATGATAGATAAACAACGTGATTAGTGATCAGAGTGCATCATACATCCCTACTTAGCAAATGTGTAGCCAATCGTTCATAACTTATGCACTTGGTTTACAATATGTGACCTTCTCAAGTTATGAATGATGTAGCTTTTTATTAATTTACTTCCCTACTTCCCTTTACTTCAGTTTGTTATCGTCCTCTTTACTTTACCTTTTTTTTCATTCTGATAAATTACCATTAAGTTTATGGTATTTACTGCTTTACTTATGTCTGCCACATACTGTAACTTTTAATTTATCTTTGTAAGCTGATTTATTTCAATTGTTCCTTTCGTCTGAAACTTAAAGTACAATAAATATTGATATTTTGTCATATGATCTTATCTGTTTATCTTTATCAGCTTATATCTATGATTTGAAAACGAACTTCTTTGTCAATCTCAGACTCGAATTTCTTAGGAATCATTTTCCCGCTTAAAAATATATTTCTCAATAGGATTCCATTCCTCCTCATTTCTGATTTGTGATTTTCCTTGTAAGATCATTGTCAATTTGTCTATGTCTCTAAGTTCTATTAATTTTACTAGCCAGTCTTCCGTTTGTGGTATCTGCTTGTTCTTCCATAATTTGGCATATATTATCCTGGCAGCGGTAATCCTATACAGAATATACATATACTCTGGTTTCTCTTCAGATCATATAAATCTTTCGCTTTTTACAAAATCTGTAATTTTGGCCCAGAACCTGACCTTGACTTATACATGAGGTCAGCTTATACACTAGTATATACAGTATATCAAGGCATGGTGGAAAGTGCCTGATTGTCATTTCCTCTGGGATGGCTGGGGCTGAATCTGTTTTAGGGGGTCATTTCTGGTTGAGAAGCCTGTATTATGCAGTTCTGGGGGCTCACCTTCAGGCGAAATGAAAGGGCTGTGTGCGAACCTTCACCTCAGGTAGTAGAGCAGCAACTTCCTACCATTTGTAAACCTTACTTGACTGGTTCCTGCAATTTGCAAAGGCTTTCCAGGAAATCTGCACATTTGCTCAGCTAGCTTCCTCCTTCCCTCCCTGTTGCTGTGGTGCCAGGGCTCACCTTCTGCTCTGCATCCACCTTCTGACTAGAAGCAGGTAGGCTAGATTAGAAATGTTTCTTATCCCATCACTCTGAGTGAAAAGGAATAATACTCTTATTCCATCTTGATCTGGGAACAGGACCCCTTTAATTAAGATTTCTTTCTTGATTCCCAAACAGGACAAACATGTTCTCTCTGTATGTTTGAATTACAAGCTGTAAGCAATTGTGGCTAGTACTTAATAGGTAATGCTTAATGACATCACAAAGGGCTGTCCCCAGGTCTCAGATTTTGACAGTGGTATATCTAGCATAAGCAGAGCCTAGGGCAAGTGTGGCAGTTGTGCCCCTACCTTTTTACCCCTACCCCCACCGCTACATGCACAGCCTTTTTGTACCCCCCTGGCATTGACACCCGGTGCACATATTGTACTTGCCCCACCCGAGATACATCTCTGGGGTTTGACCCAGAAACTTCAGGGCCCAGAATAACCCTGAACTGGCAATTGTATTCTTCTCCTTCTGATGGCTTTAGTAGAACCCAGATAACCAAATAAATCCACCATTTGCAGAAGGAGTATACCTTTCAATATCATATGCTAGGAACAAGCACCATAGAGGGTCAGTTGCCACCATCACTTCCTTCCTTCCCATTGAGTGATCACTTTAGAAACAAAATGGTGGACTAGATGTTATGTTGATCCACTTAAGTAAGGTTCCACTTTGACAGCTTGTCAGACCACTGACAATTTAAAGCACTACACCAGATGTAGGAAACTGTTGGGGCTTTAAATATTGTTGGATTCTGGTCAGCCCCAAACAACAGGACTGATCATCTGTAACAATGGGTTGTGTTGTCTTGCAATATCTGGAGAGCCACAAGTTCCTCATTCCTACACGGCACCATGCTTCAGGACGTTTATTTTATTTTCTGGAGGATTTAAAGATGAACATTGACACAAATATGTAGTGAATGCTGTGAAATGAGACATTAAATTATTTGGTTGTGGAAAAGCTTGGTGGCAAATTCTAAAATGTCAAAGCTTAGGGAATGATCTCTGCACTGACCATCCTGTTTAAACCGCAGCAGGAAAAAAAAGAGTTGCAGAATTATGCACAATGTAAGCACAAGAAGTCATCTAACAATCACATAGGTCATTGTATAAATAACAAAAGAGCACAGGTAATAGAGCAGATTATCCATTGTGAATTGAAAACAAGAAAGACAACCACCTGATGACTTTTGTGGAACTTCAAAAAAGACCAAAAACTTGTGAAAAGGAGCTTAATATAGAAATATCAACATGTTTCAGGAGGTGAAGCAACTCCTCTCTCAGGAAAGGTTATAGTGCTTGGGGCTTTTCAGTTCAGGAAAAAGGCAGGTAATAGGATGCATACATGATCTAGGTCAAGGTTTCTCAATCAGGGTTTCTGAACTCTAAGAGATCATGACTGGGGGAAAAAATAAACTTGTTTTTGAGCTGTAAGTAACAATAATTTTGATGCAGGGGTTTCCTGAGACTTGAAAATTATTTGAAGGGTTTATCTAGGGTAAAAAAGTTGAGAAAGGCTGATCTGGGTATATAAAATTATACATATTATGGAGACAATAGATAAGGAAATGTATTTTTCAGCTCTCATGACACTTGAATAATCCTATGCAAATCTGCTACGTAGTGTACACCAGGTGTGGGAAATACCTAAGAACATCCAGAGAGCTACAAATTCCCTGTCCGTTGTGTGCATCTCCATACATTAGCTAGGAAGCAACCAAAGAAAATAGAAGTGACTGATTCAAGAAGATCCACACCTTAGTCCTTCATATGTTTTGTACTGAACAGCAAGTTTTGGAGGGTCCCAGCTTCAAAATCAATTTACTGACATGCATACTGTGACATTTCTGCCCTAGGGCCAACTTTTCACAAGATGAGCAGCGTGAATGTGTGCAACAGGAAGAATTAAACAATGGCTAGTGGTTTATTCATTGGACTACAACCCTGGAGACTTCCCAACTTGGCCATGGAAACCCACTGGGTAACATTGGGTGCATCACACACTCTCAGCCCCAGAAAACCCTGTGATAGGTTCACTTTCCACCATAAGCTAGAAACAACTTGAAGGCACACAATAGCAACTTTGGTAACTTAACACTTCTGTTGACATACACAAAACCCCTTTTGGTCCCTCTCCAGTTTATTTACCAATATTTATTTATTACATTTATATCCCAACTTTCCTCTAATGAGCACACAATATTATATGGCTTTCCAAAGTCATTGTTATTTTCAAGGTGGGTGTTCCTAAAAGATCATGATTGGCCCTAGATACCCAGAAAGCTTTATGGGTGAATGGAAATCTAACTATGGATATTTGTACTTAAGAAAAAGCCTACAGGATTGGGCCAAAGTGGAATTGAGCCTTGTCTCCTACATCTCATAGTTGACAATCAGATGGCTTTGGGAAATGAGAGCACTAGCCCTCCCCCACTGCTGATTTGCAGCAATTGCTAAAGGAAAAACATGGCGTCCCAGTATTAGACCAGCCACCTTTTGATTAATCCAGCCCAACTAATTCATGTTGCTCCTGGGGTCTCATTTTGAAATTCTTTTGTGCAGGCATGGTAACCATAAGCACAATAGTTTAGGGTATTATGGAATTCCTTTCTATCAGAAATCTGATCATCCCGCAGACTGTTGTCTTTCAAGAGACAGTTAAAAATTTGTAATAGCTTTCTGGAAATGAGATATATCTTAATGTCATTTCTGTCTATTGCTTCTATTGTGTTTTGGGCAGACATTTTAAACAAGGGTTTTAAACATTTGTAATTTTTGATATATAATTTCTGTTTTAGATTTGTGATTTTTAGATGTTTTGATTAGTGATTTTAACGTGGGTTTTAATGTAGTTGTTAAAAGTTCTGGGCTGCAGTGGGCTATGCCAACTTGATGTCCACACTAACTAAGTTCAGCATCATCCTGAAGACTTATGAGAAAGGGAAGGATAATCATCACCCATCAGTCATGATCATCAGTGGATATTATTATTAAATATCATCACCACCATCTAGCCAGTCTCAGTTTTCCATTTACCATTGTCCATGCCTGTACTGATGTGTAGATGTTTAAAATGAGGATGTCTTGTGGACAAGGTCTGGATTAGCCTTCTTGAAATTTATACCCACTGCTTTCCTCTGTGTCCTGTCTTAGTGTAATGGTGAGCTAGGTTTTCTTCCCACTCTTCCACTTTGGCAAATAAGACCTATAATCCATCTCTTTTCCCTGCCCCAATTTTCCACCTCTTCCTCCCCACCCCGCCCCTCTTGACACTAAGCTTTGTGGAGGAAACAGACCTCTGAAAATAAACTCTGTCCCCTTTGATCTTTTTACGAGTATGCAGAGTTTATAGTTCCGTGTGTATGAGTTGACACCTTCCCACCTGTGAACCTGGAAACTGCTTCTTATCAGAGGCACTTTGGATATTATTAGCAAGCTAGTGGGGAGAGCAATTCCAAGCCAAGCCAGACTCCCTGACCACTGGATACTATCTCAGCAAAGTGTAAATTCTCCCACTGTGTCCTGAAAATGCATGTGTGAAGGTGAGGAAGAAATTATTGATAAGTGACCTCTCCATCCTAGCTCTCCCCAACTTCCTGGTTTGGTATTGTCCTGTGCTGCTGGAAAATCTGCTTGAGTCAGCCCAGATGCTGTGAAGCTTGCATGAATGTGTGCATTTTGTGTATCTTTTTTTTTTTTTGATGATGATGTGTGATTTTTTTAAAAAATTACTATTAAAGCAGGTCAAGAATTAGGATTGATCTTCATTCCAACCACATCCAGATGAATATTAGATGGGTCCAGACTGGTATCACTTCTCCTGTCTCTGTCAAATGCTGTGTTTTGCTCCATTGAGCAGCCATGTGTTCTACCTATAGTCTATTTGATAAAGTCCATGCTCCAATTGAAGGTATCCATGGACTGGGAACAGGGAGATGGGGTAAACTTCAGCTTCCCACAATACTAGGCAAAGGAGCCAAGCCTTCCCACTGATTTGGCAAACCTGGACCACCAAGATTTCTATATGGTTAAGCCCTCTCAGGAATTATGAAATCAAAGTTTTTGCGAAACATGCAAGGGGAAGTCCAAAAAATATTTCAGGAATTTGGGGAAAACAAATTTCCACCTGAATGTTTATAGCCACCATTCACTTAGAAGAGGAGACAGGGATGACATCTGCTACCACTTTCACTACTAATCCATCTAAAGTTGCCACTTACACATCTCCCCAAAAGAAGCTCTGTGTGTGTGTGTGTGTGTGTGTGTGTGTGTATACATGCCTTCACATAGTCTGTTGACTTATGGCATCCCTGTGAATTTCGCAGAGTTTTCTCAGACAAGGAAAACTCAGAAGTGATTTTGCCAGTTTCTTCTTCTGAAATATAGCCTGCAGCACCTGGTATTTTTTGGTGGTTTCCAAGATCACATGAGATCTGGTGCCTTTGGGGTATATTTAGGCATGCTATACATCTCCAGAAAAAGAGAGGACAAAACAGGATGCTGATTTGTATAAAGCTACATGTACTAATTTAGCTATGCAGACATAAAGTTAGAAGTTTTGAAATTTAATTTAAATAGAATACATATCACTGAAATGAGGAAGAGTATGATCAGATGACTGGAGTTCTGCAAGTGGAGGGATAATTTTGGACGTACACCTTTAAGATCCTTGATCTCCCTCTCTTTAGTCCTTTAAGTCAGATTTAGGGCTCATCCCCACTGGCCAAATGTGTTGAGATGTGTTTTCCTTGCTGTATTTATTGCTTTTCCCCCCAAGATCCATAAAACAGCATAAATTCCATTGTTAATCTACATAATTGAATTTATTAATGTGTTGACTCACCATTTAGCAATTCATTCAATGGGTCTACTCTAGTTGGGACTAACCACCAAGATTCCGGCTGTCCAGGTGTACTTCCTAGGAATTCCTTTCAATTACTACAATGTTTTACACCTTGGGATTAAAAAAAAATTAAAAAATGATTTATTTCTGACAATGAACAATAAGAGAACATCAATGCAACCAGAAATGATAAACAACACAAAGGAAAAGACACAAATTTGTATACACAGAAAATAGCAGCACAGTTGATTGAGCATCAGAAACATTGATTATAAATTTGCACTGCCTTGAAATTACTACATTATATCTCTTTAGTTGCATAATTATATTAAAAAAGATGAGAATGCAAATATTTACTGATGTGATGGTGGAATGCACAATGATTCTTGCTTGGTTGTTGACAAAATAAAAGGACACTGAACTGTAGCAAATGCACCTTTTTTTTTTAGTTCCCCCTCTCCTGCCAGCCATTCAAGCCAATGTGATGTAGTGGCTTGAGAACTAGACTAAGACACTGGGAGGCCAGGGTTCGAATCACTGCTTGGCCTTGGAAACCCACTGGGTGACCTTATGCAAGTCACACTCTCTCAGCCTCAGAGGAAAGCAAGGGCAAATCACCTCTGGACTGATTCTCCCAAGAAAACCCTGTGATAGGTTCACCTTAGGCTCACCATAAGTCAGAAATGACTTGAAGGCACACAGCAACAAGAGGTGGCCATTCAGATTGAACAGGTAGCCATTCAGATTCTACAAGTCAGTTTTTCTGAGAGAAACCCTTCACATATAGTCTAAAAAACATTGAAAGAGCTTTCAATATTTTCCATGTTCTTTTAACTTCTAACTATGCAGAAACTTTGCAAAGTAGCAATAGGATTTTTTATACAAAATGTAATAATATGCTTCAGTTGAATGTAACCCTTTTTCCTGTTCCACTGGTGCAGTTTGAATTCCATTGGTTGGGCATATCATTTCCATTTCATATCATCTGTTAAGAAATTATACATATGTTTGATAAACATTTTACAGGTAAGGGAACAGACATCTTCCACATTTACATCTTTGGAGGAAGCAATATTTCTCACAATAGGCATGTTAGCCTTTTTATCAGTCTTTCTTGTACATAGAGGGACATACAGCATCTTAGCCAGAGATACAGATAACTAAACCCTATTTTGGAAGAAGAAGAAGAAGAAGAAGAAGAAGAAGAAGAAGAAGAAGAAGAAGAAGAAGAAGAAGAAGAAGATTTTAACTCAGGTGTATTGTATTATTATCATGTATCATCATGTATTACTCAGTATGTTTAAGAGCTATTAGATCAACTAGGTATACCTTTTTCATTTTTTCTCTCTTAGCTAGACTCCCTTTATACAGGAATACCTCAGTTAACAAAGCCTCTGACAAAGAAGCTCCTTTTAACAAAGTTGTTCTATGTCCCCTTTTCTTCCTCATCCTTTACCCAGCTAAAAGTTCTTTAGCAGCATTGGTACTGGGAAGATGGTGAAGGAAAGCTAGAGAAATGCAGATTTTAGCTGTTAAGTTAAGTCTGCTTCAAAGGGCTAGGAGGACCCTCTGGCATAGTTGACAAGGGACCAGCTCAGGTAAGAAGAGATCAGAAGCCAGTGTGGAGAAAGGTGGTGTGGAGAAGCCAGCATGTACTGCCAGCATGTCTGGCAGTACACAGTGCAATAAAAGCTCAAACTGGGAGAGATTCTGTTCTAGCTGATCCCACTATAGCCATGTGCGCTTGCTTACAGCAGGCAAGGTAAATAGCAAAACAGAGAGAAAGGAGGAGACCAAATAAAACCTCCTTTACCAGCTGTCTACATAGATATGCAAGTCTGGAGACAAAAATGGAGATTTATAAGAAAATTATAAGAATTATAAGAAAAGAAAATTATAAGAATTATAAGAAAAGTAGAGGCTAGTGAAATTTTTAAAAAAATCAATTTTGGAGGAAACCTTCAAGAGATATTTAGAAAATATTTAGAAGACCTTGTGAAAATTACAACACATTTGGAAACACATGTGGAACCTACATGGGAAGAGAAGCAAAGGGATTGAACACACTCACTTCTAATGCCATAACCCATCTCATAAGCAAGACAACCACAAATGAACCAAAATGACCTCTCCGTAACTGAGATTTTTGACAAGTCAACAGAGCATTTGGACACAGGAAGGACAGGAAGTTTTAAGTAACCGGTGTTCAACCACATGGCAAAAATCACTGATCTAGACAAGAGCTTAAAGTAGTTGGTGCATCAAACAGAAGATGCCTTGAAAAAGAGACACAGCACTATAGAAGGGGATACATTTCCACCCAAATCACATCTTTTCATTGCTTCCTGCTGCAGCAAAAAAAGAATGCCAGGTGTGCACATGATCATAGCAGGAGAAGAATGGGGATTTTGGCTGGTCATGACAAAGGTACTACCATTAACTATTGCTTTTGGAGTTTGTTCCAGCCAAAACCGCTAACAATAATCACATCTTCTACTAGCAGACTCAAGGAGTAAATGCCAACAGAAAGGGAGCAAAAATAAAAATTAAAGCAAATAAATATATTCTGCAACTAATGATGATTTGAAAGAGGTGGTGGTGACAGCAGATAGATAGGCCTTCATATTTCCCCTTCTTGTCTTTTTAAAAATCTTTGTGCAGATTGCTATGGATAAGATTTACTTCCTCGCTCTCAATGCGGTTCATGCCTCTTTTTTTAGTTCAAGGTGTGCAAATGTGAAAGACTAGGGGGTTGAATTACCCCCCTCCCCAACAGACTTTGGAGGGCCATATCCCCATCTAACACTTGCTTCCATTAATTTTTTTTTTTTTACAGTATTTGCTTTAAGATGCCCCGAAATGCATTTGAGGGGACATAGGGGGTGCACTTTGTGGTCTTTTTTAACAACAGAAAGTGAGCAGAAGTCACTTCCTTTTCACTTCCTGTCTCAAAAAACACCAGGCCATTTCCGCACTAGCCTGTTATAGCGCAATGATTCCACTTTCAACCTCCTCTGGAATCCTGGGGTTTGCAGTTTCAGGAGGGGCCGCCCAACCCCTCCCGAAACTGCAAACCCCAGGATTCCAGAGGAGGTTGAAAGTGGAATCATCGCACTATAACAGGCTAGTGCAGAAATGGCCCCACTCTTTGAGTTGAATTGGCCCAAGACCCACCCAAAACATAGGGAAAATGCTTTACATACCCACTAGAGGGCATTTTGGAGCAATTTTTGGGGGAGGAGTGCAATTCTTTTTACTCTTGAATGGGCCACGGGAGGGGGGACGGCTCCAAATGTGGTGAGAATACCCTCCATAACTCCTAAATTTTGGAGCAATTTATGCAGAACATTCATAACGGCAGCCTTGGTAGAGATGGAGGCCAGTATTAGGGGCTTCTATAACCAGGCTTTTGGCTCTCATATTGAGAGAAAAATGGGATTATAAATTGAATAAATTAATTAAAAGGAAGGATTGACTCTGCATTGGACATTGTATACTTTTCCTTTTCACCTTGCTATGAGTGGCTAGAATTTTTACCATACTATGAGCAACTTCTGTATTATAGCTGTAAGCTCACACTGCTTTCCCACTGTTCCCTGCTTATATAGTAAACACCAAATATTCTTACAGATGGGTACAGTGAGAAGGAACAGGGAGTTATTAGCATCTCCAGGAGAACCTTGAGATCTGTAGAAGTGAACAATTTAAAGAAAGAAAATGTATTTTGCAGCCACTGAGTGTCTATTGGAAATAGAAAATGGGTTCTCAGGTGATTGAAATGCCCTGTTTGAATTCCTTACTGCCCGGAGGGGTGGGGAATGTCAAGACCTGGGCCCAAATCTGCTCCCACCAGGGTCCCAGTCCTACTCTCTAATCACAACAACCTTTCTAATGACACCTGATTTGGTGATTTTCTAGTGTTTTGTACTGGTTCCAGTGAAAACATGGTAGTATTTTTTGGTCCCACCAACTTGTCTTTGACCCCACCCATCACTAGAATGCAGCCCTGAGAGCTAGAGTTTGGCCTTCAAATTCAAAGACGTCCCCACCTTTATTTTAAAGCTTCTGCTATCCTGGATGATGTGATTCTTACACGAGAGAACTTCCTACTGCGTTCCCACCAACCTTTTATCTGTGGCTAAGCAAGATCAGAGTGATGTCAAAATGGCAAAAGTTATTCATGAGGAAGAACACACAAGCTGGGAGAGACTGCAGCAGTTTGCTTTTGTCAGAGCCCTACTGGGAAGGGCTAGACTATGCCCCCTCCTCTCCTCTTCTCCCTGCTTTGTTAACTAAGTGCAAACTACTTCTGCACTTTGAACTCAGGGCCTTTCCACCCTGCACAGTTATAGTGCTATTATTCCATTTTCAACATCCTGTGGAATTTTGGGGTTTGTAGTTTACTGAGGCCAAAGAGCTCTCTGGCTGAGAATTCTAAATGCCCCTCCCTAAACTGCAAACCCCAGGATTTCATAGGATGTTGAAAGTGGAATAATAACATTATAACAGTGTAGTGTGGAAATCGCCTCAGTTTACAGCAATTGAAGTAAGATAAGGTCAAAGAGGGAAAGTGGGAGGAGGAAAAAGAAACTGCAACATTGTAAAAGCAGCAGAAAAAGTGGGAGGACAGAGAATTAATTAGTTGGGACTGCCCTTGCCAAATGGGCAGTTGGAGAGTATGTCGCTGAGAGCAAAGTGAAACAGTTATATCAAGTGGCAACTGCAGGAAGAAGAGCTGTGTGCCATGTACTCTGCTTTGGGTCACCTAAACTAACTTCAAAAAAAGTCCTGAAGAAAGAGTCTACTGTTGGTCTACTTGGTTGTTGTACATGGAATGGAGAGTGTATTCTTTACCTCAAGCAGCAAAATGTCTGGGGCCAGTCTCATGGATGCATTGCAACATTTTGCTGCAGGTCCCATATTTTCTAGAACAAGCTATAGAGGAGCCTATGAAATTACCACTCAGAAAGATCTATGTCTAAAAGCATATGAAAAGCAAGAGCTTGGGAAAGTCATTTGTTTAGTATGACTCCCAGAATTCCCTGGGCTAGCTGGGCTAGCTGTGCTGGCTAGGGGATTCTGGGAGCTGCATAAACTGTCCCCCTCCTACCCCAGCTGTAAATAATCTTGCAACATGTTCAAAATACATCAGATCTGTGCCTACAGGATAACTCCTAAGTGGAATCTCTATTCCAGGAAGTCTTGGGCTGAATGTTGAAGGATGGGGCTGGGTGGTGGGTGGGGAGGCATGTCAAAATTAAATTTAGAGCTGCAATCCTTCTTCATACCAAGCCAATGTTTGAAAAGGGCTTAGCTCACTTGTTGCAAAGAAAAGGTTTGGGAAACTTATTTGTCCTCTGATGTGGGATGCACATCTGTGGTGCTAAGGGACTGGGAACAGGTGGGGTAAGGAAGTTTCTCACCACTTCAGCCCAGATTTCTCTTCTGTCAAGAGTCTTTTCCAAATCCCGGGGGTGGGAGGGAGACCACAGAGTTCTTTTTAAAATAGAAAAAGACATTCCAATTAATTTTGATTTGAGGAAAAGCAAAATAAAAACAGACACACGGAATGACTTCTCTTCCTGCAAAAAATCCTCAGGCTCCAGCCCTGGCCACTTGTAGCCTATGGCTGTTCTCCGAGACTCAGAAATCAATCCCACTGAAATCAGTGGGGCTTTCTTACGGGTGCATGTACTATTTGCTTAGGAGATCATTGGCAACATTTTTCATGTGCAACCTTCAAGTTGTCTTATGGGCACTTCAGAGCAAGTCTGGAGTCCTATATACATTTGTCTTCCAGCCCTATCACTCTACATTGTCATAGTGCTATTATTCCACTTTAATTGCCATAGCAACATTCTGTGGAATTCTGAGGTTTGCAGTTTAGTGAGGCCCAGGAACTCCCTGGTTGGGAATTCAAAATGCCCCTCTCTAAATTTCAAATCCCAGGATTCCATATGATTTGCCATGACAGTTAAAGTGGAATGATGGTGCTATAACAGTGTAGTGTAACAGGGCCCTGGGAATCAGCCATGCTGAACGTGGTGGGGCTTTCTTAGTAAAAAATGCAAGGGATGGGATTGGACCGCGGATTCCTTTACACTTAGTGGGAATCACATATGTTGATCACTTTCATAGTGTGGAGAAAGAAGAAAAACGCATTAATTAAAAAAACACAGATCTGGATAGTATTTGCATGTGTAGCAGATGCAAATTTAGATTTTCTTTTTCATTTCACGGTAATGGAAATACAGTATATCTCACTACATCAGGGCAGATGGTGAGCAAGTGAGCCCATTCAGTCTGCTATACAGGTGATAAATGTGGATGGGCAACTTTAAGGTCTTGATCTCCCCGCTTAATGCATAACCTCTAGCATTTCATAGACAAAACTGGGATTTGTGTGGCTAGAATAACATCAGAGTGTGGTCAAGATGGCAAAAGTTATCCATGAGGAAGGACACACAAGCTGCAGCAGTTTGCTTTTACCAGAACTTACTGGGAAGGGCAAGATTCTACCTTTCTCCTCTTCATTACTTCCCACTGACTTAATTGAATACAAACTCTGTATGTACTTTGAACTCATTTTGCAGCAATTGAAGTAAACAAAGGGCAAATTGGCAGGAGGAAAGAGAAATTGGGACATTTTAAAAGCAACTGTAAAAATAGGACAATGGAGGATTAATTGATCCTGACTCTACCAACTCAGGATAGTTGGAAGGTATGTTAATAATCCTTTATCTTTAAAATCAGATTTGATTTGTCGGTCCTCCAAACAGAGAGCACATGGAAAAGTGAACTCCACAGACTGCCTGTGGCCTCTTGGGGGCCAGTGTGGCCCTAACCCCTCCCTCCATGGCCTAGGGACTACAGGAAGCAATTTTGTCATGGTTTCAACCCAATCTTTTTTAGATGAGGGGGAGCTCCCCCCCAACCAAAAATAACCACTGTGACTTCTGGTTTTGAAAAAAACCTCCTTCTAGGCCAAAATCACATTGGGAAATGAAAACCTAACAAAATACCCCCCATGCCCCGAGAAACTCTAAGAAAGTGGCCTTTTTAACTTAAAAAAAATGACAGATGGCAAGGGCATGGGAGGGGAGGAGGCATGACCCTCAGAGGTCCAATAGAATAGGCTGCTCATCTTCCCTAGCACTGAAGCTGAGTATGCCTTCAAACAGAGAATTGTGCTTCCACAACCATTTAAACCAGAGTCAGGAATCCTGCAGAATAATTTTGAATTATAACTCCCAGCATCCCTAGCCAATGCAGCCAGTGCTGAGGAATGCTGGGAGCTGCACTACAATAACATCTGGATGACTGCATGATTTCAACCCCTAAGAAATACAGGTTTGACCTCTCTAAAGTAGAACCCATTGGTTTCCCAGCTGGGAGATCCAAACCTCATTCTCCCATTTCATATTTTGAAAAAAATCTAATGTCCATTTTAAATACATAGAATGAGTGGGCCTTGGAGCAGAATGCCTTCCAGTAGAGGACTGTAAGGGAGAATGCATGATCATCTCAGTCTCACTGCATAAGAGCTTCCTTGGAACCCGTGCAATGGCTGAAATCCTGTTGGGGACTTATGGACTTGTAAATTGACGTATGATTGTGTGAATTAAAATTGGACGGTCCTGTAATATCTGTATCCTTAAAGGGCTGCTGTTATGTTACAGGAAGACCCTGCCTTTCAGTGGCCTTTTATCTGACAACTGACTCTTTTGACACTTCTAAATTAAGGACAAGTCTTCTTACTTTGACTGGGGTTCTGTTCTTTTACAAATTCTTCTTGGGTATGGAGACTAGCTTGGGACCACTTGAAAAGTGATCGGGGGGGGGGGAAGGTACCAAGTCGACTGAGAGATTTTGCAAGCAGTGCACATATGATCTGTCCCAAGTGAGCCTCTGTCAGTCCTTCATGCTCCCTACCATAAAGTACATGGGTTCCTTTTCAACCAATTCTGTTTTCTGACAGTGCTCTGGTCCTGAACCTGTCAGATAAGTAGGGGAAACCTGTACTGTGTAAGGGACTTGGGAAAGTGGTCAAATCAAAATGAGACTGACGCACGTCGGTCACATTGTTTATCAGGACAGTAGTGGGAGAGTGTCTATGATTGGCAAGAGGCCAATGTTCATTGGGACACTCTTGTTGGTTACCTTTTATGCATCTTCACAATTCACTAACAGGGTTTCTTAGTGCCTCTGCTACATAGCTAACTATACATAAAGTTATGTACTGCAGACTGTGATAGAGGATTCCAGGCATGGTCTTTTCCAGCTCTTAACCTCTGCTAGCAGCCATGAATTCACCAAGCAAACTTAATCAAGCCATTCCGCTTTTATCTCTTTCTTTTCAGCATGAAAATAACAATACCTTACCTGACTGTTCTAAGGACTACCGTGAAAATTATGAACCCTTGGATTGTACCATAAAATGTTAACTACTGATGTTATTAAGCAAAATCCATATTGGGACAAAACTGTTATTAGGACCAACCAAAATTGCTCAAATGTATGCTAGCTTTTTTTAAAAAAAATTAAACTTTTTCTGAAAGCAATGTAAGTTTTCAAAATTCAACAGAACAAAATAACCTGACAGCCTTCCATATCAAAACAGGTAATACATACACACACACACACGCATGCATTTCAAGTTAAGGTATCATTCCAAAGACTGACATAAGATCTGGGTGGATCAGGATGATCTCTGTGTCTCTTAATAAAAGAAATAAATGGGAACCAATCTGCAGTAGAGAAGCCATCATGGCATTCATTTCTTTTGGTAGTTTTTCCATGAGAGCAAGAGACCACAAATTCTCATACCAAGAGTTCAGAAGATAAATTGTCTAGGCTTTTCCATTTATGAGCAATCACCATATGAGGTGGTAGATTTTAAAAATAAATTGCTAGTAAGAGTTTTGTCTTCTTTTATAAACATAGACAGTAAACCCAGTGTTAATAAAAGTGTAGGGGCAGGGGTTGTATTGTTTACATTTCATTGAAAATTTCTAGCCAAAATCTTTGGACTTTTGGACAGCACCACTGTACGTGAAAGAAAGTATGACAGCATTGCAGTTTCTCTAACATTTGGCAGATGCCTGCTTATCTACATAACTGAGTTTCAACAGAGTAGTACATTATTATGCAAGCTTTTGAGCTTTCCAGAATTCCTCTTCAAGCTTGTCAGCACAAAACAGTAGGAGATCAGGGAAGAAACAAAAACAAAAAACCTGCCACTTGTGCTCACAATCAGTCACATTTTTGTGCTTCCTTGCTTCTTCTACCACTCTTTAATTTTTGTTTGTAAACACCATCATTCCAATATGCATGTAATCCAATAGAAAGATCTATGCCACTGCTTTCAGTGGGACTTAGATGTGATCAGCAGTTGTAAAACTGTGGTCCAGGTTTACAATCAGGTAGGGTTGCTTCTTTTTTAAAATGCCCCTCCTCCTTGGTTTTAACAACAATTTAATAGTCAGCTATTTAACACTCCACTTGCAAGTCTTTCTCTTTTGCCATTACATAGAGATGATTCACTGGGAAAAATTTGGCTTTCTAAACATCTCTGTGTCGAGACGCTGCCAAACACATGGCACTGGTGTTAAAAAAAAATGGGGGGATAATCATGATCAGGAGATCCAGCATGGTTTGAGCATTGGACTATCACTTGGAGATCAGGATTCAAATCCCCTCTCAGCCATGGAAACCCACTGGTTGACCTTGGGTAAATCACACTCTCTCAACCTCAGAGGAATGCACAGGCAAACTGCCTCTGAACAAATCTTGCCAAGAACACCCCATGATAAGTTTGCCTTAGGGTTGCCATATTTTGGAAACATCTTGAAGGCACACAAGAACAAAATCACAATCAGATTTCTCTCCAACTTATTTCAAATTCAGTACACAAGTCAATATCCATGTGCTCTTAGAGGTGAGATACTGTTAGGTCTACAGCAGAGCAGGCAGCAATTCACAAGCAGCACAGCTCCTACTCACAAGGTGAGAGTCAAAGAATGTGCAAACAGAAAGGAAGCCTAGAGCAAACAAATCCTAAGGGGCAAAATGAAACCATAGTCCAAACAGGCAGAGTTCCAAAACAACTGGCTCCAAAAGCACAGCAGAGGGTTTCAGGGCCAAAGTGACCAACTGCTGACCCTGGGAGGAAAGGCCAGTTGGAGCCCTCTTTTATCTATGGCTGCCATCGCCACAGGTGTTCCCTCATTAGGGCTCCCTTACTACTTAAACAGGCTGAGCGACACAAGCCCTCCTTTTCACAGTGTCTCTGCTGCAACATAGGTGTGTCAGCTATATCTTCCTCTATTTGTTTCCCTGACTCAGGCCCTTGTTGTTGTCGTTGTGTATTATCTCCCTCTGGATCAGCTTCTAGGGACACTTCAGCCTCTGGGGAAGCCTCTGCCTCGGAGTCTGAATCCTCCTCCTCACTGCCATAGTCTCCGAGGCAGGGCATGACAGATACACAAACATGTAGCTGCCTCTTGCTTGTGCCATGCTTGTGTTGTTCTTATGTACCATCAAGTCAGTTTTAACTTATGGTGACCCTACAAATTAGAGACCACCTTGCTAGTAACAGCCCTATTCATGTCTTGCAGCCTCGGGGCTGTGACTTCCTTCAATGCTCTTTTCCTATTGCTTTAAACTTTTCTGAGCATTATTGTCTTTTGCAATAGGTCATGTCATCCCATCATGTAAGTAAGATATGTATAATTTAACCATAGTGCTGTCCATGTCTGTTTTTGATCACTGCTGAGATCGGTTGGTAGTTGTTACTGCAGTTTAGGCCTACTTGGAGATGCCCCAAGATATCATTTTGATATCAATAATTCGGTTCTTTCTACCACCCCTCTCCACATGTTTGTGAGGCCCCCAAACAAGCACAAATTAGGCACTGCCACTAATTGCTGGACATTCTATTCTCCACCCAGGCAGGCCAGAAATAGCCAGATCACTGCTTTAGGAGACCTCTCTGCAAACACCTTCATTATGTGTGCACGTTGTTTACAAAGGACTCCCTGCCCCGAACAGGCAACCTGGCAAGCTGAATACTCAACTGCCAAACACCCTGCATTTGCATACTGGCCAACTCTTTGTCAATTTGGACTTAATCATGTTAAATTTTGACCTTTCCAAAGCTTTGTCCCGCTCCTAAATCGCATTGTTTCCCCCAAGTATGGCATAGCCTGTAGTCACTTTTCCCTCTATAAAAACCCCTGATTCCAAGACCATCCTCGGATTGCTCCCGAGTTCCAGACCGCCTTGCTGCCACTTTGCTTGGTGAGCTTCCCCTCAGTCCCACGTGCTGAGCTACATCACACCCCAGCATCGCTCTTTATCTTCTTTCCAGGCTCCAGGAACAGGTTCTGTATTACCCGAATCAACTATCCCTCTCAAAAATCCCGCTATCCCACTCAAACCTTTATTTTCCTTAGTTATCTGTGTGCGTGTGTTGCTTACATTGTGTGCCTGTATTTAATAAAGATCATTCATTTATTTTCAACATGGTTTGCTTCTTGACTTGGCCTGACCCCGTAAACATTGAGTTACAAGATCCTGCTGCGTTACCCTGCCTCTCGTTCTGCCAGCAGTGCTCTAAGCTAATTTTCCCCAAAGTGTGTTGTTGTTTGGTTATTTAGGTGTCCCTTCCAGGACCCCCAGTAAACAGGGTAACATAGTCTTCCTCTCTGCAGTCATTTCCTGCCTGTAAACAGCAGGGGTTACAGAACTGTCTGTCCCCATAGCCAGATGTGAAATGATTATTCAGAGGGCCTAATCAAACACCAGCGGATGATGTAATCACTTTGCATCCGGCTATGATAACATGGAAAGATCCTTCTGCAATACCCTTGGTTCTTCACCAGGCACAGAATGGCTATGGAGAAATGCTTCAGCAACTACAGTAGATTTGACAGGTCATAAATGGATAAGTATAGTGTAGGTCTATGTGTGGAAGGACTACAATAAGGTAAGCCATGCAGGATTATGGTCCATATGTCCAACGTATAGTAGACTCAATTTAATCATTTTCATTTAGATTGAAAGTTTAGCCTTGATTTTTCTCTCAGACCGTTTTATTTGCCTTTTTTTATGGTGTCTCTTATTACCTCTGCCAATATGCAAAATGTGACAGATCTAAAACTTGGAAAGGTTGCTTTTTTTGGACTACAACTTTTTCAACCACTTCCAGGGGCCCTGCTGGCTGGGTGATTCTGGGAGCTGCAGTCCAATTTTCTCCTTAAGCTCTGGACAAAATTTTTACTCAGGAAACCCACTTGGATTTGAAATGTGGGGTACTACAGCTAGGAAGAAAGAATGTAATGCACAGATATAGAATGAGTGGCACCTGACTTGAAAACAGTACATGTGAACAGGATCTAGAAGTCTTAGGCCATTTCTGCACTAGTCTGTTAATAGCACTATGATTCCACTTTCAACATCCTATGGAATCCTGGGGTTTGCAGTTTCGGGAGGGGCCAGCCGGCCCCTCCCGAAACTGCAAACCCCAGGATTCCATAGGATGTTGAAAGTGGAATCATAGTGCTATTAACAGTCTAGCGCGGAAATGGCCTTAGTCAACCACAAGCTCAATGTGAGTCAACAGTGTGATGCAGCAGTTAAAAAAGCCAATGCAATTCTAGGCTGCATCAATAGGAGTATTCTGTTGAGATCAAGGGAAGTAATAATACCACTCTATTCTGCTTTGGTTAGACCTCACGTGGAATACTATGTCCAGTTCTGGACACCACAATTCAAGAAGGGTATTGACAAGCTGGAATGTGTCCAGATGAGGGTGACCAAAATGGTGAAGAGTCTGGAAACCAGGCCCTTTGGGGAGTGACTTAGGGAGCTAGGTATGTTTAACCTGATCAAAGGAAGATTAAAAGATGTTGGAAATTACAGCAGCATTCTCTCTTCCCCACCTCGTTGGCTATCCTGGCTAGGGTTCTCAACTGTCAGTCTTGGCTATCACTCTGTCTCTGAGAACATTGTTCTCCTTTAACTGCAATTATTCTATATCTGACTTTGACTAACAACACATATAATGCTGCTTAACTGTCAACTGATCTTAACCGCTTTTAACTTCTCAAATATGATAAGCATATTTCTAATCTAATTAATTAATTGGTGAGTTTAATGTATTATTATACATTTTTAGTAAATACTCTCTTCTGCATTTTGAAATCTGCTGTCTGTCTTGGCTTTCAAGTCAGCTATCATATATTAAGAAGCCACAGTCAAACTGGGAAACATTTTCTCTGTAACTCTGCTAATACTGAGTTCCCATAGGACTAATTGCCTGGGTAACTCTCAAATCCCAACAAGAGGTGACATGACAGCCATGTTGAAATATTTGAAGAGATGTCATGCTGAAGATGGAGCAAGCTTGTTTTCTGCTGCTCCTGAGACTAGGACATGGAGCAATGGATTCAAACAACAGGAAAAGAGATTTCACTAAACATCAGGAAGAATTTCTTGATGGTAAGAGCTGTTCAACAGTGAAATATGCTGCCTCAGAATGTGGTGGAGTCACGTTCTTTGGAGGTTTTTAAACAGAAGCTGGATGGCAATTTGCTGGGGGTGCTTTGTGTATATGTTCCTGCATGGCAGGAGGTTGAACTGGATGACTGTTGTGATGTCTTCCAACACTATGATTCTATGATGTGCTGGTATTAGGAGGTACAACTCTGAAGTGGATCTCATCACATGGCTAGATTCCAGATCCTCGATGGTCATTTGATCCAAGAAAACACTGAGTTATACCAATGGAAATTTCTTGTTCTGAAGGATTCCTGATAACCCAGTGTTATCTGCTGACTTCAGTGTAGGTTGCTGGATGCAGTCATTTTTTTTCCTGTTCTTTTAGCTGAGGCAAGGAGAGATGTAACTCATTCCTGACATGAGGCAGCAGGCCCACTCTCAATTTGCATGAAGTACAAGCAGGTGCAAGAGGTGGGAGAGCAAATTACATGTGTCATTGTTTTTTTCCATTGCCCTCCACTCCCTCTTTTCTCCCAAGCAAAGCTGAGTGGTGGGCAAAAACCTGCAGAGGCTTCTATAAAACACCTGCTATCAGCTCTTCTCTCAAGTCATACTTTAGGTTTATTACCTGTGTCTAATCACAGATAAAAGTTCAGGCTGCAGTCCTGAGCATGTTTGCTGAGACAGCCTACCTTCAACCTGGTGCCCTCCAGTTGTTTTGCACTGCACAAATATCTGGAGCATCCCAATGTTAGGAAAGAGTGGATGAGAAAGTAAAATTACTTTCAAGAAAGGTTTTTATTTTGCAGCTGTATACATTATTGTCTTGTTCTGGTACCCTCTTCCATGTTTTCCTGCAGTTTTTCCCCATTTTTTCCCATAGAAACTTCTGCTGAAGAGAAGGGGTGAAACAGATGTATGATCAGAGTTTCTAGACTTCAAGGACTGGCCCCGAGAGTTAGGAACTTGACCCTCTTCTCCACTAGGGCAAGGGGAGAAATCTCAGGGTGAGAACACTGTCTTGAAAGGTATGCGTATATGTGTGTGTTGTTGTTGCTGTTGTGTGCTTTCAAGTCATTTCTGACTTACGGTGACCCTATCACAGGCTTCTGGCACTGAGAATGTATAATGCATCCAAGATCAACCAGTGGGTTTTCATGGCCAAGCAGGGCGTTGAACCCTGGGACATTTCTGCACTGGACTGTTATAGTGCTATTATTCCACTTTCAACACCCCATGGAATCCTGGGGTTTGCAGTTTAGGGAGGGGCCTCAAGGACAATCCCGCCAAAGGAAGACCACTACAAATAGAGGACTGACCTCTGTCAAGGAGGGTCACACAGCCACCCTGGCTCAGGACTGCAGCCTCATTAAAGGAACTGTCGCACAGGAAGGCCAGATCAGCCTGAACCAGGCCCCTCCTTAGAAAGGAAGCTGACAGCACTCTGGCACGAAATGGAAGATGGAAACAGTCCCTGGAGCACATTTGGGTGTCCCACAACCTGCTGCAAAGAAGCGTCTCTGAGCCTCAAGCCAAAACCAATTAGGAGCAATTAAAGACAATGTTGCTTAAAAGCTCAGTCAGTGAAGCACTAGGCAACTTGCAGGTGCAATGCCTCTGACAGCTGCAGGCCAGCTCAGCCCGCATAGCTGCAAGAAACCAGTTTATTAACACACACGACTGGCATGTTGCCTGCTGTAGGGAGAAAAAAAAAGGAGTTGCATTCTTCCTTTCAATTCAGACAAGAGTGTGTAGCCTGAAGGCACCCAATTCACAGTGCCTTCTCTGGCTCCCTTCTTAATGCCCATAACAACACACCCTTTTGTGATACTGTTGTGCCCTTGAGCTGACAATTCCAGGCACTGGGGAGGGAGGGGGCAAGTGAAGACTTGAGCACAATTAAGGGTCATCCTAAACTCACTCCAGGCAAGTATGTTGCTCTTTCTCTGACAGACAGGTGAGCATTCCAGGTATTTCTAAGGGCGTAGCTACAGCAGGACCAAAGGAGGGTGTTGCCCAGCCTAATAAGAACTGTGTCCCACCCACCCCCTGACAAAATTTTCCTTCAGTCCCCAAATATCTACTGTTGCAGTAACTTAAAACTTCAGTTGAACATTTAGAAATACAGTTTAGACTCTCAAAGACTCCCAAAGTTGCACAGCAAATGTAAGGGTTGGGGAGTATGAAAGATTTTCAGTGTCAGATTTTCTGCAATGCTAGAAATTTGGAGATGAAAGGAAAATTTCACTGTGGGGGGCAGAATTTTTGCAATGCCCTCATTTCCTTCTCCCATAGTTACACTGCTGGGTATTTCTAATGCTTCTTCCTTGTTCTATTGTTGGAAGATATGCATGTAG
Source organism: Ctenosaura bakeri (assembly GCA_948474755.1). Taxonomy (NCBI): domain Eukaryota; kingdom Metazoa; phylum Chordata; class Lepidosauria; order Squamata; family Iguanidae; genus Ctenosaura; species Ctenosaura bakeri. The sequence continues at coordinate 243,881 of CAOLHI010000694.1, forward strand.
TTATGTGCCTTTAAGTTGCCTGTTGACTTATGACAACCCCATGAATTTCTTAGGCTTTTCTTAGGCAAATATTGAGCAGCTATTATTATAATGCAAGCTTCTTCAACTTGATGTACACTTGATGATTGTAATTCCCAGCCTTCTGGTCTGCTCAGGAAAATCTACGCGGGGAAGTCTACATGACTTAACTTTCTGCATGCTTATGCTGCCGTTTTTTGGTGTGGGGAGCTTTCAGTACTCAAAATGTGACCTCTATGCTGGGAAAAGAGGCCTAAATATCCTAAAGGCACCTGATCCCATTTGACCTTGGAAGCTAAACAGAGTCAGCCCTGGTAAATACTCGGATGGGGGATCACCAAAGAATACCAGGCTATATTTCAGAGGAAAGGCAATTGGAAACCATCTCTTAGTATTCTTTGCCAAACAAAATCCTATGAAATTCATGGGGTTGCCATAAGTCAACAGGTGACTTGAAGGTGCATACACAAACACACATGCCAGGAAATAATATTTCTCAAAGTAAATGGTGCATGTTGAATATGAAAAGTGGAAGAGCTGGCCTGAAAAAACAGTTGGCATCCTAACTCTTGGACAAATATCTACCATACAAAATCTGCCCTCCTTTGGCTGCTCCTGAGTGAATACCCCACTCCCATATTTGCTAGCCGTTTTGGCCACTGAATAAGAGTTACTGATCCTCACCTCCTGACCTGAGGCCTATGCACATTGGTAGCTCTGTTTGCAGCGTCAATACTGTTCTGTAAAGAAACAGAAGTCTTCTCTCTCCAGTGCCGCCTATGAACGCACCTTTTCATAGGCACAAGCAAGGTCTGAGTTTGGAAGCAAAGTCCAAAGAGAGAGAGGCAGGGGTGGGAGTGAGTCTTCTTGCTTTTCAAAATAGTACTGTGTTGCTCTGGAAATGCTGGGAAATCAGTGGCTCTGTCATGGAATATTTCCCATATTCCTCCAAACATGATTCATTTGTTGGACTAGTGAGTGAGAAAATTTAGGAAGTTCCCTTATATTGAGTCAGCAGCCAACCAACGAATTTTGGCAGCAGCTCTCCAGGATTCAGACAGGAATCCTTCCCAATTCCCAGCTCTACCTGTAAATGGGACCTGTTGCATATAATGCATGACTTTTGGCACTGAGTTATAGACCTTTTTTAATTTCTCTACCTGCTATTATATTGGGGTGGGCAAAGTGCAGCTTATGGGCCACATGTGGTGCTCAGGGCCAGTTTTATGACCCCTAGGGTCCTCCAGCAGTCCAAAATTGGGCACCTGCCCCCTAAGGGGGGATTGGGACATTTTTACCATGTTTCTGGTCCCCCAGGCCATTTTAGGACAAAAAGAGGCCTTTTTAAAAAAACAGATAGTAAACCAAAAGTGATTTCCAGTCACTTCCTGGTTTATTTTAAATGCTTCTCCTCAGCCTAAAATGCCTCAGAGGGAGCAAAACAAACAGTGAAAAAGTCCACCGTGGCCCCTAGAAGTCTTCATTTGAGGCCAAAAATGTGGGGATATTTTAGCAGTGGGGTACCCAGCCTTCCAAATTCCTAGGAGGCTAATGCAACTCCCACAGTTTTCAAACCTTGAGTAAGCTTCTCCTTAGGTTAAAATTGTGGTATATGGGATCAGTGGTGAAGACATCTGATGTACAGATATGAGCTTGGAAAACCTCTTTTGGACTACAACTCCCTGAATCAAGTGGCCACGTTTTTGGCAACATGCAACCACATTCTCCCAGTTCATGTTTTTTTAAAATATATCCACCTATAGTGCTTGTTTTTTTTAAAAGTTGAATTATAGTTTTTTCTTTTTGAACATTAACTTGAGCCCAGATTCTCAAATGCAACCATTTCTGTCCACAGAACAAGGGGAGGATGTGATCAGTAACTCCCTTTACAGTCTCCTGTGTAAACCCTCAAAATATGTTCTAGACAGCTAAAAAACCTTTGGGACAAATTTTTATGTGATATGTAGGGGTACAAGTGGGGAGAGAAATAAGTCCATGATCTTGGATTTATGCCATGGATTTTGAAATCTGACAGGATCATTCAGCTTTTGCCACTTTAAAGCAGCCATGAGGGGATCCATTTAAAAAAAATATAACAGTGGTGCTCAAAAGGAGGGTTGGCGTAACCCTGTCTCCTTTGCTGTTTTCTGGGTCTAACATGCATAGGCCTGGACCACTCCTGAAGCTGGTATGAGCCCTCCAGCAGGAAAAAATGCAGGCACACTGTAAGTGGACATATTTTTCTGCGTAGAGACTCAATGCAGCTTGGTGGATGGGGCAATTTATATCTGAAAAATAGGAGAAGGGGAAAGTGTTAAATCCATGCCTAGTACTGTTGCTGTCTGCTCAAATATAGAAAATATAGGTAACTAACAATGAAAATCTTGGGGAATCTGATCGCAGTCCCCTATACTGCTTCCATTTCACTGTAAGTACAATCACAATATTGTTGTTGACAGCAAACCATTTCTGTTTTATTGAATGAGATAATGTGCGACACAGACAGATGCCACATTACACTGTGTCCCAGGTAGTGTGTATTGAACTTTGACTTTCTGACAGAGCAATCCTAAACATGTTTATTCAGAAGGAACTCCCACTGTATTTAATCAAGCTTACCCCCAGATAACCCTCAAATCCTTGTGGGTCCCAAGTTATACAAACATAATAGAAACCTGTGGCTCCAAAATGTTTGTTAGTCCATGCCAAAACCAATAAAAAACCATCAAAGCCTCATGTGAGAATAAAACACCTCTTTAAAAGATCTGGTTTTGGAGATGATTAATGGAGACTTTATCATTTAGCTAAGCTTTGGACAATTATAGTCAAGGCAGAAATGCTGTTGTTCTATAATGTCTTTTATTATGTTAACAATTATTTGATTAAAAGAACTCCTAATTTGCTTACTTTTGAGTAAGCATGCAGAGACTGGAGTTGCACTGTGTATGTTTAGTGGGGAGGGGGGAAGTAACCAAATTAATAAGAATTATATTTGTGTGTGTGTGTCCGTATGTCCACTCACCCAATGAACTCTGGATTCTGCTGTTCGGTTGAAAAGGTTGTGTACTCCTGGCTTACTTGGAAATATCCTTATCTGTTTTCTTTTATCAAATTCCATTCCAGATAGAAATCTACCAAGTGCCTTGGAAGAAGTGGACATCACCTGCTGGTGATGTCTTGAATGAGTGGGCAAGATTTCCTTAATTCTAACCTTTGACCCCACTGGATTCTAAGGTACAGGTCTGCAGGGTGAGGCCTGTACCTGAACACCTGTCTGGAATGAGCTGAAGGAGACAAATGGAGTGCAAGGGTTAGGATTACTTAATCCCCAGGCAGGTAGATGCAAGCAACATCTTGTTCAAGTGTCTCTTATAGACATATTTCAGGGCTTAGTGATAACTCAGAATTGCTTTGTTAATAACAAGTCTTGCTTATTTTGCCATATCTGTCTTGTATTTTATAGAGATCCTGCAAGGCCCAAATTGTACTGCAGATGGAGAAAAATTCCCCACCGTCTTGCTTAAAAACTCTTCCTCCCTCCCACAACCCTTACACACCTCCCTTGATTTTGTTTTAGGTATTGGTGTAATTAGCGCCCGCAGCAGCAAGACCAGACTATTTGTCATAGAGTGATCACTTACAAATTGCCAAAAAAAAGAGGAAATATATCACCAAGAAGGAGGACAGAAGAGGACACAGCTTTGTAGGGAAAATAATCCATGTGGTTGTTTACATATATGTTGATATTTAAAAATAATTTCTGTTACTAGAATAGAAATCTAAGATGTCTCATCTTAGTGGGGAAAACTGATTAAACAATGTGGTGTACCTATTCAGCCTTTTGTCCAGGGGTAACTGCTGATTAGAAACTTCACAGTCCCTGCTTTCCCTTTTTAGAGTTCTGTACCTTCAACTCCAGTTGGGCTGAACAACCCATCAAATAGCCAGAGGGGAACCTTTGGCCCTCCAGCTTTTGCTCTGCTATGCCTCCTCTTCTCCTCCTTGGTTGTGTTTACTATCAGTGGCAGTTGGTAGTTCCCATGTAAATCCAATCTGGGTTTCAACCTGAACTTTAGAATAACTATCCAAGGTGCTGAACCTATTCAGCGACAGATCAACATTTTAGATAGATCCTTTCATGTTTGGACTAAAATATGGAGTGGATTCATCACCCCAATGACATGGAAGCCATCACCTACAAACGCACCATTGGAGTTGCATGTCTACGTGGAGACAGGAAAAATTCCTCCCACAAACCATGGAGAGCTGCTGCTTGTCAGTTTTGACAGTACTAAACTGGAAGGAGTAGTGGTCAGATATACACAGCTGAAGCACTCCTGAGAGATGGTCCTCCACCTAAGTTTTAAAAGCTCTGTTCAGCATTGGTGTACCACCTCTTTTCTCATACCAAAGATAACTGCCTGCAGGGAGCCTTATGTTTTATAAACCTATTGAAGACTGTCTTCCAACTGAATTACCTGTACAAGAGCTATCCTATGTTGATTTATTAGGGGAACATGATGCTGCTTTGGGTTACAGATATACTAGGGAAAAGCATCATAGGAACATTGAAAATTGCCTGATACTGAGGCAGACTATTGGTCCATTGGTTTTAGTATTGTAAATGTGGTCTGGGAGCACCTTTCCAGAGTTACAGTATCTTTTCCAGCCTCATCTGGAGAGCATGTTCTCTGTTGGTCTCCCACTCAAGTATTATCTGGACCTGCCACTATTTATATTTCAAAATGACATAAGACTGAGTATTTTCAAGGTGGTATCATTGAAGAGGTGTGGGCAAAGATGGACCTGGGGTCTTATGGGTCCCCTCAAAGTACTTTTTTCAGCCCGATGGGATGCTATGGTTAACTGTAATAAGCTATAGGCTGAGCCACTATTTCCAGAAGGAACTCATGACCCTGATAAGGATCAGGTGCCCACAAAAGGGTATTTCACAGAGCAAGGCAAAGCACTCCTGCAACATGTCCTGACATGATTTAATTTCCAGTGAAAATAAACATCTGTCCTGCAGCCACCATGGAAAATATAGGCTTGCCTTTATTGCCATCTCTGAAGTAAAATTTGTCATGATAAAACTGAAATGGGCTTGATATTTTCAGAAGAACACACTTTCCCCAAGGTATTCAGCCCCAGAAAGCACTTCCTTTGGCAACCAATTCTAGATTCAAGATAAAATGAAAATGCCTCTCAAGGGATAGGGTGTCTGTTCTGACCTGTATCTGAATGGCTTCCAGTTATAATAAAGTGCACAGCCTTAATCCAACTGCTAATCTTAATTACAGTAGACCTGTTGAAGCAATGAGACTTACATAAGTGTTAATTTACCACTGAGCAGATTGGTATGGACAAATCCTTCCCTTAATCCTGATCCCTTACTGAGACTAGGGCTATCTGAACGTAACTATAGTCAACCCTCCACCTTTATTGGTTTCATATTCACAGATTTGACTATTTATTTCTACAAACCCTGCCCCCCACCTCCAATTAGGCTCCCACCTCCAATTAAACCCTGCCACCCACCTCCAATCAGCCCTTCAAAAAACCTGCTTCTGGATTTCCTTCTCCACCACCAACCACTGTCTGGCCAGCTAAGGATGGCTCACAACCCAATTTCTGAGCACCACAAATCCTTTCCCAGTGCCCCACACACACCCAAGGAGGGAAATGGGAAAGTGAGAGGAACTATAGGCCCACTATGCTGTCTCACTCCCTTTCCCTGACCTGGTTTGGACCCGGGGTGCCCATTTTCCTGACAGTGTCTTGGCATCCTTTCCACAGACACACACATTTTGATATTCGTGGTTTTTCTACTTTTGTTGGGGTCTTGTGCCCTAGCCCTAGTGAATGTGGAGGGCCAACTGTAAATAGGATATATTCTTCTAATTCATACCTGGCTCTGGTGTTGGCACTTGAGAATTTGGGGATGTTCACTAACCATACAATTTAGTAATTTTGACTCCCTCAGAACAAAGTAGTTGCTTTAAACCAAAGTAGCTGCTTCTAGCTGAAATCCTATCTCTACTTATCCATTTAACTGAGTGAAACTTACCTCTCAGTATGTATGTATAGTCTTGCACTGTTGGATTAATTTCACTTTTCAGTGGTGGCTAATGGCTTCCAAGTCAGTGGTGTGTAAATCTGCTCAGTGTTTTATTCCAGGCAGTACTGAACCCTATTCCAAAAAATAGGCTCAAAAACTTGGATCATGCTTTAAAGTTCAGAAATTAAAATGCTACCCAAGGTGGAGTATTGCACTCCTGATGTGTACATTACTGGCCACCCCTTATTTCTGGAATCAAAGAAAATTTGGCTTTATGAAAATGCTTAGCCTCTGTTCTGTTGGGAGTTTATGGAATTATTGCGTAGCCCTCTCCACCCTTTGCTGCATTCCCAATATAGAATTTAAACTGTATGTTCCTTGAGGAAATAATCTTCTTATAAAGCATTATGCAGTTAGCAGCAGTACAACAAAAAGTGTATAGTCTACTGCCACATAATTCCAACAGAGCTTAGAAGTTTTGGGGACCATAGCTCCCAACATTCCTCAGCCAGCATAACTCTTCCAGGCTATACAGTGGCCCCTTGGTATCCTCTAGAGTTTGGTTCCAGGATCCCTCACAGGTATCAAAATTTGTGGATGCTCAAGTCCCATTATGTACAATGATGTCCATTATATAAAATGGCAAAATCCAAGTTTATTTTTGGGATTTTTTTTGGGGGGGAGATATTTTCAAGCCATGGTTGTTTGAATTTGTGGACACAGAATCTGTTGACTGTATGCAGGAGCAAAGATTTGCCAAGCTACTTTTGCATACCATGAGAAGAAATCAGTAAATCATGAGAGATGGAGGTAGCGTTGGCTTCAGACTCCTTAATGAAGCATGTCATGTCTCTCTCCTCAAATATTTTTGGCATCCAGTTTCTCTGTCTGCCACTTGCCGCATTTGCCATCCTGCTGCCCTACTTGTGAGCTTCCCAGAGGCACTTGGTATTTGGCAGGCCACTGTGGGAGACAGGGAGCGCTAGACTGAAGGAAACGTTGCTGTAATCCAGCAAGGTAACTGTGTATGTTGGAGGCCAGCCTGTTTTAAAGCAGATTCCTTTCACTGTGAGAAATGGCTACATTTGATTTAAATTTCATGAGGGTTTTGGACAATGCAAACAGGAGAGCACAGATTTTCCCTTGTAGCCCAAGGCATCACTCCTTCCACTACATCACTTATGCTCTGAGATACTCAGGACTGTGTGGCTGTGCAAGGATAATCATGTTAAGCGGGGGGGGGGATCCTGAAGAAGACAGAGTCAGCTATGAAATACCCTGCCCTAGCTATGTACCCTACAGATGTTTTGATGATGGTTATGAAAATCCTAGCTTTTTCTCAGTTTTTAAGGAAGCTTACAATAGTTAAAAGAGACATCGCTATAAAAAAGTTTAAAATATCTCTAAACTATCCATAAAATTAGAATCAGTTTAAAAACTTAACTACAGTGGGCACTCAGTATCCCCTGGGGTTTGGTTCCAGGATCTCCCATGGATGCCAAAATCTGTGGATGCTCAAGTCCCATTTTATACAATGGTGTAGTAAAATGGTGTCCCTTATATAAAATGGTAAACAATTCAAAGGTTTGCTTTTTTGGAATATTTTTTGAATATTTTCAAGCTGTGATTGATTGAACCTGTGGATGCAGTATCCGTGGACATGGAGGACCAACTGAATTTAAAACAATAAATAAAATACAGATAGATAGTATAGCATAATCCTGCAAGGCCCAGTCCGCTTGAGAAATCAGTCCTCAAAGGCCTACCAAAACGAGGGGGGAACCAGTCTTAACCTGCCTGCACAAAGATATCAAGGAGGGTGTCAGTCTAACCTCTCTCAGAAAGGAGTTCCAGATCCTAGGAGCAGCCACTGAGAAGGCCTTCTCCTAGGTTCCAACCAGATGTACTTGTGAAGGTGGTAAGACTGAGAGAAGGCCCTCTGCAGGGGATCTCAAAAGACAGGTAGGCTCATATAGGAGAATATGGTCCTTTGGATAACCTGGACCTGAGCTATATAGGGCTTTAAAGCTCATAACTAGTACTTTGAATTGTGCCCGGAAATGAACTGGCAGCCAGTGGAGCTGTTTGGAACCATGAAGTTATGTGCTCTTTGTAGCCAATCCCAATTAACAGTCTGGCTTCTCCTCCTTGCTCCAGCTGAAGTTTCCAAACATTCTTCAAAGGCAACCCCAATATAGTCAGTGTTAGGGGGGGTGGAAATTGCAGTCCCACAACTCTGTAAGTTGCTCATCTCTAATATATATGATTGCTGCCTTACAGTGCAATTTTATACATGCCTATTCAGACATAAATCCTGCTTAATTCAATGAGGCTTGTATGTCTGTGTGTGCCTTCAATTCACCCATTGACTTATGGTGACCCCATGAATTTCATAGGGTTTTCTTAGGCAAGAAATACTCACAGGTGGTTTTGCCACTTCCTGCCTCTGAATTATACCCTACAGTACCTATTTGTTGACAGTCTCCCATCTAAGTACTAACCAGAGCTAACCCTGCTTAGCTTCGAGGACCTGATGCCTCTAGGGTATTTAGGCTTTTTCTCAGGGAGGCTTACTTCCAGGTAATCTTTTACATATTTACTTCAGTGAGACTTTCACCCAGGTAAATGTGTAAAAGATGACAGTGACAGTCACTGCATGTGAGGACTATGTAACGTAAAATTTGCTGGTAATTGTAGGTTTTCTTTCTGCTCTGGCTTTGACATCAGAGTGTTCTGCCATCTCCTAAACTCTGCTAGGTTTATACCACCAGTGCACAAGCCTCCATGCCTGACAAATTTCCTCTGTGTTGTGGATATTGCAGATGCTTGGGAGAGCTGTGAATATGTGGCTTCAAGAACTATCCCATGCTGCCCATGGCACGCCCCTTATTTGGCCATGCTGTCTCCATCCTGATCTCAGAGAGGGAAGGGCTGCAGAAAGAGCTAAGTGGATGCTGGGGGCAATCTGAGATCAGCTCTCCTGCAGCTCTGAGGTCTGTTTGTTATTTCCAAGGGAGATTTCCAAGCACAGAGTTTGGAAATGTTGGGAGAGCCATGGTGGCTGAGAGATTCTGGAAGTTGTAATTTTTTAAAAAGTAGCACTTCCAAGCTGAGTTTTTGGGCATTTCCGCACTAGGCTATTATAGCGCTATGATTCCACTTTCAACATCCTATGGGATCTTGGGGTTTGCAGTTTTGGGAGGGCCCGGCTGGCCCCTCCTGAAACTGCAAACCTCAGGGTTCCATAGGATGTTGAAAGTGGAATCATAGCGCTATAACAGCCTAGTGCAGAAATGGCTTTTGTTTTGTTTTGCCAATGTGTTCTATATCCATGGGAGGCAATCCCAGGGACCATGAGGTTGTTGTCTAGGACATTTTGGTGTTATTTTTGTTAGTTACAAAACATTTGTATTTTCTTTCTTCTGCTAATGAATTTAAACTCTTAAAACACGTCTATTGTGCATTTTCAGTGCTTTCTTCAAAAATGTCTTTGGCTGGATTTTGCTGGGGTTGTCCAAAGCCGCAGCAGTATGTAAATCGTCCTCACTTGACAGGCCGTTTGTCAGGAGTGCTAATCCTGTCAAGCTGGCTTCTCGGGGCAAAGGACCTTTTATGTAATGTAAAGTGTGCATGTCTGGAGGGCTACTGGGGCTACGTGACAAATTATTTACTGGCCTGACCGGGTTTTTCCTGATTTCAGCCGTTTGATCGTGCCTGCCTGTGTGCTCATCCGGGGGACCCTCTCAGGCATGTGGAAATATTTTTGATATTAGATATTAAATTGTAGACCCCAGGAGAGGGTCAATCTACCACAGTAACACTGCCCTTCCAAGACCTAATCATCTGATTTTTTGGCTCCATTCTGATTAAGGACTAAGTCAAGGTATGGAAAATCTTGAAATATTTTGATGTCTTCATTGTCTGCTTTAAGGTTATGTAAATCATCTGTGGTCTTTATTTTCGTTTTCTTAATGTTCAACAGCAAACCTGCCTTTGTACTTTCTGCTTTGATTTTCTTCAGCAATCATTCTATGTCTTTGCTTTTTCTGCTAGTAGTATGTATATCTTAAATTGTTGATATTCTTTCTTCCAATTTTCACACCTCCATCCTCTGAATCTAATCCTGCTTTGCATATGATATGATCAGCATACAAGTTAAACAGATGAGGTGATAAAATGCAGCCTTGCCTGACTCACTTGCTAACTGGAAGGCAGAGAACTTTAGTGCTTCACCAAACCACAAATTCCAGGATTGCATAGGGTGCAGCCATGGCAGTTAAAGTAGATTTACAATGCTATAATTTTGCAGTGTGAGAGGTCCCCAGGTCTTACAAACTCAAGGCTGTGGCTTGCTTGCTTGAATAAACTTGTTTCTAAAGTGGTCTTCCTTGCTTGATATTGCCTTCTACTCTGCCAAGCATTATTGTCCATTCCAATGAATCATGTCACCTCATGATGTGTCCAAAGTATGATAGTTTCAGTTTAGTCATTTTGTTTTCTAGGAATCCTTCACACTTGATTTACTTTACAGCCCATTCATTTGTTTTCTTGGCAGTCCATGGAATCCATAAAACTCTCATCCCATGCCTTCCATATGAGTTCATTCTTTTCCTGTCAGTCTTTTTCACTGTCCAGTGTTCACATTCATACATAGAAACTGGGAATGTATAGCATATATGATTCTGATTTTTGTATTTAATGATACATCTTTATGATTCAGGATCTAGTTTCTTCATAGCTTGCGTTTCGAAGTCTTAATCTTCTCATTTCTTGATTACAGTCTTCACTTTGATTAATGACTGAACCAAAGTATAGAAAATCTTTAATTATTACAATATCTTCATTACCTACTTTAAAATTATGTAAATCATCTGTGGTCATTATTTCTGTTTTCTTAATATTGAACTATATGTTCAACACTTTTCCTATATTGACTTTGACCAAAAAAAAAAAAAAACCCACCTGCTGAAGAATACTAAGTAACAGAGATATGAATAAATAGAGGTTGAGAAAAAATATACACACACAAATATATGCACAAATACCTCTATATCTATGGCTGGAATTCTGTTGGTGAATTGCAATGGTGTAAGTTGGACTTAATGCCATTGCAACTCACTTTTTGGGGGAGGGATCATGATAGATGTCAGAATTCTGTACTTACCACACAAAGAACCAACCCCTTCCCAACCCACTTTAAAATGATACAACTCGTGCAACATGGCTATTTCCATATTGTTAGAGAGCAAAAGATCAGCAGAGATGTGCTCAGTTTTTTTCCTGTAACTAGAAACTTTGCAAGGACATCATTTGTAGGGACCATCTGAGAATGCCTTGAAATACTTCTAGATGTCTGTGGAGGAGGCACATCTAACCACAGGAAAATAGCTGGACACCTATCTGTTGATCCTCCTGTTCTCCAACAGCATGGAAAGGGCTGTGTTTCAGGGGCTGCATCTCTTAAAAGGCAGGTCCTGGGATGAGGGTAGCATCAGGAGGCTCCCAATTCATCTACATCTACATCTCCCAATGCAGAATTCCAGCCTATGTATATATCTATATCTTTTAACCCTCAATTAGGGCAGGAAACAATATCAATGGGTGATAACTTAATTTTCTAAAATTTTGTTTTGCATCTCCTGCTTCAGTCTGGCCAAGCAAACAAATAGAACTGTCAGTCGATTATAGAAGTTTTAGTTGCTTCATGCTTTTTTTAAAAAAGAGAATCATTTTATCATATCGGTATTAATATACATTAATAATGTAATCAATATAATGTAATAAATATATTGTTCTTTAAGAACACATTACCAACCTTAATGCAGATCTATCTATCTTTCACTTTATTTATACCCACCCTTCTCCAAGGCGAGACTCAAGGCAGCTTACAAAAAGACAGAATATAATTGAACTCATATAATCAAAAACATACAAAATCAGAATTAAAAGTGTATTATATAACAACAGAATTTAAAATCTTACTTTAAAAGATATTCAAAAATAGTACAGAACCCTATCAGGTGCTTTGGTTAAACTAAATTTGTTAAAATCATTTTTCAAAATGGAAATCTCTTTTCTAACAGATTGAAACAAGTGTGTGATTGATTACTTCTAACTCTCAAAACAAAAAATTACTACTTGTTCCTCCAAGGAAATGCTGCTTTTCATATTTTCACTCCAGTAACACACTGGAATCAAAATCACATCATTCAAAAGTAAACAAGCAAGCTCTTAATTTGCTTCACCAGATTAATCAATCAAAGCTTCCTTGTTTCATCTGCTGATTAAAGGTGGCAGCCTTACAAATCAGCTATTGTGAATTCATTCCCCACTGGCCCCCTATGTACCCCGCTCCTTCCCAACCAAATGGCCAGCAGCCTGGAAATTCAGTTCCTCATTGTTGTCTCCGTGGGTGTGAAAGAACACAGAGGAAATGTTGGCCATCTCACCTGCCCTGTCTGGGAATGCTGCTGGCACATTGCAACTGTTTAGCCTTTTCTGTGCATCAGAAAACTTGCTTTAAATTGGCACATTCCCTGTTACTTAAAAGATCTCTTCTTCACACATCCAAAAGGTGCCAGGAGGGAGGGAGAATCCCAAGAGTAACCTGGGAACCCAACTATCAATCAGTCGAGCTAGGACCCTGTTGCACCTTTTGGAGGTGGAACATAATCTGCTTCTTTTTCAGCGTCTACTTAACACTCTTTAGGCTGCCTCTTTCCCAGCAGACATTAGCTCATGCCGTTTCAGCGATGGCTTATGTTGCTGTGTTCCAGCTCTTACGTCTATTCAATAGCGTATGCCTTCCCATTTCCCAGCAGCACCAGGGCTTTCCCAGGTAGCTTTTTAAAAAAACATTAACTCTTACCTTAGTGCAGAGATTGGAAGAGTTACCATTGACACTACAACTCCCAGAACCCTCTACTTCAATTCTGACTTAGGCCCTTTCCACACGGGGAAATAACACGTGGTAGCGCAACCTCCGTAGGAGGTCATCTGCATGGTAAAGTGGATTGGGGTGGATTATTTTAGAGTAATTCCACACCGCAATCCGTGCTAGGGCGCCCGGAAGTGGCGGCACCACGTGCTTTTTAAAAACCACTTTTTATGTGGTTTTTAAAAGGCACGGGGCGTGCAGCCCCGTTGCAGCGCCCGGTGTGGATTTGCAGGCGCACGCAAGGGTGTGCCTGCAGATCTGCCAGGGGCGGGACTTCCAGCTGGCGAGGTTCTCCAGTTGGTGGAGAGCCTCCGCCAGTCATCAGCCGCCATTTTGGGCACTACCGGACGCCATGGGACGCCGAAGCGCTGCTCCACGTAGGGACGGACTGAGGTAAGCTCCATTTTAGCGTGGTTTACCCTGATTCTCCACCCGCATGTGGAAAGGGCCTTAGTGTAATGTTTTAATACGGTTTTATAATCTTGTATGTTTTCATTGCATGTATTCATCAGTTTGCTTTACATTATATTTGTTTGTATTTTATCTGGATAATTTGTTTTACAATTGTGTGGTACAGTTTGTTATGTCTTCCTTCCCTCTGTGTGTATATACATATATTTAGGATTATATGCCTTTGGCAAGGCTCACTGTTTTTGGTTGTTTAATTTGTAAAGCACCGTGCACATGGATGGCGATACATAAATAAGCAACAATAACAACAATACTTAAGGCACTAGGGAATGAGGGGCATTCTTTTTTTTGCAAAATATTTCATTGGGATTTAGGGATGTTCAAAAGGCCTCAAAAACTACCTTGGGTCAGGGCTGGAGGTGTATAACCCATAGAGCATTCTTCCCATCACTGCATTCAGCTCTGTGTGCAGCTTCACAGTATAGTATTGTTACCCTGATCTCTGGGGGTCCCAGGAGGGACACCTAAATAACCAAACAACAACACAACTTTGGGGAAAATTAGCTGGAGCACTCACTAAAGCTAGCGAGAGGCAGGGTAACTTAGCAGGATCTTGCAACCCAGCGTCTACGGGGTCAGGTCAGTCAAGCAGTCAGACGGTTTAAAGTAATAAAAATGATGTTTTATTAAGTACAGACAAATATTAAAGACACCACAGTCACACAGCTAATTAGAGAATCAGAGACTGACTTAAAATAGGGATTTTTAGAGGGAAATGGGTGATACGACACCTGTCCCGTAGACCTGGACCTTGAGAGCCAAGTTGGAGTGCAATGAAGAAGCTCGGCATGGCAGAGCGATCTGAGCGGTCTGGGGTTGAGCGGTCTCAGTTACTGGAACTGAGGGGAAGGCTCGCCAGGCAAAGTGGCAGCAAGGCGGTCTGGAACTCAGGAGTGATCTGAGGAAGGTCTCAGAATCAGAGGTTTTTATAGGGTGAATTGCGACTGCAGGCCATACCTTACTCGGTGAAAACAATACGTTTTAGGAGCGGGATAAAGCCTTGGAAAGGTCAGAGTTTAGCATGATTGGCTTAAAGCCGAATCAACAATAGTGTAGCCAGTATGTAAATGTGGAGTGCTTAGTACAGCTTTGTGCGGCTACCTGCTCGAGGCAGGGGAGCCTTTGTTAGCATCGCACATAAGCAAAAGGGTGTTTGCCGGAGAGGTCCCTGAAACGACGAACCGGCTCTGTCTGGCCTGCCTGGGTGGAAAATGGAATGTCCAGCAATTATTGGCCGTGTCTGTTTATGTGGTTGTCTGGAGGCCTTGCAAACACGTGGAGCGGGGTGGCAGAGGAAAGCTCAATTGTTTGATATCAAAGAGATATCGAGTGCTATCTCCGGGTAGGCCTGGACCGCAGTAACAGTATTCCCACATAATTCATTGGGAAATGCAACAGAAAAGAACAACTTTGCTGAGCAGCATTCCAGTTCTGGAGCCCACAGTACCCAAATAATTAAATGTAAAGTTATTTGAAGAGACCCAGTATGATGTAGTGGTTAGACCATTGGATTATAACCCAGGAGACCAGGGTTCAATTTCCTGCTTGGCAATAGAAACCTACTGGGTGACCTTGGGTGTGTCACACACTCTCAGCCCCCAGAAAACCCTGTGATAGGTTCCCCTTAGTGACATCATAAGTTGGAAATCAGTTGAAAGCACACAACAACAACAACAACAACAACAACAACAACAATGTAATTTGAAGTTAAATGTAAAGTTGTTAAGTCAACAATTGATAAAATAATGAGACTTGTTATGAGAAAAGATGACAGCCTTGCTGGTGTTGGCCTTCTCCTTAAGAATAAAATTAGAACTCCTTTTCTAGTGAGAGAATGCAAGTATATGGTATCTTCGTTTAAGTATGGCTTCTGCCTACTGACAGCTCCATCCCTCCAAATTTGCCTCATTCAATGTTCTCTAAATTGCCACCCTTCAGATGTCCAATCAGCCCAACCATTGGCCATTCTGGATAGATATGGTGGAATTTGTAGTCCAAAGCTTTGGAGAGCCCTGGATTTGGATAAAGGTCATTCTAATCCCTACCCCATGTTACTTTGTGTTGGTTTTCCTAAACATGAGTTCCATATCATCTGAATAGCAATGAACTGTCTGCAGAACTGAAGTTGTTTAGAGCAATAGAATTTATTTCCAGAGAAATATCTTATAGTGAAAATACAATCAACACCATAGCTCCGCCCTTTTGAGTAAATATGCACATTTTATTTATTTTCCTTATGTTCAACTTGTCTGTCTCTTCCCCCTTCTGCATTTTATCCTCACAAGAAAATGTTAGGTAAGCTAAGCTCCCTCTAGGTA
Source organism: Ctenosaura bakeri (assembly GCA_948474755.1). NCBI lineage: Eukaryota > Metazoa > Chordata > Lepidosauria > Squamata > Iguanidae > Ctenosaura > Ctenosaura bakeri. The sequence continues at coordinate 259,683 of CAOLHI010000694.1, forward strand.
AGCTAGGCTAAGCTTACCTAGAGGCAGCATGTTTAAATGTTGGACTAGGATCCCAGAAGGCCAGAGTTCAAATCCCTGTTCACCAATGGAAACCCACTGGATGACCTTCCCAAAACATACTTTCTCGGCCTTAGAAGAAGGGAATGGAAAACCTCCTCTGAATAAATCTTGCTCAGCAGACCCTAGGATAGGGTCACCAGAAGCTGGGATCAATTGTCAGGTATATAACGACCACAAGGTAGGCTAAGTACCAGTCACCCAGTGAGCATAATATTTGAGTGGGGATTTGAACTCTAGTCCCAGCTCTCATGCTAACCATTCTATAGTGATCATGCTGGATAAGAGATTCTGGGAGCTGTAATTTTAAAAAGTAATTTCTGTTGTAACTATCACCTGCTGTGTAGTAAATTGTACACTTGAATTATGCTGTATGTTAAGCAGCTGGGTTTTTTAAAAATCCTGCCAGGCTAAAGGGTTCAACAAATCTTATTCTTATCTCAGTCACATATTGATAATTATGAATGTAAGATGTCTTATGCTGAGGCTGAACATTGGTCCACCTAGCAGTTAAAGTCCTCCAGGAGCAGGAGGCTCATTTTAAGCACCAACCAACTTTCCAATGTCCTGCAAACCTGGACATTGCAACTGGAAACAACTAGTTAAGATTTTCCACTAATTTCAGCCAAAAATGCAAACCTGGCCATCACAGCTGGAAATGATTAATTGAGGTTTCCAGTTAACTTTAGACAAGAAAATGGAATGGTTAGCCTGTTGCAGGTATGAGAGGGCAAAAATTGGTCTCTGCCCCCATTGCAGTTGCCCACTCTAGTCTAATCCCATACTGCCAGCACTGACTGGAAGTGGGTCTTCAGGGTTGCAGGCAGATGTCTTTCTGAGCCTCACTTGGAATGCAGAGGCTGTGGGTTAAGTCTTGAACTTGTTGGATACACAGCATGTGCTCTGTCATTGACGTCCACCCTAGAAATGCTATGACAAAGGTATTTGAAATAACGCACATAGAAGCATTAATATTCTTTTAAAATTATAATATTTCAGCGAAAGTCCTGGAGCAGTAACTTAAACAGTCAGAAGACCACTTGCTCTACAGGCCTTTCTTCTTCCTTCCTACTGCAAACTCCTCAACTCCCTTTCTGCTCTGGTGGAAGAGGCAACTTGTTGGATCAGATATTGAGGATTGTGGGACAAGGTAACTGTTAACTCTGAATTTCACAAACTGCCTATTCCATCAGTAGAAATACTTGATTGTTTCTGGATTCCACCTTCATTGTTGACAGGTTTCTTAAGTCCCCCCCCCTTATTATGCACCTTCAAACTGACCCTCAACGATATTGACCTTATCCTAAGGTATTCTCGGTGAGATTTATTCAGAGGAGGGTTGCCATTGCCTTCCTGAGAGAGAGTGTGACTTGCCGCAAGTCACACAATGGGTTTCTATGGCTGAGCACATCGATTCAAACCCTGGTCTCCTAGACTCCTAGTCCAAAATTCAAATCACTACCCCATACTAGCTCCCTCCTGCACAAGAAGTCAGAGGACTGGTACTAAGGATATGCTTCTCTCTGATTTTCTTGGGATGATGTGTCATTTTGCATGGCCATGCAGTTCATTGTTGAAAATGAAAGGGACAGCCTACCAGCTAGGGCTATAGTACTCCTGGTTTGACTAGCTTTTACTCAAATTCTAGGATGATCCTATTTGGTCTACCATCTGGCCTGGATTTTTTGTTTTTTTTTTAAGGAAGTCTGTGTCCTTGCAGCACCTGCAGTGATTTATTTTTTTCTGAAGAAACAAGTCAGCCCTGCCCTTCAGGGGTGTGTGAAGGAAGAGTGAGCAGCAGAATGCAAGAAGCCATGGAGGGGCACATTGAGAGGGTACAAGTTGAGCTGACTGAGGGAGGAGGAGAGGGGAATGGAGAGTGAGTGGTATGACCAGCCAGCAAGAACCAAGCAGGGGACACATTGTGAGGTAGTGAGGAGAAGGAAGGAATAAGGGAAGGGGAGTGAGCCGTGAGAGTGCTGGAGTACAATAAGCAAGGGGCTTGTTGCTTAGAGGCAGCGGTGGCCCATAGTCACATAGTAAATTCCATAACTAAGCAGAGATTTTTTAATCTGGCTCTCCCAATTCCAAGACCAGCACTTTAAACATTACACTGTACTGGTGGACTCAGACTGGTAAAAAAAAATGGTATGAAGGTTGAAACATAGTGGATGGAAAATGTAGCAATCAATGCATTGAATGCAAATTAGAGTAATTGGAATCATTTGCACAATGGGCAAAATAGAAGTTGAGATTTAAGGCAACGGAACATGGCAACCTTACTCACTAAGGCACTGACTGAAGGTACATGAGAACCATCCCTGAAATGTGATAGCACTGTGGACTAAACCAGAACAGCCAAAATGATGAAAGGCATTACAAAAGCTAGTGATGAAGGCATGGCCTTGGAGGTGCCCATGAACCTGGCAGGTTGTGTAAAAGGAGTGCTGGATGCAACTGACAATGCCTGCAGCATCACAGTTGAATTCAGAGCAGCTAGGCATATCTTCATGTGTGTCTCCTCTTTGGTCACAAACAGAGCAGTAAGATGATTGATTCCAAAAATCTACTATGAATATAAGATTCTGATGACTATAAGGAAACAGCATTTACATTTTTATTTCTTTATTCTTTACATCTATATGCTTTTTAACATACTTACTCTAGATTAAAGCCCATATTGTCAACTGCACCTATTTCCTAATGCACATTTTATTTTTCTATTGCACAAAATGTATTAGACTCATGCCTGACTGTTGAAAACATTGAAAATACTTTCTTGAAACATTTTCCCTCTAGTTCTCTTTTTAAAATGGTTTTGCCCCACTGTCTCCTGCTCCAGTTCAGAGCTTAGAAACATTACTTTTTGGACTACAGTTCCCAGACTCTCCCAGCCAGCATGGCCTCCTGGGAGTTGATGTCCAAAAAAGTAATTCCTCCACCCCCAGCTCTACTCTGAAGAGGCACTTTGGCTTACAAGCTTCCTGCCTGTGGTTTAAAGATATGTGGCAATAAGCTGTGGTTTATTTTCCCCTCCTTTCTGGAATGCTTGCAATCAAATAAATCACAGAAGTACAGGAGGGCTCTCACACAGACATCAGATTTTAACTCGCTTGCTAACGAAATTAGGAAAATGTGACATCTGTCTTAACTAAACAAAAGCCGTGTATGTAAGCATGCGCTGAGCTAATGACGTTCTCCATCTAGAGTGACATGAGAAGTATTAAACCCTGGAAACAAGGCCTCTTTTGTCAGGATTCAGAGGTTCAGCTATCCTCATCTGTTATCTGGCTCCTGTCAGCTGATGAATTCCAGCACAGCTCACCAGGAGCATTCACTCCATATGGCACTACCCCTTGCACTGATAGTGTCTCTCCCTTCCTTTCTGCCTAAATGTTACAGAGAGTATCTCAAGGAAGGGCTCTAGTGAACTAACTAAATCTCCGTTGTGGCTCTGTGCTGGGAAAGACCACCTGAGACCCCAAAGAGATGTTCCCAGACCAGAACCTGGAAAAATTACTTTTTTTCAGACTGCAGCTCTGAGAATCCCCCAGGCGGCATGGCCAGTGACTGGTTAGAAGAACGTAGAAGATAGAAGATCAGAGGAATTAGAAGATCAGAGGAATTATAGTCCAAAAAACTAATGACCCCAACCTCTGTCATAGAAGAGGTAATGTTAGGTTAGGTGAACTCTTTGTTGTTGTTGTGTCCCTTCAAGGCATTTCCAACTTATGGCAAACCTAAGGAGAGCTATCACAGGGTTTTGTTGGCAAGATTTGTTCAGCAGAAGAGAAGGCTTTGTCTCCCTCTGAGGCTGAGAGAATATGTCTTGCCAAAGATAACCCAATGGGTTTCCATGGCCAATTGGTGATTCTAACCCTGGTTTCCAGCGTCACAGTGCAGCACTCTAACCACCATACCATACTGGCTGCTAGGTGACCTGGTTACCAACTATATTTATTATAGCCGTACCATAATACACGACTGAGGAACCTGTAGCCCTCCCAATGAATTAACTCCAAGTCCACTAGCCTTAGCCTTTGATTGATGGAACAATATGATGGGTACAGTTGGGGAAGATATATCTGGAGGCTTGAGCATTCTCCAGCTCCTGCCATAACAAATGCTATGGGCAGCTAGATTGGGGATAGACTCCCAGAAGAATCCCTCTTCTCGAAAAACAATGAAAACTGATTAAATTAAGGTTCAGTCTCCTTTAGCAGAGTGCACAAGTGAAAGTATGGAATCTCATGGTCTCTCTGGGACTAGCTTTGGCAAAATAAAGCAAATAGGCAGTATGCAAGTTAGTTAACTGAAAAGCCTTACCAGTTACCTTGAAATGTAAATGCAAAACATGTACATGGCATAAGCCCTGGCTACCTAAAGGAGCATTTCAAGTAAAGGGGCACTTCAGAAGAGCTTGCAGTCACCATCTTGAGGGAAAAAGAAGAGAGATTTAAAAGAGCACAGAATCTTTTAAGTGGTTGCAGACACCTAGAAGGTTCTCTGGTTACATAATGTGATTGCTCAGATACATTGATCACCATACATTACAACTGGGTGACTGAGCAAATGGGGAAAGTTCTAGAGAAGGTGTGTAGAGAGTAAAGGCCTGCTGGGAATCCTTACTATCTAAAGCCCCATTGCTCTAGTAGCAAACGAGAGAAGGGAGTATAAGAAATGCTTTGTTGAACAGGATTTTCCAGTATCTGCTACAGATGTGTAATTCCAGGTTATGCATCTGTAAGTAAAATCTTGAATTCCAGCCATGCATTATAAACTGAAGGGCCCAGATTGTACAGTGATTGCTATTTAAAAGTCCTGTGAAAATCAAAGGCCCCTCCAGACAGGCCAAAAGCCTCAGGACTTGGTAGGAGCTGCATGTGTACTTATTAACATATTTCAATCCTCCTATCCAGGTCTATCTCTCATGATTTTGGGAGAGAAACCATGATTTTTAAGATGCAAGTCAGGGCAGACAATTTTTAAGGCTCAGGAATTTCCAGTCACAAGTAGGGTCAAATTTCCACACCAGCTAAAAAAGGCCAATGCGATTCTGGGCTGCATCAATAGGAGTAGAGTGTCTAGGTTAAGGGAAATAATTGTACTACTCTATTCTGCTTTGGTCAGACCCCACCTGGAATACTGTGTCCAGTTCTGGGCACTACGGTTCAGGAAGGATATTGACAAGCTGGAACATGTCCAGAGGAGGGTAACCAAAATGGTAGAAGGCCTGGAAACCCTGAGCTATGACGGAACTGGCTATGTTTAGCCTGGAGGAAAGAAGGTTAAGAGATGACATGATAGTTATGTTTAAATATTTGAAGGGGTGTCATATGGAAGATGGAGCAAGCCTGTTTTCTGCTGCTCCAGAGACTAGGACAAAGAGCAATGGATTCACGCTACAGGAAAAGAGATTCCACCTGAACCTCAGGAAGAACTTCCTGATGGTCAGAGCTGTCCAGCAGTGGAATATGCTGCCTCGGAGTGTGGTGGAGTCTCCTGCTTTGGAGGTTGGATGGCCATCTGTCAATAATATTTTAATGGTGTATTCCTGCATGGTGAAGGATTGGACTCAATGGCCCTTGTGGTCTCTTCCAGCTCTGTTATTCTATGACCTTGAATGAACACACTCAGACTTAAATTAGTTGCACAGTTAAGGTAAAACAATTAATAGTGAACTGCCAGAAAGACTAATAAATGGGTCCCAGAGCAAATCAAGCTTGAACTCTCCCTAGAAGCCAAAATGATCACACTGAGGTTATCATACTGTGAACATACCGTGAGACAGCATAAATCATTGGCAAAGACAATTATGCTTGATACAGTGGAAAGCAGTAGAAAAAGAGGAAGAAGGTTGAATCAGTGCAGGAAGCTGCACATTACAAGTGGATTGACTCAATCAAACAAGCCACAGCCTTGAGTCTGCAAGGCCTGAGCAGGGCTGTTGTTGATTGCTGAGCCCCTTAGCTACCACCTTAGCTACAAATAACACAACAAATCAAAGTTAGTAGAATGTAGGGAGCCTTATTGACAGGGATGGCACTGTGGATATGCCCAATTGGATCCTTGCTGATGCCCACCGTCCAGCCGGCGGCCAATAGCTCTTGAGGCCCTCCATACCCCTGATGGTTCCCTTCACCTTCCTCCTTTGAGCAAATGAGCAGTGCCAACAGAAAGGTGACTGAGTGGTATGTTCCACTTGCCAGACCTCTTCCCTTGTAAATCTTTGTGGACTGTGTCTATAGATAGAGGGAATGTGAATGGGATACAGTAAAAGCAGGATGTGGGCCCAGCTAGGATAGGAACACCTTGCCCCAAAGGCTTCCCAAAGCTGAATCCAACCAGAATTTGGCATATTGTTTTAAAATAAAGTAAGATGTTGGTGTTGATGCTAGGATTATTAGGTTAATAATACTCCTATTAACAGTATCTTTTTACATGAACAAAAAGGAAAATAGGGCATTATTAGACATTTTGTTTTATAAAAAGGATACTGCAATGCTCTTGTTACTCTTCCGTCCAATCGTAACGCACTACAGGTAACACTGTTGCTTGTAACATATTGCTTCTGAACTCTGAATCAAGTATTTCTTGGTAATAAAGACTGCTGGTTAAGAGTGCAAACCTAACTGGCCAAGATGGCCAAAGGCCAGCTGACTCAACACTAACCCAGCTTCTGCTATGCTGATCCCAAATTTCTCCCAGCCCACGGGTGTTGGAAGTTCCTTCCCCAGGCATAATTTTGTGCCAGCATTGCAGCTGGAGGTGGTTTGGATACAACGTAACCAAGTTCTTCCCGCATGGCAATCCTTCTGCACATCTCTTTTCACTTATCTGCCAGCAAGTCTTACCTGGCAGACCAGTTCTGCTGGCAGATTGTTCTGTTGGCAGATCTCTGAGATCAGTTTGCAGAAGGGCATTTCTGTCAGTAGAAGAGAGTTATACTTAATCTGCTGTCATTGGAGCATATTTGAGTTAGGAGTGCGCGGTCTGCAAGAAAAGCTTTCCTTAACATGTGCTTCTTAATAACCAGTTCTGGGCCTCTCGATGCATGGAACAATCTTATGTTTTAGGAGCAAAGTGATGTGGAAAGCTAAATCAAGACTGTAGTATTAGTATTACCACCCTACTACTGCTACCACTATCTTGGTTCACAGTCTACCAGATGTTACTGACTGAGGCTTTAGGCCATCTGTGATTTGGGTTCTGTCCAAGAATCTAGGAACCAGTGAGGCATCATTGGATAATGTGCAATGTTCCAAGTAATATAATTGTGCTACTATGATCCTATATATGGCAATTTGATTCAAATATTTTATCAGTTTGTTAGGAGTTGCTCCCAATGTACATATCACCACTGGAACCACAGCTGTTTTCTTCTCCTAGAGAAAATGAATCTCAACTTTGTAGGGTGGTGGTGGGTATTATCATTATCACAACTGCTACATTTTTACTTTTTAAAATGCTGCCAATGAAGCTGACAGACATTTCTGAGTTACGACAGGAACACTAATAAGTTTCCATACTTGACTCTTGCATGATTTTGAATCCACACCTTATTTTCCCAAACTCTCTTAAGCCACTGGCAAGGGCCCTGGACCAGCAAGCAAAATTCCCTCAGCACTTTGGAAATGATGTCCAGCACCTTCTCTGATGTTTGCAAGAGGCCCAGCATTTGGCCAAAGCTTCAGAGGCAAGGGTGGGGAAAAAGGGTTTGGACATTTGGTTTCATCAGATGTGATGAAGCCAGATGAGGTCACTGCAAAGAGGTCACAGAGGATATGACACAGGAGTGGGATTTGGAGAGAAAGAAAGAGGGGGATGTACATGGGAACAAGGAGCCATTGTAACAAGTCCTTCCAAGTACAAGCCATAATCAGCTGTGAAAACTGGCATCCATTCTCCCTGTCGGCATATGGACAATGCAGAGTTTTACATTTTCTTACTGTGGGCCTCCATAAACAGAACAGCTAAAGAGCCAGCAAAGGGAGGTGTGATTAGCTGTCTGAGAAGTCCATGGGCTCTTGTCTGCTGGGATCAGTCTGTCTGCCTCCTGGTGTAACCCTGTATTATCTGATAGTAGGAAACAGGAGTTAAGGGATTCGAGGGAATTCAGGAAAGGGGACCAGCTCCCATACCAGGCCTTCCATTGTGAACCTATTTTTGTCGTGTGTAGAAGAAGTGAGAACTGTAAAACTAGCACACATTACTGGGGTTTTGACATACTAAGGGGAGAACTCCACACACTTGAAATCTTTGGATTGGGAAAGATGTTATTAACAAATGGAGTTAACATCAAGAACATTTATGCCAAGCTCTCCTTGTGGCTGAACATCTGTTGTAGAGAAACATCCCATATAAGCAACCAGCATTTCCAGAATTGTTGTTGCTGATGCACTGGCAATTCCTGTCTGCCCTCTTCAATATTTATTTATTAGTTACTTATAGACCTGTTTCCTACAATGAGCTCAAAGGGACATACACACACACTTTGTATTTATGACAACCCTGTGAGATGGGTCAAACAGAGGGACCACAACGAGCCCAGGGTGAACCATAGCATTTCAGGCTCAGTGTGGACTTCTATCTGGATCTTCAAAATCACAGTCCAGCACTCTGACCAAATACATCACACTGCAGTACATTTCAATGGGATGTTTTAATAGTTCTTCTACCAGAAACAAGTGAAAGATACCAGTTTCATCCCTGCAGTCTCAAAAGAAAAGATCTCAAGTAGCAAGTGATGGGAAAGACTTCTGCCAGATCTACTGACAACCTGGTGTCAGTGGGATGTTTTGGACTACATTTCATATCAATAGCAGAGCCATTGGTTAGAGATGGTGGGAGCTGTAGTCCAAAACACCCCAAGGACACAAACTCAGGGGAAAGGCTAAATTTGATGGCACAGCAGGGCAAGACAAATCAGTGGGCTGACTCAGTTGCTCTTTTCAGTGTTCAGTATTGGAAAAGTGAAGATTACAGTAACTGACTCCCCTCAGCTTTCATGTGCCCAGTTGGTGGTTGGAGAGTTCCTGACTGCACAAAGAAATATCTATACCACAGATGGGAAAGTTGTGGCCTTTCAGACACTGTTGGCCTTTAACTCCCATCTGCCCCAGCCAGTGTGGCCAGTGGAAAGTGATTACTAGGACTGTAGTTCAGCAACAACTGCAGGCCTGCAAAGGCCTATTCCTGCCCTACACACATATAGTTCTCCTCTATTCTGACCTTACAATACATGGACAGAAGTCATCAGGAAGCCCTAACACACTAGGGTCCTAATTCTGTCACAAGTAGGGCCATGAATACTGCCATGAGCTTATTGGAAGAAAGGGAGACTACATATATAATTAATGCATATGTACATGTAAGACCAGCCAGATTATTTTTGGCAATGGGAGCAGAAAATCCTACAAACTCTTTTCCCTCTTCTTAACAATTAAACATGCAATGTCAGTATCTCTAATAACTAACCATCTTTTGACCTTTCATGACATATGAATATGAGGCAAAGGCTTGATTTTGCCTAATTCTAAGGCTGAGCCTGTCAACTTGCTCAAGCTTCATTAAAAGAACAGCACCTATGAAAAGCTATTCCACAATGTTGGATGCCCCCCCTTAATTTCGGTGGAATTTGCACAGAAAATCTTGTAAGTGGATTGTGACCTCACTGGTAAAAGGGTTGTACACCTGTTTCAGAGGGTTGAAAAGTTACCTTGTTTTAATTTGTTTTACACAGCCTGGGTCCTGTGCTGGTAGAAAGGAGGGAAAATAAATAAATAAATATTAATTACTCCCCCCCAACTGTCCCCAAGCTCACATTTTTGGATTCTAGCTCTCATCATGCTTGACAATTCATTGGCCTGACTGGCTAAGACTGATGAGTGACTAAGTCCAATCACATCTTCCCCATCCATGGGCTAGGACAAGCTGTTTTGGTTGAGAACATCTTGCTTAAACACTTATTTCTGTGCATCTCTTTCAGAGCACCTGCTGTTACCTCTTGTTTTTCTGCAGAAGCTTTGTCAAGCAAGCTCCAGTTCACACAGTCTAGGTGTATCTAACCCTTTCAAGCATCCTTTTCTACCGAGTACTCTGGCCATCTCCACACTAGACTGTCATAGTGCTATTATTCCACTTTCAACATCCTATGGAATCCTATGGAATCCTTGAGGCCCCTCCCTAAACTGCAAACCCCAGGATCCCATAGGATGTTGAAAGTGGAAAAATAGCACCATAACAGTCTAGTGTGGAAATGGCCTCAGAGCTTGGTGCTAACTAGGTTGGGGATTCTGGGACCTGTATTCAAAAATCAACTTTTTCAAACTCTGCCAAGGTCATATATTGAAATTCTTCTTTATTTTAGGATTCTATAAAGGCAGAAGAAGAGAGCAAGCATGGTATAGTGTTTTGAGCATTGGACTATGATCCTGGAGAGCAGAGTTTGATTCCCCACACAGCCATGAAAATCCACTAGGTGACCCTGGGTACATTCCACACACTCAGCCACAGAAAACACCATGGCCATTTCCGCACTAGCTTGTTATAGCACTATGATTCTACTTTCAACATCCGCAGTTTCGGGAGGGGCTGCCCTGTCCCTCCCAAAACTGCAAACCCCAGGATTCCATAGGATGTTGAAAGTAGAATCATAGCACTATAACAGGCTACTGCGGAAATGGCCCATGATAGGTTTGCCTTAGAGTCACCATAAGTCAGAAATGACTTAAAGGCACACAACAACAACAAAAGGCAGAAGGTGGAGGAAACTGTTACAACTTTAACATTAGAAATAAGTGATTTGGGAGAAAGTTGGGTATCTTAGGTGACTGCATGCCTCTTTGCCTTTTTAAGTGCAGGAAGAGATATTTTGCTGCTGATACAGTGTAAGAAATGGTGCTTTCACCTCAAAGCGTCTAGTACTCAAGGTCAGTCGTTTTTGCACCTGAGGCAGAAAATTCATGACTGGTCCATCACATGCACAAGGTAAAGAACAAATTGCCTACCCTACTTCTCTCCCCCTTCCTAGCATGTAGAGATGATAGAGCACACACTGGTAGCCTCAAGGTTGGCCTTCTGCAATGTGCTTTATATTGTGCTAACTCTTTGGAAACTTTGGAAACTTCAGTTAGTTCACCACATGGCAGCCAACTTGCTTATTGGTACATCTAGGATTTTTCATATGTCACCAATATTAAAATGACTCCACTGGCTGTCAATTAGTTTCCAGGCAAGGCAGAACGTGTTGGTTGTTACCTTTAAAGCCCTACATGGTCTGGATCCGGGTTACCTATACGATCATCCTCTCCTGTATAATCTACTTCATGCACTCACATCCTCTAAGGGATGTCTGCTTCAGACATCCAAAACTAGACTGATGACTGTTATCCAAAGGACATTTTCTTCAGCCACCCCCAGACTGTGGGATAACTTGCTAGAGGAGATTCGTCAGCTAGATACACAGTCTGCATTTAAAACAGCAGTAAACATCTGTCTCTTCCAGCAGGCCTATCCAGATCATTTTTTAATTATGAATTTTAAAGTATTTGATTTACTGATCTCTTTTCATATGTTTCTCTTTTATATACTCTTCCAACTGATGTTACGTGTTTAATATGTTGTTGCCCCCTGCCTTGGAGAGGTAGGTAAGAAATTATTATTATTATTATTATTATTATTATTATTATTATTATTATTATTATTATTATTATTCCATGCATGGAAGCCAAGCAGTACTGCAGCTGAATCTCAGGCCATTTCCATACTACTCTGTTATAGTGCTATGCTATTATTATACTTTCAACATCCTATGAATCCTGGGGTTTGCAGTTTAGGGAAGGGCATTTAGAATTCTCAGCCAGTGAGCTCTTTGGCCTCAGAAAACTACAAACCCCAGAATTCTGCAGGATGTTGAAAGTGGAATAATAGCACCATAACAGTGTAGGATGGAAATGGCCTTACTTCGTCACTGTCTGAGCCACAAAGAAGCTTAAGGCCAGTTTAGGAGACAAACTGCTTCTATTCTCCCAGCATCCACTGCCTAAGACTGTTGCCTCATTCTGCTTAATAGTAGGGCCAGCCTCCAAAAATTCCTCTACCCTGTCCTGGGCAGTAAAAACACAGGGATAATAAATTTAATAACTAACATTTCTTTGCCCTTTCACAATGCCCCCCCATGCCTCACTGACCCTAACAACAAGGCCACCTTGCCTTTATTTGTTATTTTTTTGCCTCATGAATCTCTGCGGCCCTCTCAGACCTCTCCCTCTCCCCAGAAAACACCCCCAACCCAGGAATAATGAATTAATGCTTCCTTTAATAACAGGGCCCGGCCTGCCTTCCTTTGATATTGTTGCCTTCTGTTTCTCGGTCTTTCTCTGTCTGCCTACCCTCATTCTCTGTGTTGCTTTCTTCTTTCCATTTCGTCCTAGCGGCTCTTTTCTCTCTGTCTCTCTCTTTTCCCCCCTCTTTTTAAATTTTGCCTCCTCTTCCTTGCCACATCTCCCTCTCGCCTTATTCTTCTCCCTCCCCCTCCTTCCTCAGCTCGCTCCTTGCTTTGTTGTGGAATTCCTAGCCTGCCTGGTCGGTGGCACACAGCGCTTAGGCCAGAGGAAGCATGCCAAATGCTGTGGGGTTGCAGACTTTCTGTCTGCAAGGGGACTTCCTGTCCCTGCTTGGGACTTACTTCAAGAAATCCAAGGCAAGTCTGTGTTTCCCTCCCCACACAGACAAACACACACCCCGCCTCCTTGCTGACTGAGCAGCCTGGAGCTGGAATACACTGAGTGCTTGGAGGAACATAAATCGAGCTATCCGAGGGCTAAGCCTGCTGGGGGAGGACTGAGTGGAATGGAAAAATAAATGGGGTGATCAATATTTTGGGAGAAGTGAAGTGCTGACAGAAGGCCTTGCAAGCTGTGGCATTAGATCCTCCTCATAGCATGTCGGAGACTGGGGTGCAAATTGGCCATGATAGGTATACAGAAAAGGAACAGATAGGTTGACCACCTTCACCTCAAAATTACATCAGAGATGTGGGAACAGAGGCTGGCGTCCACAGTCAGGTCTTTCCCCTGGTATAAATGGGAGCTAAATTCTGATACACTTTTAAATCAGAGTGTGGGAAAGTGACTTGTTCAGCCTACAATTCCCTGAATCTTCTAGCCAGCACTGATAGATAAGGAAGCCCTCCTTCCTGTTAGTATAAACTGATCCAGAATAAGGTAACAAGAATTTATGAACTTGAGAAATTAAGTAAGTAAATAACTAAAATGATAAGTGGTTAGCAACAATTAATAACAGTGGGATAAAATGAATGATTCAATAGTTAGGTGTAAATTGCTTAAACAGTATGAACTCTTTGCAACAAGGGCAGGAAACAATTTTTAGTTATGTTTTGTTAGTTTTGGTTGTAGTCACGTGCTGGATAGCTTGTTTGTTGATGTTTGTATGAATGTATTTTTTCTTGTTTTAGTGGTTTGCTTTGTATTATTTTTTCTTCTTTTTTGCTTAATAAAAAAAAATTAATAGAAAATAGGGTGGAAAGGGAAGCAATCCTTCCCGACTGCATTTTTTCAGTGTGATGTACATCCAGATTGTGATGGTGATAGCAACAGAACTTGGTTGACCACTGTGGGGAAAACAACATCACTGTTATTATTATTGTCATCAATTTTAATAGTCAAACACTACACTGTTATAATGCTATTATTCCACTTTCAATATCCTGTGGAATTCTGGGGTTTGTAGTTTACTGAGGCCAAAGAGCTCTCTGGCTAAGAATTCTAAAGGCCTCTCCCTAAACTGCAAACTCCAGGATTCCATGGGATGTTGAATGTGAAATCATAGCACTTATAACAGTGTAGTGCAGAAAGGCCTACAAATATACAACCACTGTACAATAAAATAAAAATACCATTAAAAATTGCAATTTGAGTTGTTGTGTACCTTCAAGTTATTTTTTTACTTATGATGACCCTAAGGTGAAGCTGGGAGCCAGAGTGCTGGCATGGTTTGAGTGTTGGACTATGACCCTGAGTTCAATTCCCTGCTCAGCCATGGAAACCCACTGGGTCACCTTGGGTACCTCACATACTCTCAGCCCCAGAAAATCCCCAGGGCTCCCATAAGTCAGAAACAAAGGGACACAACAATAGGAAAGGTGAATGAATTACAGAGTTTTCTTGGCAAGTGTTGTACAGAGGGGGTTTACGTTTGCCTCTCTCTGAAGATGAGAGTGTGTGACTTGCTTAACATTACCCAATGGTTGAGTGGGGATTTGAACCTTGATCTCCAGAGTCATAGTACAATGCTCAAACCACTTCAAACATCAAAATTCCACAGCAATAGCAGTGATCTCTGAGATATCTGAGGGCACCAAGTTGGACTTGTAGCACACACAGTTCTGTTCTTCAGGAGAAGACATGACAGAGAGATTTTGAGATAGAGTTGCCATTGCTGTACCTAGCATCTCCCCCCTGAACTGTTTGCCTCCTCCTGCCTAATGCTAGGGCCAGCCTTAGTGGAGGTGGTGCTAGTCTGGTTCATCTCTTCCTTGCCTTTATTTATACCCCATCTTTCTCTCAAAACTGGAACAAAGGGAAACTTATGAATTAAAATGAGTACAACATTCTTGAGAGCCAGTGTGGTGTAGTTTGAATGTTGGAATAGGACTTTAGAAGAACTGGGTTTGAATCTCTGCTTGGTCATGGAAATCCAACATGTGACCGTGGGCAAGTCATATTTTCTCAGCCTCAGAAGGCAATGGCAAATGCCTTCTGAACAAATCTTGTCAAGAAAACCCAACGATATGTTCACCTTAGGGTCACCATAAGTCTAACATGATTTGAAAACACACAACAGCAGCAGCAACAATGTTCTTATTTATACCTTTCTCATGTTTTCCTATTGCTTCTTCCCTTTTTTTTCACCATGTCACAAGAAATCCATTTAAGACTGAAAGAGAAAACCGCTGCACACTTCTGATAGTTAGGGCCAGGAAACCCCTGTCTAGATGTCTCCTAAAGCCAATGTGAATTCAAATTCAGTCCTTTCACATTCTGCACAAAAAACCTGAAAAGATCAGAAGGAAGTGCTGTCTCTTAACACTTGCTATCCACAAACAGCTTAGAAAGAAGAGCATGTCATATAGATGAAGTGTCATTAGTAGAGCTTGCACTTTTTTGGACTATAGCTCCCAGAATCTCTCAGTCAATGATCACGCTGGTTAGAGGGGAGTTGTAGTTAAAAATATCTTCTCTGAGCATGGGACATTAGCACTTATTGGCACAATACATGAGATGTTGTTCACCATAAGGTGACTACCTCCATTTATGATTCTCAGCACAATGCACTGATTCAGGAACTTTACCAAAGAGGCATGACTCACACTGTAAAATTCCCACCCAGTGTGGAGAAGAAGTCAGGGCTGTAAAATATGTACTTGCGTGTGCTAATCTACTTTGAAAACTGGGCCTTGTATGCTGAGATAATCCTCACCCTTTCTGCTCTCATTCCTGTGGTAAGGTCTGCTACAGTGGCTGAAACGTAATTGAGGACACTGGTCCAAAGTCTGTCTGCAAAGCTGTCTATTCACAGCATTTGTATTATGATGCAAGTCTTTTTCTTCAGCACCCAAATGAATTATTTTATCTTTCTGAATACTGGGAGCAGCTCATATGATAACTGCAGCTGCCCTGCTAGGAAGAAATGAGATGAGAGAGCAACGATTATGATGACTTCGAAAGTGCTTTCAAAAATTAGCGTTGGTATTTTGAAACAGAAACACAGAAAGCCATTTTAGCCCATGCAGTTGTAAATTATGAGATGCTGACACTCATCACATCTGTCCCTATAGTCACATTCCCAAAAAGAGTCTTTGAAAATGTTGCTAACATTGTTGATCCAGATTGGCAAAACCTGCACTTTTCAGCTTCATGGGAAGTTGGGGGGTAGTATTTTATAAGATGAATGGGTCTTAATTACTCAGTTCAAGATCAAGATAATCCCATAGTATTTTGCATAAAAGCAGGGATAGCTCACATTGATTTGTTGCTGGCAAAATTGAGCACCCAGCACCTACTTTGGGGATTACAGCCAGGCTTGTAGGAGAGAAATAGTAGCAGATGACACCATTATCCATGTTAATATGTCCAGGTGCTTCAGCTGTACATGTCTTGTGTCTGCCGTACCACTGATACCAAATCAGACCGTTACTCCATCCAACTTTGTACCATATACTGCACTCCAATAACCAGCAGCAGAATATTTGCATGAAAATTAAAATCCACCTTTTCCCTTGTGGTAGAAGTCCCTGTCCTGTTTACTCTACAAGTAAACCTTTGAACTCTTTCAGTGACTCCTGAACAGTAGAACAGGCAGAAGTTGCTCCACTCACCAGCAACAGCTGCTAGATGTCTTCAAGAGGGCATTGGATAGCCATATATTGGAGATGCTCTAACTTTGGGTTTCCTGTGTCAAGTAGTGTTTGGAGTAGGTAGTGTACAAAACCCTCCCCAATCCCATAGAATTTGAAGATGGCTTGAATTAATGTTTGCCTGGAACAGAATGTGTTTATTTGTTTTCTACATCTCTTCTTACTGGGCCTTTGTTTGCAAACTCTTTGCTTGGTCAGTCTACATGCCAGTGTTGTCAAAGGGATGCTTTAATTTGGAAAATATAAATAAATGATCTGGAAAAGAGTTTTTATTTTAGGAAGTGTCTCATGATGTGCCTGCACAGAGCTAGGCCACTGTTCCCATTTTACAGATAAGTAACTAACATACCCTATAGCCACCAGATACTGACTGATCTTGGTAGCTAAGCTGGGTCAGCCCTGGTTAATACTTGGATGGGAGGCTGCCAATGACTATCAGGTACTGTAAGCTATATTTCAGAGGAAAAAACTCCTCAAGCCACCTCTGAATATTCCTTGCCTAAGAAAATTCATGGGATCATCCTAAGTCGACAGCCAACTTGAAGATACACACACACAGATGCATAATTAACACCAAGATTCACCTTTACTTTTTCCTAATTTCATTTATATCTGATCTTTTTTCTCTGAAAGTAAGGCAGTCTCCAGCACAAGTAGTGATTTCATCAACATCTGCATAACTTTACCAAGGCTGCTAGAAACTCAGAATTCCAAAGAATTCCACAAAAGCCTGTATAGGATTGTAGCATTACTCTAAGAGATAAGTGACTCACCACAGGTTTGCAAGGTTCAAGGCATGTTTAACAAAAACAAAAAACAGATCTTTCAAATACACAAGTCCATAAGACATTCTCACATTAAAAGAAAACTAATACATAGTATGACTTGCTGTTTTCCTTTTCTCTCCTTAGGAGTTACTTATAGACTTCATGGAGACAATTCAATTTCTCAGTCTGTCTTGCATCAATTATATATCTATTCCTTTCTCCTCATCAAACTTATGCTACTGGCATTTTTCTACATGGTCACGCTGTCATACATTTCTGTTCCCATGTTCCCTTTCTAATACAGATCACATATGGAATTACATATCTCCACCCGCTCCCCCCGCACTGCCAGTTTTCTCAACTGCATATCCGTCAGCTTCCAAGGTGAAGATTCCCCCCCCACTACTTGTTTGCATTCCATTGCATGTAAAATAATAGTCCATGGTTCTGAAATAAGGGCATGAACAAAAGTTTATCCAAAACCAAGTCCACCAGTTCTCAGCCCATGAGACCATACTACTGATCAGAGTGTAGAAAAGTCACTTCTTCAGATTACAACTTCTGGGAGCTGTAGTCCAAAAAAGTGACTTTTCTAAACTCTGCTACCAGCTCACTACAGTTAACCCCCCTTCCCATGATCTGCAGGTTCTTTGTCAAGACAGACATCTTAGGCAGCTGCTTGAATGGTTTTATCATAAAGCTTACCCTCAGTAAACTCTACAGTGCAAAAAGGTCTTTCTGTCTCTGCTATATCCTGCTGAGTAACCCCCTTGCTTCACATCCATACATGGGGAAAAAGTGGATGAGAAAGGCCTTCCCACTCATACCTCTTCCTCACTTTGTAAATAACATTCTAGCTAAGGCTGGCATGTAGGGGGAAAAAATCTCTCAGCTGATTAATGCTTTGCTCACTCTTCTGTCAGCACATCCTGCAGACAGAGCCGTGCTCAGCGTTTAAAGTCTACAGGGTTGCATAACAAGTTACTATTTAGAGGTGAACAGTCTGACAACATGACATTCCCAATGTGAATTTGGTTAGTGAGGTACTTCAGTGAAAAACAGGTGACTGGGTAGAGCTTAGCCAGAATGCAGCCTTTGTACTTCTTTGTTCTTTGCTTCTGTGTTGTTTCAAGGTATTTTTTTAATGCCTTCTTCATCATGGGATTGGAATAGCCCAGTGAAGGATGCATTAATTTGGGGGGGGGCTCATGACTCAGGAATGTGATGTGAATGAGTGAATGAACACAAACACCATACTGTCAAATGCTCAACTAGCCAAGGTGGTGTGCTGGCTTCCTTGAATTTCAAAGTAATCTGAAATCACAGGTCTCCACTCCCCATGTCAGGGAAGACCATGACAAGATAACGTGTGTATCTGCTTGGACTGCTATCCATGGAGCTAAACACTGATGGGCAACTTCTTACGGTTCTTTGCCTTCTAAGCAAGACCACAACCAGACAGAGAATATCTTCAAATTGGGGGCTGTTTTCCTGCAGCCCTTCTGAGGACTATGCTTTATAAACTAAGTGGCCACCCTATGTAAGGCACAAACAATAACAACAGTAAGAAAAAAATTTCTATAGAAGTGCCAGAACAAACCTATACAATCTCACAGCACTGCCCTGCAAACTCTTACAACCCAGCTGCCTCAGTGTTACTCACTTCCTGAATGACTCACAAATGAAAATGATTCTTTCCTCTTTTTTTTCTTTTTTGCCAAGTCTTTGACTTCAGACTCATTCACAAATCTCTCCCCTTCCCCCTTGGTCTTTGTTGCAATGTAAATAATGAACAAGCAAACATTATTTCATTTGCTGGGAAATAAATGTATACGTGCATATGCAGCAGCAAGAAAGAGGTATTCCCCCACCCCTCCCCACAGGCTACTTGGCCAAATTATAGGGAAAGGAGACATCACTGACAGAAGGCTGAACCTACCGCTTCTTTTGTGGAATTACTGAAATGAATCTTTCACTGGTGAATACCAGGTTACTCTATTAATAGAGAGAAGAGCTTAACAGAACATAGTACAAGCCTTTTTATGTAGAGGATTCTGGAAAAAAAATCAGGCCATTTCCGCACTACACTGTTATAACACTATTATTCCACTTTCAACTTCCTGTGGAATTCTGGGGTTTGCAGTTTAGGGAAGGGCATTTAAAGGGATTCAATAAATTACAAACCCCAGAATTCCACATGATGTTGAAAGTGGAATAATAGCACTATAACTGCATAGTGCAGAAATGGCCACCTTCTATTCCACTGTCAAACAACTCTTACAGCCAAGATGTCCTGCCTGATGTTTAGGTGGGATCTCTTTTCTCGTAATTAGAACCCATTGCTTCATGTTCTAGTCTTTGGAACAGCAAAAAATAAGGTTGCTCCATCTTCTACATGACAACCCTTCAGATATTTAAAGATGGCTATCATGTCACCTCTCATTCTTCTCTTCTCCAAGCTAAACATACTCAGCTTTCTAAGTTGTTCCTCATAAGGCTTGGTTTCCAGACATTTGATCATCTTGGTCACTCTTCTCTAGATACATTCCAGTTCCTGATGGCCTTCTTCAGCTATGGTGTCCAGATCTGATTCAATATTCCAGGCCAGGTCTGACCAAAGGAGAATGACGTGGCACTACAACTTCCCTTGATCTGGACACTTGACTCCTATTGATTCCACCCAGCAATGCATCTTGATAATGAAGCCCAGCAGCTGCATTACACTATTAATTCATTTTTAGCCTATAGTCTACTAAGACCCCAAGATGCTTTTCACAGCTACTGCTTTCCTATACACTGTATAGATCCGCATAGAGTGCAGTATATGACAGAAATGTGAAATGTAAGATAATTATTGTCCTGTGTTTCTAGAATTTTGAGGCTAGGGGGTAGAAGAGACAATGGCATCTTAAGAATATAAAAAAGAATCGTACTGATCCACCTATCCAGCATTCTGTCCATATAGTGACCAACCAGTTGCCTATGGGAAACCCCCAGAAGCACAAGAGGATAACTGCACCCTCTGCCTGGCGTTGCCCAACAATTAATATACAGAGTTATGCTACCTCCAGTACTGGAGATGATGTGTGCGGTATGAAAGACAGACAGACAGAGCCATTCTGAGTGACAGTTTAATACCCATGAATTTACTGAATTCCTTTTTAAAGCTGTCCAAAGGTGTATCTGTAGTATCTGTCATTTTAATGTCACTTTATTTGTCATGGCTGCCATCTTGAGGAATCCTGGAGTTTGTAGTTTAGTGAAGTGCTCAGAATCCCTTGCTTGAGAGCTCTAGTGTACACACCTCAACTATAGAGCTGAAGGTACTCTGAAAAGAGCAGGATGAGGATTAAATCTGTGGTTAGGAAGAGCATAGGAGGGAATTCTAAGTACCTTACAGCACTACATATCCCAGGATCCTTAAGCACAGAGACGTGATCCTTAAAGTGGCGTCAAACTGATATAACTTTGTAGGATAGCTGGACCTCTAGCTGGCAGCCATCACAACATCTTGTAGCAGCATATCCTCATTTAACTATGTATTGTATGAAGAAATACTTCCTTTCATACATCTACACTGCCATTTCTGCCCTACACTGTTATAGTGCTATTATTCCACTTTCAACATCCTGTGGAATTCTGGGATTTGTAGTTTACTGAGGCCAAAGAGCTCTCTGGCTGAGAATTCTAAATGCCCCTCCTTAAACTGCTAACCCCAGGATTCCATATGAGGTTGAAAGTGGAATAATAGTACTATAACAGTGTAGAGTGGAAATGGCCCAAATCTGACACCATTCAGACTGAGAGATAATCCCATATTTTAATATAATGAGTGGAAGAAAACCCCTTTCTATCTACTTTTCCCAAACTACACAATCTTCTTGAACCCTTCTGTTTTTCCCCACCACTTTGCCCATATTTTTTCCATTACCACAAAAAGGAAAGGGAACAAAACAAGAAAGGTGCACAAATCTACCTCTTAGGCTAGAAGAAAGAAAGCCTTCTTGACACTGCAGTGGATTTTGTACAATTTGCTAGCACATAATGAATTTGGATTAAACAACCGTTCTGTTTTCTCTCTGTGTAATTTTATTTATTTATTTATTGAGGGGAAAAAAGTCTCAGAAGATACCATGAGAAAACAGGACACCCTGTAAAATTCTGTGAAAGAACAGGATGACTGCATAAAAAAATAGAAGCATGCAGAGAATTGTAGATGAAAAAGAATCTGAACCAGGGTGCAGCCACAGTGTGTGTATGTGTGTGTAAAATTAGTACGTTGCTCCCCAATAAGAATTCTGTGTCTAATGAAATTTTCCTTTAATTCCCAAATATAGAGGATTGCTGAGAGTGAGAGACTGAAAATGGTTCACACGTAGAGCTCTTATGTTTGCATTGCATTTTCCTGTCTCTTTTCTTTAGATGCATAAACTGCCACTCAAATCCTATATCAGGTTTTGTTTAACGTAACTTTACATATACTTAATTAAGTAGCAGAGAGGCTAAGAAACCCTGTTAGTGAATTGAGAAGATCAGTAGCAGGACACAGGCAATGTCAGAGACGTTGCTGGCTCTGCTACATAGTAACATAACAGCAATCCTCTACTGGATATGAACATTATAAAACTGACCAATTCCAATTCTTGCATACCTAAGTCCATCTATGAAGATGTAGCTCCTGTACAGGATTGTGATCTTTATTTCTATATGTTCAACTTAAGTTTTAAACTACTGCAATGCTAGGAATTTGGGGGTGGAAGGACCGTTTAATTGGGAGTAGAATTCCTATGAGGAATGCATCCCTGTTCTGAACATATTTTCAGTCCCAAGTGGAGTTGCAGACAAGTTCTTCTACATGCAAATCTATTCTTACCTTAACCCAAGCATTCTTCATTTAACCAATCTAATTCAATGGCTTTCTGGCATCACTATTGTTATACCACTGGGAGTCAAAAAGCCTTGCCAATCTATTTCAGACCGTCAACCAGCAAATCCAGGTCTGCCTTCTGCTGTTTGTTGTTGTGTACCTTCAAGCCATTTCTGAGTTATGGTGACCTGAGAAGAACCCATCATGGGATTTTCTTGGCAAGATTTGTTCAGAGAGAGATTGCTATTGCCTTCAGCTGAGGCTGAGAGAATGTGACCTGCCCAAGGTCACTCAGTGGGTTTCTGTGGCTAAGAGGGGAATTGAACCCTGGTCTCCTGGAGTCCTAATCTAACACTATATCACACTAGCTCTTGCCTTCTGATGAAATTATAGCAAATTTGGAACCTGGGAATATTTTATGTTAGAAACCAGACTCCAGAATCAAGCAGCCAACATGGATACCAGCTCTGTTGACTGAGGGTTTCTGAGACTAATAGTCCAAAAAGTAAACATTTCCAAGTTCTGGGCAAGATTATTCACTCTCAGATTTATGACCACTCCTCCTACAGCTGCTCTATGGTAGCCCTCTTGGGTCCCACTCTGGGAGAAAGGCGACATACAAATGAAACAAACAAACAAACAAAAAAGGGAGCCATCCCAGTGCTAGATCCTATTCCCCAACAGAGATTTGGCGTCAAACTCCCATAAAACTTAGAGCAGCTATGGGAGGAGCAGCCATAAAACCATGAGTAGATTTGCCACCCCTGCAACAACAGAGACAACAAGTTGCCCTTGATGCCATCCATATGTTCTTTGTTGTAGAGTGTGGGAAACTTTTTGGACTATAATGTCTATAGTCTCCCAGCCAGCATAACCAGTGGCCGGTGTATTGTATATATACGCAACAACAAAACCAACAAAAGGAACTTTTTCAAGCTCTACAGTTTCTGGATAGTTGAAAACTAGAGTTGGAAGAGTATCAAAATATGCAATTGGTCCTCCACATTTGATTATTAATGGATTATTTGCTGTCAGCCCTATGCCATTTTTAATAGGGACTGCAAGTCTCTTGAAACTGAGAAATTGCAAATGAGGCTTGAAAGTCCCTATTAAAAATGGTGTGGGGCAGCAATGGAGGTGGCAGTGAGCCCCACCAGCCATATACTTCTGCCTTGTGAAGGAACCCTGATGCCTCAAAGGAATCCACAGTAGATTGAATATGGTGATAATACTTTTTTGTGTGTTAAATACAGCTTGGGAGGGCCTGGAGTTATTCACATTTTTTCCACTTTCACGGGGGTCCTGTGCCCCTTACCCTAGCGAATGTAGAGGGACAACTGTATTTGAGAAGTGGCTAGAAACAGTGTTCTTGAGTGGGTCTTGTGGTCTCTTCCAACTCTATGATCCTAAGATTCGAATTTGTTCTATACGAAATTTGCGTGTGGTTGTTTTGCTCAAAAAACAGCCCTTTCCCCCTGTGCATTCTATTCTGTGCAGAAAATGCTGTTTTATGGGCAAAAAGATGACATACACATTTTTTATGCAGGATGAATCTCAAACTACAAATAGTTTTTGAAAACTCAACAGTTTTCTAAGACTTTCTTGCAAAAAGATTAAAAATTGCTAGAATTACTCCTTGTTTCCTTCAAGAAGAAAATGATTGAAGAATCACATCCCTATTGAAGACTAGACCCTCATCCTTTCTCAGTATTACCCTACAAGGAAGCAACCACTCTTTTTTCTTTTCTTTTCTAGTTTTCTTTCTTTTGGCAGTGAAGTGAGGTGAAAAAGACAGGTGATAAAAAGGTTGATTTCCCTCCTTTGCTTCCCAAGGAGAACAAACGGAGGGCTTTCATCTACACTATTGATCCCTACGTTCTGGAAGGCTGAGTGTCACCAGCTTTCATATCATCACCTCTTGAAATTGCTACTTGACATATAAGAACCAAATCACAGAGCCAGGTCACACGTAAGATAAACAAGCTGAAGCCCCTTTTTGTCAGAGCCGAGGAGTGAAATGGCAAGGGCAGAAGGAGAGGAAAGGTGATAAGTGATTCAGTGCAGTTTGGCCACTTTGTGGGATCCAGAAGAACAGACTGGCCCAACTGGTTGCCTTCCAGATATACCGTCAGCCCTCCACATTTGTGGCTTTGACTTTCACGGATCTGCCGGTTTCTTCAACACCTCCCCCCACACACCGCAGGTGAAGTACTTAGAATTTTCTGCTAGTCAGATTCAAGGGAGTTTATTAGAGCTCTCTAGCAAGAAGAATTCTAGGTACCTCAACCTACAAATTCCAGGATTCCACAAGATGGAGCCATGCAGTTAAAGTGGGTATCAAACTGGTATAATTTTGCAGTATGGAGTGGTTCCCATCTGTTGAAAAACAAAGCAGTGAATGCTGCAAAACTTGTGCTGGTCACCGTAAAGTAGTCCTCTAACTTATATGTAGTAGAGGATTTTAACTGGAGCTTGGAAATTTTCTTTTTTTGGTCTCTAGTTTCTGGAAACTGGGCGTTGTAGTCCAAAATGTATCCTTTCCAGTCTCTGACTTTAACTCATCACCAGTGCTGAAGTAAGAAGTTACTGTCAGTCCAGTAAGTTTCTGTATGCTCTGCTTGTCTTTCACTTCAGGCAGCAAAATGCCTTGTGTCCACCCATAGTGTGTGCCATGTAGTGTTGTTCGGAGAAGGTTCTTGTATGCACACTCGTTGTAAGCATTGCAACAAGTATACAAACATTACAGCAAGTTCTAAGCATTATGAAAGTATGGAAATATTACTTTTTTGGTCAACAGCTTCCAAAATCTCCAAGCTAATATGGCCACCCATCATGCTGAGTTGTAGTAACTTTTCTATGCTTTGGTTAGAGTAGGTCATAGGTCTCACAGGCGGAGCTCTGCGTCACTCTCCAGTGCATTAAGCAACAACGAACTTCCCAGTGATAACAGGTTGTCGTGTTGTCGTGTCAGTATGCAATCCCCACCTGGCTTTACAACAGGTATCACCAGCTGCTATCATTCCTGGAACCTTCTTCCAAGAACCCAGAGATGCAACAATACCTGACCTTGCTCCTCCCCAGCTCCTTTGTTGTCTGAAGCCTCCTTTAAGGCCAATGCAAAGTAATCTGGTAGCTTTATTGCTCTTTACCAACATCAGCTCTGCTTTTATTTATTAGATAGGGACTATCTCTTATCTGCCCCTCTGAAGAACTGGTGGCACCATTTAAACAAACACACAAAATATCACCCTTTGATAAAATAAAAGAGCTGCTCCCAGACCTGGTTGATACACCATCACGGAGGTCTGCAGTCTTGCGTCACATGATGTTCAACACACAAGCATGGCTAGCACTTTGGAACAAAGGCTGTGCCTCCTTTCACAAAACACAGATATCCCCTTTTGGTATTTATTCATGCACCTGTACTCTGCTGGATAGGACCCAATGAGGGAAATGTTCTTCCCGGTTTTTAAAGAATATATAACTTTCTTGCAAGACTGTCAACATCAGCCTTAGGAATTATGGAGTCTTATGCAAGGAGGAAGAAGATTGTTGACTGCTAGGACCAGCCGCAGATTGTTGACTGCAGCTGGTCTGACTGAGACCTCAGACGCTAGGGGCCTTTCCACACTAGGCTGTTATAGTGCTATTATTCCACTTTTAATATCCTGTGGAATTCTGGGGTTAGTAGTTTTCTGAGACCAAAGAGCTCTCTGGTGGAGAATTCTAAAGGCCCCTCTCTAAACTGCAAACCCCAAGATTCCATAGGATATTGAAAGTAGAATAACAGTGCTATAATAGTGTAGTGCGGAAAAGCCCCTAGTGTCTGAGGAAAAAAATTTTTGGCAAGATTTGATCCAAGAAGGGTTACCAGTGCCTTTCTCTTAGAACTAGAGAATGTTGACTTGCCCAGAGTCACTTAGTGGGTTTCCATGGTTGGGGGGAATTTGAACCCTGGTCCAGTTGAACAGTCAAACCACTGTGTTATGCTGACTCTCTACTTCACAGATGATAGTCCTCTAACAGAAAGTGGATTCTCTTTGAAAAACTGTCCAGTTCAAGTCCAGGGGTCTCTCCAGATTACACAATTATACCGCTATGACTGAGATCCTACATGGATGCTACAGCTCCCCTAATATCAATGTATGTGGTGACTAACCCACATGAAACACCCTTGTAACCAGCCTTAGGCCATGCTGTGGCTAGTGGAGAGTGGGAGATACTGGAGAAATGTCTGGCTATGTTTCCATAGCCAAACACACAGATTACATGTTCCATCAAGATGCGCTGGGGTCTTTTATAAGCTTAGCACATTATGCCATTGGTGTAACTATCACAGTTGCATAGCAAGTCTGGGTCAGGGGAGCTTTTTCATCACAGAGGAAGGAAGAAAATATCAACCTCTGCAATGACCCTAAAAATACATACACAAGCATATGTATTACATATGGCACGAACACAATGCTGGCCAATGATTCCTTTGGCTGCCATGACACACATTCCATGAAATCCTGGGATTTGAAATTTAGTGAAGGGTATTTTAGAATTCTCTCCCAAAGAGCTCTAATGTTTCACCAAACTAAAAACCCCAGGATTCTGTTGGAAGCAGTTATGGCAGTTAAAGTAGAATCAGAGTGCTATAATTGTGTGGTGTGAAAGGGCCCCTGTTTGAAGATAATCACCAGAAGGAAAAGAAGGAGGCCTACGAATTGCACCTGGAAAGGAAACTGATCACTTGGTCACAGTCTTATGCAGGGTATATAATGTGTTGCATCTCTAATAAAGGCATCAGATCCTCTCTGATCTGGAAAGCTAAGCAGAGTCAGACCTGTTTAGTACTTGGAAGGGAGACAGCCAATGAATACCAGGTGCTGTGGGCTGTATTTCAGAGGAAGAAACTGGCAAAACCACCTCTGAATATCCCTAGTCTAAGGAAGCCCCATGAAATTCATGGAGTCTCCATAAATCAACAGGCAACTTGAAGACACATGTGCACATTCATCTGTGACACAACCATAGGACTTACTGGTATATTCCAGTTTTGCAAACAGAAGACGCTTTTGAATAGAGGGCTATGCTCTCCTTATTAGGATAGATGGTCAGACTCTGCCAGATTGCTATAGGGCTTCTCCAAACCACAAAACCCAGGAAATCATAAGAAGTTGCAATGGCAGTTAAAGTGCAATATAGCATTAGAATTGTATAGTATAAAAGGGCCCTGGGAGAGGGCTGTTCCCCTCATGTTCTACTTGTGGGACATGAGGGGAAACATGTATGGAAAACTTTGGAAAACAAGATTCTAGATTACATGGGCTTCAGGTTCATTCCCTCCAATATTTCATAGATGAAAACTGATAACTTTTGTAGCCAAGCAGATCCAGATGGCAAAAAATATTCATGAAAAAAGAACACACAAGCTAGGAGAGGCTGCAGCAGTTTGCTTTTGCCTGAGCCTATTGGGGCTGGCAAGGCTCTGCCCCTCCCCTCCTCTTCCCCTGTTGAATGCAAACTGCTTTTGTACTTTTAACTCAGTTTGCAGCAACTGAAGTAAGCTGAGAACAAACCATGAAAGTGGGAAGAGAAGGAAACAGGGACATTCTAAAAGCAGCTGAAGAAATGGGACATCAGATGTTTAATTAGGACTGTCCGTGGCAAATGAAGCGTATGAAAGTTTGAACCAGCAAAGTTCTTTTGTTCTTAGGAAAGATGCCTGGCCTTTGAAAGAGGCTGGGGAAGAACTCAGAGGGGCTTCGCTGCTGGCCACGCCCTCCTGCCTGGCCTTTGAAAGAGGCTGGGGAAGAACTCAGAGGGGCTTTGCTGCTGGCCACACCCTCCTGCCTGGCCTTTAAAAGAGGCTGGGGAAGAACTCAGAGGGGCTTTGCTGCTGGCCACACCCTCCTGCCTGGCCTTTGAAAGAGGCTGGGGAAGAATTCAGAGGGGCTTTGCTGCTGGCCACACCCTCCTGCCTGGCCTTTGAAAGAGGCTGGGGAAGAATTCAGAGGGGCTTTGCTGCTGGCCACACCCTCCTGCCTGGCCTTTGAAAGAGGCTGGAGAAGAACTCAAAAGGGGCTTTGCTGCTGGCCACACCCTCCTGCCTGGCCTTTGAAAGAGGCTGGAGGGAAAAACTCAAAAGGGGCTTTGCTGCTGGCCACACCCTCCTGCCTGGCCTTTTAAAGAGGCTGGGGAAGAACTCAGAGGGGCTTTGCTGCTGGCCACACCCTCCTGCCTGGCCTTTTAAAGAGGCTGGGGAAGAACTCAGAGGGGCTTTGCTGCTGGCCACACCCTCCTGCCTGGCCTTTTAAAAAAGGCTGGGGAAGAACTCAGAGGGGCTTCGCTGCTGGCCACCCCTCCTGCCTGGCCTTAAAAGAGGCTGGGGAAGAACTCAGAGGGGCTTTGCTGCTGGCCACCCCTCCTGCCTGGCCTTTTAAAGAGGCTGGGGAAGAACTCAGAGGGGCTTTGCTGCTGGCCACACCCTCCTGCCTGGCCTTTGAAAGAGGCTGGAGAAGAACTCAGAGGGGGTTTGCTGCTGGCCACACCCTCCTGCCTGGCCTTTAAAGAGGCTGGAGGAAGAACTAAGAGGGGCTTTGCTGCTGGCCACACCCTCCTGCCTGGCCTTTAAAAGAGGCTGGGGAAGAACTCAGAGGGGCTTTGCTGCTGGCCACACCCTCCTGCCTGGCCTTTGAAAGAGGCTGGGGAAGAACTCAGAGGGGCTTTGCTGCTGGCCACACCCTCCTGCCTGGCCTTTGAAAGAGGCTGGGGAAGAACTCAAAAGGGGCTTTGCTGCTGGCCACACCCTCCTGCCTGGCCTTTGAAAGAGGCTGGAGGGAAAAAATCAAGAGGGGCTTTGCTGCTGGCCACACCCTCCTGCCTGGCCTTTGAAAGAGGCTGGGGAAGAACTCAGAGGGGCTTTGCTGCTGGCCACACCCTCCTGCCTGGCCTTAAAAGAGGCTGGGGAAGAACTAGAGGGGCTTTGCTGCTGGCCACACCCTCCTGCCTGGCCTTAAAAGAGGCTGGGGAAGAACTCAGAGGGGCTTTGCTGCTGGCCACACCCTCCTGCCTGGCCTTTGAAAGAGGCTGGGGAAGAACTCAGAGGGGCTTTGCTGCTGGCCACACCCTCCTGCCTGGCCTTTAAAGAGGCTGGAGGGAAAAACTCAAGGGGCTTTGCTGCTGGCCACACCCTCCTGCCTGGCCTTTGAAAGAGGCTGGGGAAGAACTCAGAGGGGCTTTGCTGCTGGCCACACCCTCCTGCCTGGCCTTTGAAAGAGGCTGGGGAAGAACTCAGAGGGGCTTTGCTGCTGGCCACACCCTCCTGCCTGGCCTTTGAAAGAGGCTGGGGAAGAACTCAGAGGGGCTTTGCTGCTGGCCACACCCTCCTGCCTGGCCTTAAAAGAGGCTGGGGAAGAACTAGAGGGGCTTCGCTGCTGGCCACGCCCTCCTGCCTGGCCTTAAAAGAGGCTGGGGAAGAACTCAGAGGGGCTTTGCTGCTGGCCACACCCTCCTGCCTGGCCTTTGAAAGAGGCTGGGGAAGAACTCAGAGGGGCTTTGCTGCTGGCCACACCCTCCTGCCTGGCCTTTGAAAGAGGCTGGGGAAGAATTCAGAGGGGCTTTGCTGCTGGCCACACCCTCCTGCCTGGCCTTTGAAAGAGGCTGGGGAAGAACTCAGAGGGGCTTTGCTGCTGGCCACACCCTCCTGCCTGGCCTTAAAAGAGGCTGGGGAAGAACTCAGAGGGGCTTCGCTGCTGGCCACGCCCTCCTGCCTGGCCTTAAAAGAGGCTGGGGAAGAACTCAGAGGGGCTTCGCTGCTGGCCACACCCTCCTGCCTGGCCTTAAAAGAGGCTGGGGAAGAACTCAGAGGGGCTTTGCTGCTGGCCACACCCTCCTGCCTGGCCTTTGAAAGAGGCTGGGGAAGAACTCAGAGGGGCTTTGCTGCTGGCCACACCCTCCTGCCTGGCCTTAAAAGAGGCTGGGGAAGAACTCAGAGGGGCTTTGCTGCTGGCCACACCCTCCTGCCTGGCCTTTGAAAGAGGCTGGAGAAGAACTCAAGAGGGGCTTTGCTGCTGGCCACACCCTCCTGCCTGGCCTTTGAAAGAGGCTGGGGAAGAACTCAGAGGGGCTTTGCTGCTGGCCACACCCTCCTGCCTGGCCTTTGAAAGAGGCTGGGGAAGAACTCAGAGGGGCTTTGCTGCTGGCCACACCCTCCTGCCTGGCCTTTGAAAGAGGCTGGGGAAGAACTCAGAGGGGCTTTGCTGCTGGCCACACCCTCCTGCCTGGCCTTTGAAAGAGGCTGGGGAAGAACTCAGAGGGGCTTTGCTGCTGGCCACACCCTCCTGCCTGGCCTTTGAAAGAGGCTGGGGAAGAACTCAGAGGGGCTTTGCTGCTGGCCACACCCTCCTGCCTGGCCTTTGAAAGAGGCTGGGGAAGAACTCAGAGGGGCTTTGCTGCTGGCCACACCCTCCTGCCTGGCCTTAAAAGAGGCTGGGGAAGAACTCAGAGGGGCTTTGCTGCTGGCCACACCCTCCTGCCTGGCCTTAAAAGAGGCTGGGGAAGAACTCAGAGGGGCTTTGCTGCTGGCCACGCCCTCCTGCCTGGCCTTTAAAAGAGGCTGGAGAAGAACTCAAGAGGGGCTTTGCTGCTGGCCACACCCTCCTGCCTGGCCTTTAAAAGAGGCTGGAGAAGAACTCAAGAGGGGCTTTGCTGCTGGCCACACCCTCCTGCCTGGCCTTTAAAAGAGGCTGGGGAAGAACTCAGAGGGGCTTTGCTGCTGGCCACACCCTCCTGCCTGGCCTTTAAAAGAGGCTGGGGAAGAACTCAGAGGGGCTTTGTTTCTGGCCACACCCTCCTGCCTGGCCTTTGAAAGAGGCTGGGGAAGAACTCAGAGGGGCTTTGCTGCTGGCCACACCCTCCTGCCTGGCCTTAAAAGAGGCTGGGGAAGAACTCAGAGGGGCTTTGCTGCTGGCCACACCCTCCTGCCTGGCCTTTGAAAGAGGCTGGAGAAGAAATCAAGAGGGGCTTTGCTGCTGGCCACACCCTCCTGCCTGGCCTTTAAAAGAGGCTGGGGAAGAACTCAGAGGGGCTTTGCTGCTGGCCACACCCTCCTCCCTGGCCTTTAAAAGAGGCTGGGGAAGAACTAGAGGGGCTTTGCTGCTGGCCACACCCTCCTGCCTGGCCTTTGAAAGAGGCTGGAGAAGAAATCAAGAGGGGCTTTGCTGCTGGCCACACCCTCCTGCCTGGCCTTTAAAAGAGGCTGGGGAAGAACTCAGAGGGGCTTTGCTGCTGGCCACACCCTCCTGCCTGGCCTTTAAAAGAGGCTGGGGAAGAACTCAGAGGGGCTTTGCTGCTGGCCACACCCTCCTGCCTGGCCTTTGAAAGAGGCTGGGGAAGAACTCAGAGGGGCTTTGCTGCTGGCCACACCCTCCTGCCTGGCCTTTGAAAGAGGCTGGAGAAGAAATCAAGAGGGGCTTTGCTGCTGGCCACACCCTCCTGCCTGGCCTTTGAAAGAGGCTGGGGAAGAACTCAGAGGGGCTTTGCTGCTGGCCACACCCTCCTGCCTGGCCTTTGAAAGAGGCTGGAGAAGAAATCAAGAGGGGCTTTGCTGCTGGCCACACCCTCCTGCCTGGCCTTTAAAAGAGGCTGGGGAAGAACTCAGAGGGGCTTTGCTGCTGGCCACACCCTCCTGCCTGGCCTTTGAAAGAGGCTGGGGAAGAACTCAGAGGGGCTTTGCTGCTGGCCACACCCTCCTGCCTGGCCTTAAAAGAGGCTGGGGAAGAACTCAGAGGGGCTTTGCTGCTGGCCACACCCTCCTGCCTGGCCTTTAAAAGAGGCTGGGGAAGAACTCAGAGGGGCTTTGCTGCTGGCCACACCCTCCTGCCTGGCCTTTGAAAGAGGCTGGAGAAGAACTCAGAGGGGCTTTGCTGCTGGCCACACCCTCCTGCCTGGCCTTTAAAAGAGGCTGGGGAAGAACTCAGAGGGGCTTTGCTGCTGGCCACACCCTCCTGCCTGGCCTTTAAAAGAGGCTGGGGAAGAACTCAGAGGGGCTTTGCTGCTGGCCACACCCTCCTGCCTGGCCTTTGAAAGAGGCTGGGGAAGAACTCAGAGGGGCTTTGCTGCTGGCCACACCCTCCTGCCTGGCCTTAAAAGAGGCTGGGGAAGAACTCAGAGGGGCTTTGCTGCTGGCCACACCCTCCTGCCTGGCCTTTGAAAGAGGCTGGGGAAGAACTCAGAGGGGCTTTGCTGCTGGCCACACCCTCCTGCCTGGCCTTAAAAGAGGCTGGGGAAGAACTCAGAGGGGCTTTGCTGCTGGCCACACCCTCCTGCCTGGCCTTTGAAAGAGGCTGGAGAAGAACTCAGAGGGGCTTTGCTGCTGGCCACACCCTCCTGCCTGGCCTTTGAAAGAGGCTGGGGAAGAACTCAGAGGGGCTTTGCTGCTGGCCACACCCTCCTGCCTGGCCTTTGAAAGAGGCTGGGGAAGAACTCAGAGGGGCTTTGCTGCTGGCCACACCCTCCTGCCTGGCCTTAAAAGAGGCTGGGGAAGAACTCAGAGGGGCTTTGCTGCTGGCCACACCCTCCTGCCTGGCCTTTAAAAGAGGCTGGAGAAGAACTCAGAGGGGCTTTGCTGCTGGCCACACCCTCCTGCCTGGCCTTTAAAAGAGGCTGGGGAAGAACTCAGAGGGGCTTTGCTGCTGGCCACACCCTCCTGCCTGGCCTTTAAAAGAGGCTGGGGAAGAACTCAAGAGGGGCTTTGCTGCTGGCCACACCCTCCTGCCTGGCCTTTAAAAGAGGCTGGGGAAGAACTCAAGAGGGGCTTTGCTGCTGGCCACACCCTCCTGCCTGGCCTTTAAAAGAGGCTGGGGAAGAACTCAAGAGGGGCTTTGCTGCTGGCCACACCCTCCTGCCTGGCCTTTAAAAGAGGCTGGGGAAGAACTCAGAGGGGCTTTGCTGCTGGCCACACCCTCCTGCCTGGCCTTTGAAAGAGGCTGGAGAAGAACTCAGAGGGGCTTTGCTGCTGGCCACACCCTCCTGCCTGGCCTTTGAAAGAGGCTGGGGAAGAACTCAGAGGGGCTTTGCTGCTGGCCACACCCTCCTGCCTGGCCTTAAAAGAGGCTGGGGAAGAACTCAGAGGGGCTTTGCTGCTGGCCACACCCTCCTGCCTGGCCTTTGAAAGAGGCTGGGAAGAACTCAGAGGGGCTTTGCTGCTGGCCACACCCTCCTGCCTGGCCTTAAAAGAGGCTGGGGAAGAACTCAGAGGGGCTTTGCTGCTGGCCACACCCTCCTGCCTGGCCTTTAAAAGAGGCTGGGGAAGAACTCAGAGGGGCTTTGCTGCTGGCCACACCCTCCTGCCTGGCCTTTAAAAGAGGCTGGGGAAGAACTCAGAGGGGCTTTGCTGCTGGCCACACCCTCCTGCCTGGCCTTTAAAAGAGGCTGGGGAAGAACTCAAGAGGGGCTTTGCTGCTGGCCACACCCTCCTGCCTGGCCTTTAAAAGAGGCTGGAGAAGAACTCAAGAGGGGCTTTGCTGCTGGCCACACCCTCCTGCCTGGCCTTTAAAAGAGGCTGGGGAAGAACTCAAGAGGGGCTTTGCTGCTGGCCACACCCTCCTGCCTGGCCTTTGAAAGAGGCTGGGGAAGAACTCAGAGGGGCTTTGCTGCTGGCCACACCCTCCTGCCTGGCCTTTAAAAGAGGCTGGAGAAGAACTCAAGAGGGGCTTTGCTGCTGGCCACACCCTCCTGCCTGGCCTTTAAAAGAGGCTGGGGAAGAACTCAAGAGGGGCTTTGCTGTTGGCCACACCCTCCTGCCTGGCCTTTAAAAGAGGCTGGGGAAGAACTCAGAGGGGCTTTTCTGCTGGCCACACCCTCCTGCCTGGCCTTTAAAAGAGGCTGGGGAAGAACTCAAGAGGGGCTTTTCTGCTGGCCACACCCTCCTGCCTGGCCTTATAATTAGGAGAGGGAGGGAGGGAGAGAGGGAGGGTAGGATTGGGGGTGTGTGGGCAAGCAGGGGGTATTTTTTTGTGATGGGGGTGGCTGGATGTAATGGAAGAACAACGGGGAGCGACAATAAGTACTGTGCTGGGCAAAGGGAGATATGGTGATAGCAGGGCAAAATGCCGTTACAGGGGAAGGAGAGATAGATGCTTAATACCTATCTCACCTTCCGTTCACCCTGCTACGCCAAGGTGTCTGGAGAGCGAACCAAACCACCCACAGAACCTTTCCTTGCTCCTGTGCAATGTCAGGTCAATGAAAAAGAAAACTCATATCATCCATGACCTTTTAAAGGATGAAGACGCTGACCTGGCATGCTTTACAGAGACCTGGCTGTAAGACGATAGTGCCACAACCTGGGTCCAGGCCTTGCCAGCCGGATACTCTGTCAGTGAGCAGGTAAGGGGAAGTGGGCGGGGGGGCGGAGTAGCCTTGGTTTACAAAGACAATCTTATGCTGACCAGGATACCTGTCCGGAAAACAGACCACTTCGAGTGTATCTACCTGAGCCTGAAGGCAAGGGATAGTCTAGGAATTCTGTTAGTGTACCGACCACCCCGCTGCCTAACAGACTCCCTGGCCGAGCTGACAGAGCTGGTGTCGGAGTTGGTGTTGGAATCACCCAGACTTTTGGTTCTGGGCGACTTCAATGTCCCATTTGAGACCAGTTTAACAGGTGCAGCTCGGGAGTTCGTAGCATCCATGACAAACATGGGCCTATCCCAATTAGCCTCTGGGCCAACACATTGTGCAGGTCATACCCTTGATGCGGTCTTTAGTACGGAACGGGCACAGCCATGGGTGGAGATAACAAATACTACCACCTTGTCATGGACAGATCATTTCCTGGTCAGGGTTAGACTAATGGTTGCTATCCGCCCCTGCAGGGGTGGTGGACCTATCAGAATGGTCCGCCCTCGAAGGTTAATGGAACCTATTGGATTCCAGAAAGCCCTCGAGGGTCTTATGGTTGGTATCGCCGGTGATCCTGTCGAAGCCCTGGTTAATACTTGGAATTGTGATCTTACCAGGGCTATCGACACGATTGCTCCCAAGCGTCCTTTCCAGCCTGCTGCAAACCGTAATCCTTGGTATACAGTAGAACTTAGGAATATGAAGCAGGCTGGACAACGACTAGAGCGCAATTGGCGGAAATCTCGACTCTTATCTGACAGGACACGCTATAGAGAATTCCTTCATTCCTATGGAGTGGCAATAAATGCAGCGAAGAAGACCTTCTTCTCTGCACGTATTGCGTCTGCGATTTCTCGTCCAGCAGAGCTGTTTAGGGTGGTAAGGGATCTGACTCAGATACCCACTCCCCTGAACTCGTTGTTAGAACCTAACGTAGCTTGCTGTGACGCCTTGAATAATCATTTCGCAGATAAAATCTCTCAGATAAGAGCCGATTTGGATGCCGGTGTTATAGCAGAGGTCACAAATGGAGCGTTCAGCAACCCCGTGAACAAGATTATACTGGATCAGTTCCAGTCAGTGAGTACCGAGGACGTAGACAAGCTCCTTGGAAAGGTAAGAAGGACAACTTGCCCTCTTGATCCCTGCCCTTCATGGCTGGTCGTCCAGGGAGGAGCTGCAATTAAGACCTACTTAAGACATATTATTAATGCATCCTTCAGGGAGGGCAATTTTCCAGCTTGTTTAAAAGAAGCGATTATACGGCCGCTTCTAAAAAAGCCCTCCCTAGATCCCCTGGATATGAATAATTACAGACCAGTCTCCCATCTTCCATTTTTAAGCAAGGTGATCGAGAGGGCTGTTGCCCTTCAGCTCCAAGCTGTCTTGGATGAA
The DNA here is from genome assembly GCA_948474755.1 of Ctenosaura bakeri. Taxonomy (NCBI): domain Eukaryota; kingdom Metazoa; phylum Chordata; class Lepidosauria; order Squamata; family Iguanidae; genus Ctenosaura; species Ctenosaura bakeri. The sequence continues at coordinate 295,597 of CAOLHI010000694.1, forward strand.
ACAGATTATCTAGATCCATTTCAAACTGGCTTCAGGGCAGGATATGGAGTTGAGACTGCCATGGTCGCCTTAGTGGATGATCTACGCCTAGGTATCGACAGGGGAAGTGTGACCCTGCTGGTACTCCTGGACCTCTCAGCGGCTTTCTATACCATAGACCACGGTATCCTTCTGGAACGCCTGAGAGGGCTGGGGATCGGAGGCACTGCACTTAAGTGGTTCCGGTCCTATCTCTCAGGTAGATACCAGATGGTGATGCTTGGGGACAGCTGCTCCTCGAAAAAGGAGCTTAAATCTGGCTTCCCTCAGGGCGCCGTCCTGTCCCCAATGCTATTTAACATCTACATGAAACCGCTGGGAGAGATCATCAGGAGGCATGGAGCAAGGTGCTATCAGTATGCTGATGACACCCAGATATCTCTCTCCGTGCCTCGGATAACAGCATCAACTAAGGATGGCATCTCACCTCTAAATGAATGCCTAGAAGCAGTAATGGACTGGATGAGGAAAAACAGATTGAAGCTGAATCCAGATAAGACGGAGGTACTTGCTGTTAGGGGCCCCAGCCCAGGTATAGAGGTTTGTCAACCAGTTCTAGACGGGGTCACACTTCCCCTGAAAGACTGTGTCCGCAGCTTGGGAGTGCTCCTGGACTCGCCGCTTCAGATGACAGCTCAAATTGATGTGGCAGCCAGGAGTGCCTGCTATCAGCTTCGGCTGATACGCCAGCTGCGCCCCTTCCTGGACTTGGAACACCTAAAAACAGTGGTACATGCGCTGGTAACTTCACGGCTTGACTTCTGTAATGCGCTCTACATAGGGCTACCCATGTGCTTAGTCCGGAAACTTCAATTAATTCAGAATATGGCAGCCAGGTTGGTCACCGGAACATCTAAAAGTGACCACATAACACCAATTCTGAAGTCTTTACACTGGCTGCCTATTCGTTTCCGGGCACAGTACAAGGTGTTGGTTTTTACCTTTAAAGCCCTTCATGGCTTGGGGCCAGCCTACCTGCGGGATCGCCTTCTCCCATACAATCCGCCCTCGCACACTAAGGTCCTCTGGGAGGAATTTACTGCAGCCAATCAGAACTAGGTTGGCTGCGGTTACCCAGAGGACCTTTTCTTCTGTCACTCCCAAGTTATGGAATGGCCTGCCGGAGGAGACCCGGCACATTACCAGTCTTGACTGCTTTAAAAAAGCAGTCAAGACCGTTCTCTTCCGACAGGCCTTCCCAGATTAGTGTTCCACCGCCTCTCATCATTGTCTTCTGTGTTAATCTTATTTTTAATTTGTTTTAATTAACTAATATGTTTTAGGGGGATAGAAGGGTTGGAGGGTGGGGAGGATAGGGTGCGTTTTAATGTTTTAATGTTTTTATATATTTTTTAATGCCGCCTCGATCCATTGGGAGAGGCGGGATAGAAATAAATTTTATTATTATTATTATTATTATTATTATTATTATTATTATTATTATTATTATTACGCATAGCAAGGAAATGGTGAGATGAGGGAGTGATCCACAGAAATCAAAACTGTGCAAGTATGGATCCTTGTGCAAGTATGGATCCAGTGAGAATTACAGAAGTTGTGGCTCTACAGTCATTACAGCATTCTAACATCGCTACTTGGTTTCCAGTGAAGAAGCAATGAGTGGCATGGAGGGGGTTGGCTGTGCTGGTGCATGTGGGAATGATAAACTGAATCTAATGTACTGGTGTGAATTTACACAGCCGCTAATTTAGCTTCAAGTTTCTAAGAAATAAGAATCCTCCACATTTGATTGGTACACAGTTTGCTCTTCAACCAAAAGGGGAACTCGTTGCTCTATTGACCCTGGAGTGTGAACAAAAAAACAAAGATAATGAAAACAACCCTTTCATAATAGACTCCAAATCCCTTAATCCACTTAATCTCTAACAAAGTCAAGAGCCAGTTGAATTGGGACTCAGGGCAAGGTCTATTCCTGCCAGAAAGAATAAAGAAGAAATCATCTCTGAAACCACAATACCTCAATGACAGGAGAAGATTCTTGACTGGGGTGCCATATACAGAATGTGAGAAGGACAAAGGCTAATGATCTCACAATAGTGATGGATAGCAGAAGCAAAATAATTGTTATTGCCTTCCAGGTATTGCTGGACTCCTACTCCTATAAGACTCACCCCAAGGGCTGGGATGTCAGGAATTGAAGCCCAAACATATCTACAGAAGTGTTCCTTTCCTCTCGGGAGATAGAGTGCTACACACCCTCCAATCTTTCACAGATGCAACTGAGACATGTGTGATGAAGCAACATCAACGTGTGGTGAAAAAGGCAAAAGTTATTAATAAGGAAGAATAGAAAAGCTAGAAGAGACTGCAGCAGTTTGCTTTTGCTTAAGCGTACTGGGAAGGGCAAAAGAAGGGCCCTCTCTTCTCCCCCACTGAGTTAATTGAATGCACACTATTTTTGCATTTTGAACTCCATTTGGAACATGTGAAGTAAACTGAAGATAAAGGAGAAGTGGAAAGAGGAGAGAGAAAGCAGGCCATTTTAAAAGCAGGTGGGAAGACAAGAGATTTAATCAGGACTGTCCCTGCCAAATCAGGACAGTTGGAGGGTATGGAGTGGGATGATGGAAAATTAATCAGGACTCTCCCTGCCAAATTGGGACAGTTGGAGGGTATGGTCTAAGGAAACCAAATTCTATGGGTCCAGGCCTCATCTTAGCTGCTCAAGTAGTATCAGTGAATACAGTAACACAGGAAGCTAGCATTGGTGACACTCACAGGTAGCAGCTGCCCAAGGTTTCAGATGGGATTCATTCTTAACTCTTCCTAGAAATGTAACTTCTGCATGCAAAGGATGTGCTCTGTCATGGAACCACAGCCCCTCAAAGTGCTTTTCACTGGTGTCAGCTGCGGTATCAGCTTAAACCACTCCTGGACAGAGATAAGCTGGCCACACTTATCAGTACTCTAGGAATATCTCTATCAGGCCACCACAGTACACTTTACATGGGGCTGATTTTGAAACTTCCCTTGGTTCAAGACACCAGGGCTAAGGGACAAACTACATCAAAGTTCTCTCTCCAGCATTAAAGCTGTGCTAGGATTTGTTTCTGCAGATATTATAGTACCACCTCCTTCACAGACAAGTGGCCAGGACTACTTCAGGTAGACCTATTAATTTTTGGTACTTTTTTTTCTGTGAGGAGTGAAAGAGAAGCAGATATGTGTAGCAGTCTCCCAACATTTAAAAAGGAGGCTGCACATTTGATAGAAGGAACAGCATGGTAACTCTTTTCTCTGGCTGTTCCCCCTTCTGCTCAAAATCACCTCCTGCAGCTTCTTGTCCACCTGCAGTGGAAAAAATACAGATCCTTCATACTGGAAAAGCTGTGGGAAGGCAATTTTCAAAACTCAAACAACTGCAGAAGAAAGGGTTAAGCAGGTCTTCCTTCTCTCCCATTAACCTAATCAGATTTGCTGCCTCTTGCAATGTTCATGGAATCATATTGCTGGAAAAGACCACAAGGGCCATTGAGTCCAGCACCCTACCATGCAGGAATACACAATCAAAACATTCCTGACAGATGGCCTTCCAACCTCTGTTTTAAAATCTTCAAAGAAGGAAACTCCACCACACTCCAAGGCAGCATATTCCACTGTCATACTGTTCTTATTGTGAAAAAGTTTTTCCTAACGTTTAGATGGAATCTCTTTTCCTGAGATTTGAAGTCATTGCTCTGTGTCCTAGAGCCTTTCCGCACTACACTGTTATAGTGCTATTATTCCATTTTCAACATCCTATGGAATCCTGGAGTTTGCAGTTTAGGGAGGGGCATTTAGAATTCTTAGCCAGAAAGCTCTTTGGCCTCAATAATTACAAACCCCAGAATTCCATAGGATGTTGAAAGTGGAATAATAGCGCTATAACAGTGTACGGCAGAAAAGCCCACAGTCTCTGGAGCAGCAGAAAACAGGCTTGTTTCATCCTCCATATGACATCTCTTCAGATATTTAAATATAGTTATCACATCACCTCTTAACAATCTCTTCTCTAGGCTAAACATACCCAGCTCCTTAAGCCATTCCTCAGAGGGCATGGTTCTGACTCATTGCAACCCTGACACAAACTTATCATGGGGTTTTCTTGGTGAAGTTTGTTTGGGGGGGGCTTTCTCTGAGGCTGAGAGGGTGTGACTTACCCACGGTCATTCAGTGGCTGAGCCTCAAACCTGGTCTCCAAAGTTGTAATCCAACACTCAGACCATTAAACCACCCTGAATCTGTGCTCTTCATTAAAAAAAGAACAGGACAGTTGGACCAGCAACACTACTGATGTTAAGGAATTGTTAGGGCCACAGTGACTCACCATTGGCCAGGCTGGTAAGGCAGGGTTGGTAGGAATTCTAGTTCAACACCTGGAAAGCTAGAAAGTGAACTGCATAGATATGGGATAGGTTACACTTGTCTTGACAACAGTAGATGTGAAAGGGATCCAAGAGTCTTAGTAAACCATAAGTGTAACATGAGCCAACAGTGTGATGCAGCAGCTAAAAAAGCTAATGTGATTCTAGGGTGCAGTAATAGGAGCATAGATTGAGAGAATTAATAGTACCACTCTTTTCTGATTTGGTCAGACTTCACCTGGCATATTGCGTCCATTTCTGGGCACACAATTCAAGAAGGATGTTGACAACCCAGAGAGTGCCCAGAGGAGTGACCCAAATGGTAAAAGACCTGGAAACCATGCCCTACAAAGAGTGGCTTAGAGAGCTGAGTGTGTTTAGCTTGGAGAAGAAAATATTAAAAGGTGACATGATAACCATGTTTAAATATTTGAAGGGATGTCATATGGAAGATGGGGCAAGCTTGTTTTCTGCTGTTCCAGAGACTAGGACATAGAGCAATGGCTTCAAACTACAGGAAAAGAGATTCCACTAAATATTAGAAAGAACTTCCTGTCTGTAAGAACAGATCAACGGTGGAATACACGGCCTCAGAGTGTGGTGGAGTCTCCTTATTTAGAGGTTTTTAAGCAGAGGCTGGATGACCATCTGTTAGAAGTGCTTTGATAGTATATTCCTGCATGGCAGGGGGTTGGACTTCATAGTCTTTGTGGTCTCTTCCAACTCTGTGATTCTATGATCCTGTGTAAGTGATAAAGGTGCCATCTTTTCTTCCACTGCCCCTGCACCTCTGCCTTACCTGAGTTGCAAAGATTTTGCAAATAAAATTATCTCCATGGCAAGGAACGCTTCACTTGCTGGTTTTCAGTAAGGAAAGCACTTATTCAAGACATAAGCAAATGGCTGGGCTGGTGGAGGAGGGATTGAGTGAAATCCCCATGATCTACATATTGTTTTAAGTCCTTCAGAATTCCAAAACATTTACACCAAGAGATATTTGTCTTCCTTGTGTTTCCTACTCATGAGTATGCCTGGAGTATAAATGAAAGGCAGAGGACTTTTGGTCTTCCAGGTGTTTTAGACTAGATCTCTCATAATCCTTTACTCTTCATTGTGTTGTCTGGACTGTCTGGAACAGATCCATCTGAATGGCCACCCATGCTCTAGATAAGGTGTGCAAATTTGGCAGCCTCCCAAGATGCTGGAGTGCAACTCCCAGCATTTCTCACCATTGACTATGCTGATGGGAGTTGCCTAGAGGTGAGGTGCAGTCCAATAACATCTGGAAGGATGCATTGTTTCCTCCTCAGTTCCAGATGTTCAAAGAGGGTGGAAATGTCCAGGTTGCCTGTCCATCCAACAATTTTATAGGAGAATGTCACAAGTGTCAGGTTGAATCAAACCAAAGTCCCTCCTGTTGGAATTCAGCTTGCACTGAAGGTGCATGTTATACATGGAAATGAGTAGAGAGAGAGAGAGTTTTCCTAGACTGTCCCTTGACACGGGCCATTTCTGCACTAGACTGTTATAGCGCTAGCATTCCACTTGCAACATCCTATGGAATCCTGGGGTTTGCAGTTTCAGGAAGGGCCGGATGACCCTTCCCAAAACTGCAAACCCCAGGATTCCATAGGATGTTGCAAGTGGAATGATAGCGCTATAACAGTCTAGTGCGGAAATGGCCCTGTTCTGGCTGACCTATGGGAACTTCTTCCCAAACCTGAATGGCTACTTGCAGCAGGAGTGAACACTTGTGCCTCCCCCATCCGAGATGCCTGGGACCCCCTAGTATCCCATTAAATAAAATGGCTCAGCAGAGGTTGCACAGTCATCCAACAGCCCATTGAAAGCAATATAGTCCTCCATCTCTGGGAGTTGCCCACCCTTGCTGTTAGCATTATTGGATGTCACTTCCTCCTTTATCTTTCATTCTCTGGACCTCTGCCTTAGGAGAAAAGACATCTTTGCTTCTATTCTGGGGGCAAACATGCTTGTATGTATCTGCACTTTAGTAAGACAGATCTAAGGATTCCTCTCTTCCTTACTATCACAGTATATTTCTCATAGCAAATACCAGCTTTCTTATTTTAATGAAAAAATAGTCTAAGCCATCTCCACACTAGACTGTTATAGCGCTATTATTCCACTTTCAACATCCTATGGAATCCTGGGGTTTGCAGTTTAGGGAGGGGCTCCTCAACCCCTCCCTAAACTGCAAACCCCAGGATTCGAATAGGATGTTGAAAGTGGAATAATAGTGCTATAACAGTCTAGTGTGGAAACGGCCTATGTGGTTGTGTTCCATGGTACAGTGTGCTCCTCCAGATATTCTGATACATGAGAGAGGAGAATTCAGTTACCAACCACTGTGCATGCTCTCACTCTGCTGACAGATTCTGCCAAGCAATTTGTCTCCAATCCGTGCCAGACAGGTGTCTTCCGGAAAATTTTGAGAACATCAAGATGGTAATGGTACTTGATACTTGTCTCCAGTGTTGTGTGATCTGAAACACACTACCACTGCATGTAGACAGGTTCCATTCCTTTCTATTTTGGACACTAGTCTTTAATTAAAAGGGGTATAAAATATTAGTCAGACTAGCTTTTCCAAGAAAAAGTATTGCTAGTGGATTTTTCACTCCTTGTTTCCTTCTTTCCCTCTTGTAAATGGCTTGACACCACCTAGCATGATTAGGAGTTCTGGACAACTTCACAGCTTGCAAACTCTTTCTTTTGTTTGTTTGTTTGTTTTTTGGAGGGGGGTGCATTTTAAGAGATCCTAACTAAAGTATTGTCCAATTGCGAATTTTTGTTTTGCTTGGTTTACATGTCTTTTCAGTCAACCGGAAGGTGCTGCTTCTATCCTTCCCTTTATTTTTCATCCCCACACATTTTTAAAAAAAAGATAATATTACTTAACCAAAAAGAACAGGAATAGAAAAGAAGCACAGAAGAGCTGGAAAATTCCCATCATGTTGCAAGCTCTACCTCCTCTTCACACTTCAGCTTTAGGGATGGTGATCTCAGACCAGGCCTCAGGCAAAACCAAGCAGCTGATAGGATTGCTAGACATCTTGGCTGGATAACTGGATTGACTCGGACAATTCAAGAACAGAGTGTTGCTTAATTTTTCAGCCAAGGTGTATATGTGTCTGTCCGTGTGTGCTAAAGCTAGTATTTCAAAGACTCTGCCTGGGCATGCTCTAAAGCCCTGTGTAAATTGCTTATCTTGCTCAAACCTATCCGATCAAGAAGTTTCCCTCAAAGTTTCAGATATGTTTGATTACATTCTCCATTTTCCCCCCAGCCTGGCCGGTAGAGGATCAAGCTTGTAGTCTAATACAGCTGGATGGAGAAAACTTTTTGGTTTTGTGCACGCAACACAAATGTAACTTATTTTTGTCTATTAAATGCTGGCGGTGGGGAAGGGCAGTTTGAAAGATCTAGTTATTGCTGACACTGTGCTGCTGATGCAGATGCAAGATGCAGAGCCTAGGAGACGTCCCGGTGAGTTGCAAGAATGCCGTCTGCCCAAAGAAGATCACCACCTAGGTGATAATAAAGGCATTTGCTGGTTCACAAATGTTAGCCATCCATCCTGCTTCTGAGTGGTTGGGAAGCCATTTGGGGACATTTTTAAGGTAAAGAAACAGATCATTGAGCCCTTCTGTTTAGAAACTATTTTATTTATGTTTGAATTATTATTTGTCAGTTACCTAATAAATTACATATTATTACATATTTAACGGATAGATAGAAAAAGTAGCCCTGGTGGCGCAGTGGTTAAATGCCAGTACTGCAAGCCACAAGGTTGTGAGTTCGATCCTGCTGGGCTCCAAGGTTGACTCAGCCTTCCATCCTTTCGCAGGTCGGTAAAATGAGTACCCAGCTTGTTGGGGGCATGTATAAGAAATGTATCGAAATACATGCTATTTGTAAGTTGTTCGCCACCTCGATCCATATGGAGAGGCGGGATACAAATAAATAATAACAAAAAAAATAAAAAAGAATGGAATATAAAACAAAATTTAAAAAACAACAACACAGTAATTAAGATACAGGTCCTACCACAAGAGGATAAAACAAATGCCAACACTAGTAGAAGTCAATTAATCACCTAAATGAACCAAAGCTAGCCAGTGACCATCACCTGCAAAGACCAACAATAAATAATAATAATAATTATTATTATTATTTCTATCCTGCCTCTCCGCATGGATCGAGGCGGCGAACAACATGAAAAACATTAAATACATTAAAAGACATTAAAAACATACCCAATCCTCCCCACCCACCAACCCACCTAAACCAACCGCTTAAAACACACAACAATTAACAGTATATCAATTAACTATTAACAAAACAGCAAGACAATTGATGGGAGGTGATGGAAATGCCAGTCTCATTGTATGCCAGGTCTCCTCCGGCAGGTCATTCCATAACTTGGGAGCGATAGAAGAAACGGTCCTCTGGGTAACCATAGCCAACCTAGTTCTGACTGGTTGCAGTAAATTCCTCCCAGAGGACCTTAATGTCCGGGGCGGATTATATGGGAGAAGGTGATACCATGTTTTTAATAACAGAGGGATGTGATTTATAGAGGTGTGGCTCAGTGATAAAGACTGGCTTATTGCAGGATCTCTATCTCATGTAGAAAAATAATTTTGGATGCTACCGCCATTTTCCTCCAAGAAAGGTGAATTAGGACAACAGTAGAGATGGAGATGCCTGTTTGTTAGAGAGACAAACTCTTAGGTACCCCTATCTGTCTCCACCATTACTGCTCACTTGTGGGCACATTGTCATAAGCACAGGCCTTGTTGCACTCCACTTCCAATGTAAAAGTCTGGGAGAATAAAATTATTTTAACCTTGAACTGAAGGGACATCAGAATGGATGTAAGATAATCCTTTCTCAGAAGAGCATTCCACAAACACAGGGGTCACCAACAAAAAGGCTGCCATCCCAGTTTTAAGTTGGAAGGAACAAAGGAGATTTTGTTGGGCTTTCCCTGAGGACCAGGGACTGGAAATGGTTATCCTGTGCCATTGGTTCCTGTCTGACCTCATGATTTTACCTTTTCTCTCTTTTCTCTTTGAATCAGTCTCTCCATCTACGACTTATCTCTTTATTTGTTATTCAAATATTTATACACTGCCCTATATTAAAAGAGAGACAGTGTCATTTAGTGCTTTGAGCATTGGACTATGATTCTGGAGACCCGGGTTCAATTTCTAGCTCAGCCACGGAAACCAACTGCATGACCTTGGGCACATCACACACTCTCAGCTCCAAAAAACCGTGTGTAGGGTCAACATAAGTTGGAAGTGACTTGAAGGCACACAACAATGACAACACTATTAAAACAACTCAGGGCAGCTTATAAATAACATTAAAATAACAAGTTAATCTGTTTAAAACAGAAGAAATAATTTAAATAAGCTCAACCATATTCAAGATAATAATGAGTTAAAAACAGGTTTAAAAGATGTAAAAGTATTTACTGTTACTAAAAGACTTACACTCCAGGATTGGAAAGACAAATGTCCCATTTTGGGAGAAAGGTGGCAGACAAATATAATAAATAAATAAAATCTCTCATTCAGTAGCCAAACACTCTCACTGCTTTGGGCTACACATGAATGCATATTTTGTAGATATCAATTTCAGGAAAACATGAAATACAGTCTGTTTGTATTAAAGTATATGCTTAGCCTACTTTCATATCCCATGGTCTCCTCCTTCCCCACCACTTTCCCCCTTCTTCCTTTTTTCCCATTCTTTGCAATTATACTTTTAAAATACTTTTTAAAATCCACTAAAAATAAGAATTAAAAAAAGGTTAGGGAAAATATTTTTTCATTTCTGTTTTCTTTTTCTAACTGAGCCATTTCTTAGCATCTACAGATAGTTACCAAATACATCAACACCTGGCTTCCCTTCTTGCACAAATGCTGCTAAGTGGATTATGCAGCACCCAGTATGTGATCTAGATAGCGGTGGATTCCACAGCAGTGTTAATTGCACTAAATGCATCCTTGGTCGGGTGATCCCAAAAACAACAGAGTTGCTATCCATGAAATTTGCATATGCTAACTGATATGTAGACACACACCTTCAGAAGTAATTGCCATACTTTACACAGAAACTCATTCCTCTCAACATTCAAAGGGAAAACTGACCAATTGACTTCTGTGCCTACACAGTATGTTGGCTGAGTGCTCACTGTCAGTGGGCAACTTGAAGACCCCTGCTGTCCCCCTTCACTGTAGTTCCTGATCTTTAAACCAGACTGGACTGGATAGTTCTTTCAGTGTAAAGTAGGACACATGGTGACTTTACCTTTACTAGTGTGGCAACTGCCTCGGGGCTTGGATGCATGATATAGGGAGCAAGAATGGGATGTTGAAAGACAGAGGGGTATACCTCACTAACCCTGTACTATGTTCCCAGAGTCCGAGGTGCTACAGGATATCCCAGTTATTTATCAATACAGTATTGAGGTAAACTCACTTGCCACTGCCTGTTCAGGTAACTTCTGTACATTGGAGTGAGAACTGCAGGAACTCCTGAACTATTTCTAAAAGAGAGGCTGCACACTGGCAGGTAGGTTGTTAGTAATATTAACCACTTGCTAGTACTTACAGAAGAGGATTAATTATTCTTCGCGTGCATTATCATCCAGAGTTCCTTAAATGTGAAGAATCTTACTAGCACAGTGTGTACACAGAAGTGCCATCCATGGCCATTTCCACACCATTTCCGGCCAGCCCCTCCCTAAACTGCAAACCCCAGGATTCCATAGGATGTTGAAAGTAGAATAATCGTGCTATAACAGTCTAGTGCGGAAATGGCCCCTGTTTTGAATGTAGTTTACTCCCAAGTAAGTGCACATAGGACAGAATGCAGGCAAGTCTTTATTATTTCCTGAGAGGGCTCAATGGCAATTTCTGTTTTAGTATTTCTTAGCACCTGGCCATTTAGTATCATGTCTGATCAAAAATGCCTGTGGTGGCTGAGTGACATAAGAAGCTGGGTGGTCCAATTTTGCAAGGTCATTTCAGGGGCAGGGGGGCTCAGCAATCCCTGCCTTGTCTTGCAGGGACCTTGAGCCTTTCATGCTCCTAGGGTCCCTGGAAGAAAAGGCATCTTACCCTTTGCCTCAGGCAGCAAAATGCCTTGGTGCCTTATTCTTAGCCCTGCTCAGCAAACATGAAAAGGGTATTGGATGATATCTTGTGGGGCAGATGAGAATCAAGATTTTCTTCCAGTTGTGTCATGGGAAAAACCTGCCTCTTTTTTGTTAGAAGTTGCAATGCCAAGTAGCAAGCAATGAGATGACACTCAGTTTGGGTGTTGAAGAGCTAAAAAAATGTTTTAATTACCAAAAGGAGTCTTTGGAATCTGAACCAAACCAAGTTCACATGAACAGATGTGGATGCCCACGTAGGACGTTAAGCCTGTGAGAAAGGAGAGGATGATGCAGGATAACAAGATTGGCATTGCATATATTTGCTTGCTAGACTAACAATGGAAAGGCCAGGATTTTGTCTGGGGTCTAAATGAGTCATAGATCAGGGAAGTATGAAAGCCAGCATGGTGTAGTGGTTTGGATGTTGGATTAGAAATTCAGGAGTTGCGTTGTTGTGTGCCTTCAAGTCGTTTCCAGCTTATGGCAACCCTAAGGCAAACCTCTAACTAGGTTTTCTGGGGCAAAGAATGTGTGACCCGTCCAAGGTCACCCAATGGGTTTCCATGGCTGAGTGGTGAATTAAACCCCAGTCTCCAGGGTTGTAGTCCAACATTAAAATCACTACACCATGCTGGCTCACAAACCAGGATTCAAATTCCCAGTCAGTCATGGAAACTTACTGGATGACCCTGGACAAGTCATACTCTCTCAGCCTCAGAGGAAAGCAAAGGCAAACCCATTCTGAATATGTAAAGTTGACGACTTTCATGGCCGGAATCCTTAGCTTGTTTTGGGTTTTCCAGGTTTTGAGGCTGTGTCCTATTAGTATTTTCTCCTGGTGTTTCGCCTGCATCTGTGACTGGCATCTTCAGAGGATAACTTTTTTGGGTTTTGCCAGGTTTTGCTGGTTTTTATTACTCCTGCATCCACTTTCTCTAAATCACTCTTTGTACCAGTTTCTTGGATTTTCATAAGGACTCTTCTAAAGATTTCTTTTAAAAACAGGATATGGCTTTACAGCCTTCTCATGGTTTGAAGGGCAATTTCTTTTCTCTCTCTCTCTCTTTTTATTTTAACAGCGGTGGTGCTATGATGTAAAGGGCCACTAATAATTCACCAACAACAGGGAAAATTGCTCTGATGTGTTTAGCAAGTCTTGAGGTTGGGAATAAAATGTTGCAGCTGGTACTGGGAATTGCCAGAAAATAATCCAAGGCAACAGAAATGTAATTTGGATATTAATTGTTAAAGAACAACAACCCAAGGGTTAGTACGGTAGTAAGTTTAATGTTGTAACTCCAAGTCATAACATAACAATATTAGAAATACATATTCATTAACATAGCAACTTCCAAAACAATTATAAGTAAAAAATACAAAGATGGGTAATAACACATATTTCTTTTTTAAAAAATCCCACATATAAGACCTAAAACGCTTTCAACAAATTGGCCAAAGATATAGCAGGTATAGCTCTTTTTCTAATTTGAAGAGATAAAAAAGAAAAAAACAGCCACTCAATAAGTAACATACAAGAGTGTGTCTGCCAGTAAACAGTTGATACTTTCCTCTTCAGAAGGTGAGAATCTTACAGAAGATTTGAGGGTGATTTGGCTGTGACATTTGTCACTCTACTTATTGCCAAGGTTTACTGGGAGGATCTGGAAGGCTAGGGGGACGTCCTCTTCTTCCCTCACTATTCACTTACCATCCTTCCCAAAGTTGCATGCTCAGTTGAAGAGGATGGACAAGGAGGGTGCGGGAACCAAGAATTATAGCAACCAAAGCTGCAAACTTGCAAGACATTTGTCCTGTCTGGAGGAAACCTTGGTCTCCACTGCTCTTACTGTTAATACTGTCCTTGTAACTTCCTTCAGCCATTCCATTGTTTTTGTCACAGCCAACATTTTGAAAGGAATGTATGTATATACATGCACACATTACAGGTAAAATGGCAGTCATAATTATTATTGTTATTAAATGGGATGGAAGAATAGGAGCAGCAGAGAAAGAAGAGTCATCAGGTGATGAACATTCATCTCCAAATATGCTTTGCGAATGGGTTCTGAGATTTTTATCTGAGCCTTGCCTTTCTTCATAACAGTGACATAGCACAGGTGTGCTCCAATTTTGAAATGGTGGCTGACTACACTGGCCTGCAAGTGAAGTTCTTGAGACAACATGCTTATTTCAGAATAGACAACAGTAATTGAAATTTTAACATAACCTAAAAATAAAGCTAATCAAGAGGAATCAAATTTCAACAAACATACATAACACTGCATAATAATAGAATAAAAAAAGAAACATTAAAGACAATTTGAAAAGATAGTTTCCAGCTTTTCCAACACAGATTCCATATCTCCTATATACAGTATATAAATTTTTTCTCTAATTACAAATACCAGTCTAATACTTCCACTGCTACTGTTCCTAAAATAGTAATCGTTGAATCCTACAGTCAACATGTCGTACTCTTTTTCTTGGGGAAGAAAGCATATTAACAAATCCCAATCTTCCACGAAAGTCTCCACTGTTTTTTCTCTTATCAATATTGTTAATTTGTCAGTTTCAGCTAAGTCCAGTAACTTAACTAGACAGTCTTCTTTCGATGGAATCTCAATATTTTTCCATTTCTAAGCACATAACAGTCTTGCAGTCATTGTCATATACTGCAGTATCTTACCTTATTTCTTCTCCAATTGCTCTTCTACTAGTCTCAACAAACACAGTTCTGATTTATTTTGAACATTAACTTAAACTTGAAAGTTAATGTTTGCTTGCTTGCTTGCTTGTTTGTTTATGTATGTATGTAACAGAAGAAGGATTTGATTCCAGAACATTTTGGCCTTATCACAGATCCATCATGTGTGGTAAAAAGTTCCCACTTGATGGGCACATTTCCAACATCTGTTAGATACATCTTTGTGCATATTGGCCAACTTTGTCGGTGTCAAATACCGATGATATATCATCTTGTAAAAGTTCCCTTTAAAATTGTTAACATTAGTGCAAATTGATTCTCTTTGACCACATTGTCTCCCATTGTTCCAACAGTATATTACATCCAACATTTTGTATCCATTTTACCATACACTCTTTCACTACCTCTTCTACCTTTTCCAAAAGGTGGTGGCAATGGTTGTTGTGTGCCTTCAAGTCATTTCTGATTTATGGCAACCCAGATGTGAACCTACAATGGAGTTTTCTAGGGATGAGACATGCATCCAAGGTCACCCAATGGATTTCCATGGCCAAATCAAACCCTGGTCTCCAGGGTCATATTCATAACTCAAACTGTTACAGTACACTGGCTATACATCTTCCCAATCAAATGGTCATCATCTGCACACAACTGTTCCTCAAATTTGTTTTCAGTCAGTTCAAAATCATACAATATTTTTGTTATTATTTATATTTTCCCATTATTTGTCTGTAAGAGAACCATTGAAAACTAAAACCTTCTGCTGTTAATTTTTCTATCGATTTAATTCTGTGCTCATGTTCAATTTCCAAACAATCTTGATAAGCCACTCTTTCTTCTTTTGCCATCATCTCCTTCCTATAGAAGGCTTCTTGCAAAGACGCTAAGTAGACAAGAGTTATGAAAGCTGCAGAGCAAATATCCCAAGTGGTATGGTGGAGTTGGGGCATTAATGATGAAATGAACAGTAGACACCAGGTGCAGGTGCAGTTTGTGCCATCACATTAGCCTGGCTGTCATCAGAGACTGGCCTCCAGGTATCTTGCCAAATGAGATATGACAGGTGACAACCTGGAAGAAAGTTGTCTGTTCTGGGGGCAAATATCAGTCTTGTTGTGACCTACTTGTTACTAAAACCCCAAGACCAATCAGCTGAAACTTGCATACCCTCCAACATTCACAAATGAAAACTGAGACCGTTGTGACCTAGCAACATCAGATTGTGGGCAAGATGACAAAAGTTATTAATGAGAAAGAGCACACAAGCTAGGAGAGTCTGCAGCAGTTGCTTTAGCCTGATCCTACTGAGAAGGGCATGATTATGACCACCTTCCTCTCCCCCTGCTGGGTTAATTGAGTGCAAACTACTCCTGCTCTTTGAACTCAGTTTGCCTTAATTGAAGTAAGCAGAAGACAAAGCAGGAAAGTGGAAAGAGAGAAACCAGGACGTTTTCAAAGCAATGGAAAGGACAACAGAAGATTAACTGAGACTATTCCCCTCACATGAGGACATTGGAAGGTCTAAGCTTCGTGCAAACCATTCAAAGCCTGGGAAAGTTACTTTTGGGGATATGACTTTCTGAGTTACTTTTTGGAGTTACAGAGAGGAAAAAACCTTTTCTAAGAACTCCACTGAGTTTTATCTAATGGTGCACCAATGGAGCAGACATTGCTGGAGGACTGAAGTTTTCCTTCCACGACTGCAGAGCTCCTCTCTGTTTGTTCCCAGGGACCTTTAAGAATAAATAAACTTGTTGGAGTTTTAAGGGAAGGAGATGTATAAGCACTCCAGCAGATGTTTGCTTGCAAAATTCATTCACATAGATTTAAAGAATTAGAATTCTAGCATCAGGAATTTGTTTCAGCTACCAGAACTGATGTAGATAATAGTGCATCTATGCAGAAATTCATTCCTGGTTACCCCAAGCATTCTTCATTTCAGCGGAATCATGCATTTATTTTTCTATCATTGTATTTATGTATAGCTGCACTGTAACTTTAGTTCTCCAGAGAGCTCACAGACAGGCATTAATGTGTAGCAGAAAGTTTAGGAAAAGTATCAGAACTTCTAAAAATGTGTTTGAAACAAAAATTTATGATGGGAATGAATAGCTTTATCACTGCTATTTTTAATCAAGAAATCCTTGCCAATCAATTACAAATCACCCAGGGATGTCCCAGCCAATCTAGTTCTACTTTCTGCCTACCCTATTCTAGGGAAGGATTACCCCCCAAAGTTCACATCTTTTTCTCACCTTGGAAAAGTTAATATTTTGGATTGACATTCACAGAATCACCCAGCAGGATGGGGAATTTAGGGAGCTGTTCTTTTTTTTTTTTTTAATTTTTTTCAAGACCTAGTCTTTTCAGTGTTCAGCAAATACCACTTTTAAAAATTTGCCCAGATTTTTTAGACAACAAAGGTTTTACTCTGAATTTGGTATATTGTGCTCTTATACTTCAGATTTGTTTTTATATTTTCTCACTTATTTGTACACTGTTTTAACTTAACAGCTTTAAGTCACCCTGAGAAACTTCACCAACATATGGGATAGACATTTATTAACAAATAAAATATTCCATACAACATGCAAAATTGAAATGAACATAATACTACCTAGGGATGGAGTGGGATATTCCCTTTGCAGTGTGTATACTAGCAAAATGCAGTTTCCTTGCAGCAAGAGTGCTGCCTGAAGCTGGGAAAAATGTCTAGCTCCCATGAAACAACTGAGAAGCAATTAAGGATTTATTGTGCTTTTAACAGGCACCACTTGGAAAGTCCCTAGGACAAAGTGGCGGTGCTTAGTGATTCCCTTACTTCAGTTATTTGGTAGGCCAGCTAACCATGTTTATGTCTGATCCACTCTCTAATGTCAGTGAGTCACCCTAGGGGCTTGACTGCATGTTTCTCAGGGGCCTCCAGAAGTCCATGGGATGGCTGCATCCTATTACAGTGAGTCAGAACGCTGTCAAACAATCAAAATCTGTTGTTCTTAAATCAGTCACTTGAGACCATGAGTTGCTGCTTCCACCCCTTTGTTTACTCTGCCTCCTACCTTTGTTGCTCCAGATGTAATGGGTCCAGCAGGCTCAGATGCCAGGAAAGAGTGACAGTGATAGATCAGCTGCCACTTTCATTTCCAGATGAGTCTGATCTCACAGACTCACAGTTTCACAGCCCTGCTTCAGCTATACTGTGTGGGAATGTGCAGGGATCAAATGGCACTGCCTTGAAGAGCATGCTCTTTTTGTTTCCAAGCAAAATGAGTTAATAGTGCACCATCTCCTTAGGTACTACCCACCTTCCAGATTCTCCCCTCCCCTACTTCAGGCCCATGTTAAGAGCCCTGCTGGGGAACAATAGACAGTCAGTGTGGTGTAGTGGTTTGAGCACTGTACCATGACCCTGGAGACCAGGGTTTGATTCCCTGCTCGGCCATGGAAACCCACTGGGTGACCTTGGGTGTGTCACACAATCTCAGCCCAGAAAACCCCATGACAGGTTTGCCTTAGGGTTGCCATAAGTCAGAAACAACCTGAAGGCACACAACAATAACAATAGGATGTACAGAACCTTGCTAATAAAATACGTTTGTTTCCACAGGTTACCCAGCTTCTGGTTTTTCCCATCCCACACTACACACCTATGTTAACAGTCCTGCCAGATAGCCATATACAGCCCTGTTAATTTATTTCATTTACAGCTCCCTGATAAGGCTCTTAACAGAGACCTGCAGCAATATAAGAGAGAATATGGGAGCTGGGTATACCTAAGGGGCACCATAGTATTATTTCACTTTGCTTACAGATACAAGACAGAGTGCTCTTCAAGACTACAAGACAACTTATCCTACATGAAAGAAGAGAATTTTTTAAAAAGTAATTTTGGGTAAGGTAAAGCAGTACTTCTCAAACTTGTGGTCTGTGAATCAGTGCAAATCCATAGGACATCAGCTGCTAGTCCCTGGTTAGTCTTGAGAAGAGAAACAACTGTAGTTAACACACATCAATATGGTTCTGGTCACACTTAAAAAAACCAAAACAAAACCCTGCATATTTTCCAATTGTCCCAATTTGGTAGGGACAATCTCAGTTAATCCTCTGTCCTTCTACTTTTCAGCTGCTTTTACAACACCCCAGTTTCTCTCTCCTCCCACTTTTGCACTTTTATCCTCAGTTTACTTAGACCACTTCCGCACTGCACTTTTATAGCGCTATTACTCCACTTTCAACATCCTATGGAATCCTGGGGTTTGCAGTTTAGGGAGGAGCATTTAGAATTCGCAGTGAGAGACCTCTCTGGCCCCAGTAAACTACAAACCCCAGAATTCCACAGGATGTTGAAAGTGGAATAATGCCACTATAACAATGTAGTGTGGAAATGGCCTTAGTTGCTGCAAGCTGAGTGCAAAATCAATTAACTCAGCAGAGGGGAGGCAAAAAGAAAGGACAGAATCTTGCCCTTTCCAGTAGACTCAGGCAAAAGCAAATTGCTGCAGCGCCTCCTAGCTTGTCTGTTCTTCCTCATCATTAACTTTTATCATCTTGACCACACTCTGATATTGCTTGGCCACATCTGTCCCAGTTCTCATCTGTGAAATGTTGGGGGATATTCAGTTGCCAGTCTCTCATATCAGCTAGCTTAAAAAGTATTGAAGTAAAGGACATGTAGATCTGAAAAGGTTTATGTTGTTTCTAAAAGAAAAAGAATGAAAGTATATACAATTTCCCTCAGCAATACTCTGCCACTTCTAAGACTGCTCCACACATAAGCATGTGACTGCTTTGAGAAGGCATCCAGTTGACAGCCAGTTTACATAATAGGGGTTAATATGAAGGTTAAATGTTAAATCTATGAAAAGCTAATTCCACCACCACCACCCCGAAAGATTTTGATGGGTTGGCCTGTCTTGTGAAATGTCAAGAGCATGGTATAAAGCATCTTGGAAAACTCTTGGAGTGATCCAAAAGTGAGAGTCACTCACAGTCGCGACGTGTATCATACCATCCGCAAGACCGTGCCAGAAAACGAAATGCTGTATTGCATGATGTAAAGCGGCTGCATGGGAATTTGCTTTTCAAATGAAGACTGAGTGGGCTTGGTTTTGGCTGGCTGCATCAATCTGATATAAAAAAATTGATGGATTCTCTTTTTAATCTGCTTACAGAAAAGGGTTGTGTTGGCATTAATTTCTGGATGCTCTAGTGCTGCCAGGGGGGCAATGGAACATTGGTTACGAGAGTGCTGCTTTATTAGAAAGCAGACCAGATGTTGTTCACATTGGCTGCCAGCACTTTGACTCAATCAGGTGTGTCAAATGGTAGCTGCAAGATACATCTGTTGAGCAAAAAATTCACGTTAATGAAGAACCTTTTCTGAACAGGTGGTAATTGCAAGACATTTTATAACAAAGCTAGTTGGATTAGGTTCCTGAGCCTACCATAGCATAAAATAAATAATTAAAATGTCACAACAAGAGTCACAAATTACTTGGGGCCCTTTGTAATAAATTACATAGCAAATTACTTTTTTTTGAAGAGTACCTTTTTAAGCTCCGATTTTAAGCAAGTCAGGAAGAGGTACAAGAATATGTCAGGCAATTTATATTGAGTTCTTGAGGATATCAATATTTAAAGGTATGAATATCTCTCATACAAAGTTTATCAGCCATATGGTGTGCTAGAATAAGTGTAACAGTTCAGCTATGGATTCTCAAAAGAGATTATCCTGAGCACATACAGAGTGCCATTCCCTCAACACTGTGTAATCATAGTTGACTTTGGTGTTTCTGACATTAGAAGACAGATCTTAGAGTTCCAATTGTAGCTTTCCATATATGTTCAGCTCCAGGCTTCTCCTACTTTGAAACGCAAATACGTGTTCCACAGGGGTAGGCAACCTTCAGAAGCTTTCGTCTATAACTGCCCAAATTATTGAGCTTTAGCCAAATTCAGGAGGACAGATTCTCCTCCCTCTAAAGAACTGTGCAACATCCCATTGGGATCCAATCCTGCTGAAGGGGTGCTTTCTGTAACAAAAAAAAAGGGGGGGAGGAACAATTGACATTATTTCTGGCTGTATTGTGACCTGCTTTTCAGCTGAAGTGTGATGAGCCCATGAGTGATGCAAAGAAGCAAATTTAATTGAGTTCAAGATCTCCCCAGTCAAGGCATGGGATCTTGTGTTTGAAGATTTTCATATTGGGTGAGCTGACAGAACCAGGTTGTTGCATCTTCTCCTTGCAGTTTTGCTGTGTCATATGATTTTTATTTTGTGAGTTTTGTTGGGTCCATCTTGCAAAGACAAAAGCATAATAGCAATGAGGAAGGCACAGGGAAGGGAATAACTGGAACTATACTGAAAAGTAGAATCTGTTTTTTAAAACAAGCAATGCAAGTGGGCAGTTTTAAGCTTTAGAGTGCAGCCCTACCCTATTGCCATTAGATGGCAATTTATATTACTTCACTTTGATTAAAATGTAATAAGCAGGCACTCCCATGTACATACTCCTTCTTGTATATGTAGGGGCTCTCCAGCTTATTCTGCTATGTGGTGCTCCTGCTTGTCTGCTCCAAAATGGGCACCAATAGTTAAAACAACTAAAGCATGATCTATCCCGTCAAAGGATTTTTATGGTTTCTTAACATTGCTTATTAATACAGTTTATCACTTACATTCCATGTGTTTCAATGATTGTCTACTACATTCTCCTCTGAACTGTTTTATCAGTGAAAATGGAAGAGATATTGAAGGAACGGAGTAAGAGTGAGGGGAAAATTATGTCTGGTGAAGAACAGGTTGCTTACCTGTAACTGTGGTTCTTCGAGTGGTCATCTGTGCCATCATACACTAGGAGCTTTAGCGCCTGCGCGGTAGCGTTCGGAAACTTCTAGAGCTTGTTCGCTTGGCGGGAACCCCTCCCCCACGCCGGTACTGCGCATGCTCCTCCCGCCGAGCAACGGTCTCTCCTCAGTTCTGTCGTCCGCCGTAGAACCTACAGGGACCTGAGAAAGAGGGGAGGAAGGGCGGGTGTGTATGATGGCACAGATGACCACTCGAAGAACCACAGTTACAGGTAAGCAACCTGTTCTTCTTCTTCGTGGTCTCTGTGCCTTCATACACTAGGAGACTGTGTAGCTTACCGGTCGGACGGCGGGTCAGGTCCTACAGCACGGAAGCCAACACCTCACGTCCAAACCGGGCATCTCTGCGCGACCGGCAGTCGAGCCTGTAGTGGCGCACGAAGGTCGATGGTTGGGACCAGGTCGCCACACGGCAGAGTTCATGCAGGTCAACTCCTCGCAGGAGGGCCGCAGAAGTAGCCACAGCTCTGGTGGAGTGGGCTCGAAGCAGGACTGGCGGAGGCTTCCTCGCGAGCTCATACGCCAGTTCAATAGTCCTCACCACCCACTTGGAGAAGCGCTGGGTGGACACTTTTAGGCCCCTCCGACGTCGCCCATAGCAAACAAAGAGATGCGGCGTCTGTCGGAAGGAAGCAGTCCTGTCCTTGTAGAAAGCCAATGCCCGACGCACGTCCAGGGAGTGGAGGGACCGCTCCAACGGTGTCGTCGGGTTCGGGAAGAAGGTAGGCAGGATGATGTCCTGGTTGAGATGGAAACTGGACACCACCTTTGGCAGGAACGAGATGTCAGGTCTCAGGACCACCTTGTCCCTGTGGAAGACCGTGAAGGGCTCATCGGAACGAAGAGCTGTGATCTCACCCGCTCGCCTCGCTGAGGTCACCGCCACCAGGAAGGCAGTTTTCATTGTCAGGAGCCTGTCATCCGAGGTCGCCATCGGCTCGAAGGGCGGCTTCGTCAGCTGCGAGAGCACCAGCGAGAGGGACCACGGCGGTAGCGGCGGCGATACCGGCGGGTAGAGATGATGAAGTCCTTTCAGGAACCGCTTAACGGTATCGTTCCTGAAGAAGGCCGAGGCAGCAGATCGTGGCGGTTGGTATGCCACGATCGCGGAGAGATACACCTTCAGGGATGGAAACGCCAGGCCCTGTTGCCGGAGGTGCAGGAGGAAGTGCAGGACGGTCGAGAGCCCCGCGGGCGATACCGGCTCACTCCTCTCGTTAGCGAAGGTCAGGAAGCGTCGCCACTTGTATTGATAGTTGCGACGGGTGGATTCCTTCCTGGCCGCGACGAGGACGGTACCGAGCACGGGATCGTCTAGTGCGATATCCTCCAGGCATGGAGGGCCAGGCGTGGCAGGTCCGGATGGAGGACTCGGCCGCCGGAGTGGGAGAGCAGGTCCGGTGTCGGTGGCAACCGGAGCAGGTTGTCTCGCGCGGCTTGTAGCAGGGGTGCGAACCAATGTTGCCTCGGCCAGTACGGGGCTACCAGGATCGCGTCGGCTCGGTCGGCGAGGATCTTCGATATCGTCCGGCCGAGCAGCGGGAACGGCGGGAACGCGTAGAGGAGTTCCCCGGTCCACGGAAACTGGAAAGCGTCCCCGATGGAGGCACGATCGTGGCCCGCTCTGGAACAGAATCGGCGACACTTCGCGTTTTCCCTGGTCGCGAAGAGGTCGATCGATGGTTCGCCCCAGCGGTCCCGAATCAGTCTGAACGCCTCTCCGGAGAGAGACCATTCGTGATGGGATGAGGTGTCCCTGCTGAGGGCGTCTGCCGTGGTGTTCTCCTGCCCGGCCAGGTGAACCGCCACGGGATGCGTGTGCAGGCGAATGCACCATTCCCACAGGTCGAGCGCGATGTCGAGCAGGGTCGTGGAATGAGTCCCACCTTGTCTGTTGATGTAGCAGACGGCGGTGGTGTTGTCCGTCAGAATCAGGACCGTGCGCCCCGCCACAGCATGGCGGAACGCCCGTAGGGCTTTCCAGACGGCGAGCAGCTCCAGCGCGTTGATATGGAGAGCGGTCTCGTCGTCGGTCCATCTGTCGCGGACTCTGAGATCGCCGCAGTGGGCACCCCATCCATACAGGGAGGCGTCGGTCGTTACCGTCACCTTCGGTGTCGGCTGTTGGAAAGGCATCCCTGACATGAGATTGCGTCGCGACTGCCACCATCGGAGGGATGAGCGGACGTCTCCCGGCAGCTGCAGTCGGAGTGTCTGTCGTCTCGCAGGGGGTCGATATGCGGACGAACCAGTGTTGAAGAGGTCTTGCTCTCAGCCTGGCGAGATATGTCACAGCGGTCGTCGCAGCCATGTAGCCCAAGAGCTGCTGGACGCTTCTCGCAGATAACGTGGGGCCGTACGAGCGTGAGGGGCGGGGGTCAAGGTTTGTGCTCGAGACTCTGGTAGGTACCCCCTGGCGGAGGTCGAGTCAGCGTCGCCCCGATGAAGTCCAAGATCCTCGCCGGCTCGAGGTGGGACTTCTTCGGATTCACTCGTAGACCAAGGCGGGTCAGGGTGACAACGTTGGGGCGTCGTGGTAAAGTCTCTGTTTGCAGGACGCCACCAACAGCCAATCGTCGAGGTGGGGGAAGCGGAAGCGCCCTTCGTCCGCAGGTAGGATACCACCGGGGCCATGCACTTGGTGAAGCCCTTTGGGGCAGTCGAGAGTCCGAACGGCAGCACCTTGTAATGGTAACAGGTGTCTCACTGCGAAGGGGAGGTCCGTCTGTGCTGCGGGCGAATGGGTTGGAAGTATGCGTCTCGGAGATCGATGGAGGCGAACCAGTCCCCTCGATGTAGGAAGGGTGGTGACGGTATCGTGACCATCTTGAACCTTTTGGGGCGGTGGTAGTTCACCCCTCTGAGGTCTAGGATCGGCCGGAGGGTACCGTCGGCTTTCGGACCGTGAAGTACCTGGAGAAGAAGCCGGTGGTCTTGGCCTCTTGGGGGAGCCGCTCGATCGCCCCTTTCTGGAGGGGGGTTTGGATCTCTTCCAGGGGGGGCCGGACTCGACGGCGTGGAGTAGTAAACGCCGCGAGGAGATCGAGAAACTCGATGGCGTAGCCAAGACGGACGATGGAAAGCACCCAAGAGTCCGTAGTGACATACTGCCACTCCGCTAGGTGTCGAGCGAGAGTCGGTCGGTCTCCGAGCGCTGATGGTAGGCTGAAGAGTGGGTATTGGTGGGTCCTGCCAGGCACGTCAAAACCGAACTTTTTCGGGGGAGGACTTTTCGCGAAGGCGGGCGCCGCCTAATCGTGCGTCTGGCCGATGAGCCGGAGGACGGTCTCGACTTCCAGCTGGGCCGAACGCTGGAACCGGGTGGAAGATCGTCGCCAGGATGGGCGGAAGGTGGAGGCCCTGCGGGTCTGCGTGGCCGGGTGCAGCCCGATCTTTTTTGCGGTCAGTCTCGCCTTGACGAGATTTCCAAAGCTTCGTCTGTGGACGAATTAATAGGCCTTCACCGTCGAAGGGGAATCTTTAATCCTCCTTCTGGTGTCCTCCTGGATGTCGGCCGGTCGAAGCCAAGCATGGCGGCGGAGGCGCGATCCGCCATGACCCGGGAGGCGATCTCCCTGCTGCCGGGGGGGCCATTGGTGCCGAGCGATGGATATAGCCTCATTGAAGATCACGGAGGAGGCTTGGCGGATGTCCTCCGGTACCGCTTCCCTCGCTGGTTGCACGATGACACTTTTTCAGGTTCCGCGAGGCAAGCCTGAGTGTTGGACAGCCTGATCTGCAAGGAGGCAGCTGAATAGAACCTCCTTGCGTAGACGTCCAACTTCCTGCCCTCTTTGTCCGGCGGGGTGGTGTGTTGCCTGCCGGAGCCCTTCGTCTGCGCGGACTCGACGACCACAGAGTTCGGTGCAGGGTGATTAAATAGATAACCGGCGTTATCCTTCTGCACCCTGTAGAGGTGTTCTAACCGCTGCGGTATCGGCTGAGCCGAGGCCGGTCTATCCCAGGCGGCCTTCCCCGGGTCTGGATACCCGGGGCAGGAGAGGCAGCGGGGCCGTGGAAGGTCGCTTCTCCTCGAAAACGGAGAAGGCTGGATCGTCATCCTCCGGCTCCGCATCGGCGATCTTAAGGCCGAGGGTAGTGGCCATGCGGAGCAGCATCGCAGAGAACTGGTGGACGTCCTCTGGAGCAGAATCTGGGATCGGGTCCCCGAATCCCAACGGGGGAACTTCTGGGAGGCCGCCTCAGACACCTCAGACTCCGCACTCGAGTCGTACGACTCCGAGCTCGGTGAGTCCTCTCGCCGCTGCTCTCCGGCCCCTTTCGTAGTCGCCGCAGGTGTTGCCTTCCTAGGCTTCTCCGCAGCCGGGGCGGTGGTAGCAGCAGCGTCCCGCTTGGGATGGCTGACCACTGACTTCACCCTCTTGGTGGTGACCGGGGTAGTCTGGCAGGCTGACGTCGTCGTAGCCCGCTCAGTCACCACCGACTCCGTAGGGCGCTGCCGTTGCCGTGACCCTAGGAGGTGGCGATATCGCCCGATACCGTGGTGAAGGCTCCCTCGCCCTATGATATCGAGGGGAGGGAGAGCGGCTGAGGAGCGGCGGTCCGACGGAGATCGGCTTCGGCGTCGACGGTACCGAGCCTCGTCCCCTCTAGGCGAGCGCGATTCGCGCTGTCGACGAGGTGACCGGGACCTCCGGAAGGTCTCCCAGCGACTCGGGCCACGATGGTACCGATCCCGGTACGATGGCGAATGCGACCGATAGGAGGCCGGGCGCTCTCTCCATTCAGATTCCCTCGCGTACCTGGCCACGTAGGACGCCGAGGTGTATCTGGAGGCAGACGAGCGAGGTTGTTCCTCTCTTGTCTCCCTCGGAGGCGGCGAGGCCACCGGACGCTCGGAAGAGCGGGACCGGGACCTGAAGGAGGTCGAACGCCGCTCCGGAGAAGCAGAGGGCTCTCTCTGCTGCAGGTCGGCCGACCTGCGACGGCTAAGAGGGCGGTGGCGCTCCTCCACCAGGGTTGGAGGGTCTGCCACAGGCGAGTCCGGGCGCTGTTGGGGAACGTCCTCGATCTCATCCTCCGAGAGGTCGACGGACTCGCCTCGCCCTTTGGAAGGCTGCTGAGTAGGAGGAGGAGTAGGAGGTTAGCGTCCCAGCCGGGGAGCGCTTTTTTTCCTTCTTCTTCTTCTTCTTCTCCTTCTCCTTGCCCTTGCCTCCGTCCGGAGCAGGGCGCTTTTTTGCAGGCGTCTCCGTCAAGGGGAACCTCAGCCTTCCTCGCCGTCGAGGATCCTTTCGCTGACTTGGCAGCCGCCGACAGCTTTGGGATCCTCGGTAAAGCCGAGTCGGCGTTTTTGCCGGTACCGAGCCCGATACCGACGAGGTGGACGGAACGGCAGCCGCCGATACCGTCGATGGCGTGGTCGTCTTCTTGTCGGCCATCTTGGAAGTGGAGGTCTCGTCTATCGCCCGCAGAGACTGTTCCCAACAATAAGATTTGAGTCTCGCGGAGCGGTTGCGAAGAGTTTGGGGAGTAAAATCCCTGCAAATTGGGCAAGTCCGGATGTTGTGGGACTCGCCCAAACAGAAGAGACACTCCTTATGGCCGTCGTTGAGGGCAACCTTGCGGCCGCAGGACACGCACTTCTTAAAGAGCGCGGACATAAGACGAAGAAACGCCAAACTCCGAAATCCAAAAGACGAAAAACCGAAGGGGGAGTCCGAAAGAGAGGTCAAAGACAGTCCGAAAGTCCGTAAAACCGTGAAAAAAAGCAAGCCAAGCACGACGTGAGAGGAACAAACTAAAGAACCTTCCGTACGCGGCGGCGGACGAAGAAAGAACTGAGGAGAGACCGTTGCTCGGCGGGAGGAGCATGCGCAGTACCGGCGTGGGGGAGGGGTTCCCGCCAAGCGAACAAGCTCTAGAAGTTTCCGAACGCTACCGCGCAGGCGCTAAAGCTCCTAGTGTATGAAGGCACAGAGACCACGAAGAAGAATATACTTTTTTTCCACTTGGTTTCACTCTCCCCATAATTCTCCTTCATTCTAGGGCTGAGAATGGGGGATGAGTATTGTTTTCCCTGACTTCACAGGAGGAATCCATAATTTTATGAGGTCAGTGGCCATTTATACCAGTACCCACCTTCACCAAAGAACAACCAGCACAGCTGTTCCAGTGACATTCACACCATTGTTTGGTTTGCCTTTCACTCATAAAATATAAAAGGAAAAAAAATGTTGCACCATAATATCAATGACAGTGTTCTTTCTTGAGAGAACGGTGGGATATACATGCTACAAATACATACACACATACACACATACATACATACATACAAATAAATCACCCTCAAACATTTCTAATTGGCCAGGCTAGGAAATAAGGCAAAATTCAATGGGAGGGAGCTGTATCTTTGACCTGATCCATCAGTGTATGAAGAAAATACGGAGGAGCTTCCAAGTGACCTGCATACAACTGTGGCACCAATAGGAGTCAATCCATTGTCAGGATGAACATCTTGAAGAAAACACCTTCAAGTTCTTCTTTTCATGGCAATTTAGTCCTTAGTATACCTCCCCAGTTTTACCTGAGGTTTTCTCTATTAAAATACATACTGTATTATTTAAAAGTAAAGACAGCTAACTTAAGAGCACCTGGGTTCAAATTACTTGCTCAGTCACAATGTTCACTGGGTGTGCTTTCTTTGGCTTCATTCCTGTGGTTCTCACACCAAAATATTACCCTTTTTTTGTCTAAACTAACCTCATGAGTTTCTTATGAAGATAGCACTGGATGGGCTGTGGAGTGGAGAATTTTGTGTGTAATCCCCAGGCTCCTTGGAGAAAGGGTGGGATAAAAAACATGCAATAAATAAAATAATAGTCTAGCAGTCCACACCCTTATGGAGAATGTCATCAAAGTCAACTGGGTTGTTCTTGCGCAAGTGGACTGCAGCCAAAATGCCTTGATCATATGACATATTGAAATCTCCTCCTTTCCCCTCTGGTCTCATCATGACCATTTGAAATACATCAACCAAGAATGTCCTCCTTATTAATACTTTAATGATGAGACTCAAATTTCATAACCTGAAGGCAACTGCAGTCTCAGAATTTTTTAGAAGTGCTTCTAAAAAATGGGGGTGGATGGGTAAATACATATATCCTTCCTTTTTGTGAACAAGGAAAGATGAAGTTGATGAGGTACAAAGTTGTTAACAGAAAAATACTCCTTTGCACTTACCTAGTATTAGAACAAGGAAGTTGCCTCAGGCATTAGATTGTGGGTGTCATGAACTCAAATAACTTCTGAGTTATTTACTTAGATATGATGGTATCTTTACTATCATGGAAGTGGAGAGATACTGGTTTTGGGTGCTATCCATCTTCCATTTGGCTGACTTGAGGGTGCCATTTGATGTTCTGGCTAACTTGCTCTACCAAGTTATCATGAGGCAGCCATGGCCCAACTGATGGATTGGAGTGAGCTGATAAAGAAAGAAAGAAAATAGAAAGATTTTAAAATGTGTATTCTAATGTATAGAGCACCTTTCCTTCTTCCAAGGTGGTCACAGCTTATGTGTTTCTTTCCATAATACACAATGAGTCTTAGATCTTTCAGATGCCATGGATGAAATAGTGTATTGCAGTCTCTGTTTATTTAAGGAGCAGACTCAAGGCATGATATAAAGACAATCAAGATTAGGATCTTGCATTTCGTGGGGGTGGTTTTGGAAGAGAGAAATCTGTTTGGAACCAGAGCAAAGTTAGATTTAAAAGTGAGTCATCACAGATGTAGAGCTTGGAAAATATAATTCTTCATTTCCCTATTTCTCTAAAGTAACTAAAATACGTCTAGTTAGCAAAAACAAAACAAAAGACCAGAACAGTTATTTTAACACTGTCTTAGAAGCACTACATGCAGAAGAGGATGTTTTCTGAAATGATGTCGTGGTTAAGTAATGCCCTCCTCTTGCAGGTCCAATGGGTGCCTACACTATCTTCTTCCCTTTGTAGTTGTTGTGTGCCTTCAAGCGGACTCCAAATTATGGCAACCCTATCCAATGGCTTTCTTGGCAAGTTTTATTCAGAGGAGGTTTGCTATTGCCTTTCTCTAAGGCTGAGAGAGTTTGATTTGTCCAAGGTCACCCAACTGGTTGGTGTCCATGGTTGAGCAGAGATTTGAACCTGGGTCTCCCAAAGTTCTAGTCAAACACTTAAACTACCACCTCACACTGAGTTGCCTTCTTTCCTATGCCAGGGTAAAACATGACATTTTATCAAAGCATTTGAGGTCTCATAATTTCCTCAAGTCTATATGGGTTTTAAACTGATTTAATCTGTTTTAATTGTTCAGTTGGTTAATATACTTTTAGACTCCTCCTAATTGCTTTAAATTTAAATCATTTTAAACTCATTTTAGCTGCATGCCAGACCAAGCTCCTGTGATCAAAATTCATTCAATTAATGAAGAAATCAATCAACCCGTCCCAACTGACATGATGTACATTTGAGGATTATGGGACTTGTGGTTCAAATCAGCTGATTGGCAATAATTTCCATTCATGGCTTAATTACTAGATATCCCAGCATAACTACTTCATAGTTCAAAGATGATTTGAACCATTGCATCCAAATCCTGACAAAAACACGTCCAAACATCTCCCCACATTTGGCCTGGGTGGGTGTTCCTTTCTGTGGTGTGAAAAGAAAACTACGAACCAGTCTTCTCTTTCCTTTTTTCACCAATTGTGCTCTAGACCAGGCCAGAGCTTAGAAAAGTTACTTTTTTTGGATTACAAGTACCAGAGTTTCCCAGCAAGTGTGGCTGTTGGGGGATTCTGGGAGTTGTGGCCACAAAATGTAATTTTCCTGGACTCTGGAATAGGCTTGTACATGTTTTTGTGGCCAGCACTGCCCAAGTGGAAGAATGCTCAGCATTCTGAGCCACAAAAGGGGAAGTTTCCTGAGATCCCAGTAGGTGGCAAGGCATGGCGGGTGGGCTGCTTTCAGCTTGGTGGCTTACAAATTGTGCAGCTCTTATCGAGACTATAAGGGCCAATTCAAAACAGATTAGGGTCAGGGAGGAGAGGGGCTCCTTGTTCGAAAGCAGCCATAACATTTAAGCAGAACCTAGTCGCCTATCCTGGCTGTGTTTTGCTGCCGGTTAGAAAAGAGCAGATGGTTTAGGTGACTGAGGGAAAGCGGCTGAAAGGTCAGCTGGAGAGAGTCAAGAATGTGTGGGTTAGTTAAAGATGTTTCTTCTGAACACAACATCCATGGGGGGTCTGGAAGCTGGGAAATCAACCTCTCCAGGTATAACTGCTACACGCTGGTGGCCTCCCCTCTTCTGCCCTCTGTACAAAGTCTCTCTTTAACAGTAAAGAAGTTGTGAACCTTGAATCCTCTCTAGGAACATACTGTGGTTTCCACACAGGTACCTTTTGTATCAAGGATTTTAAGGTGGGATTTCACCTCCAGATAGCTTCGCTGACCCTTGCAATGGAATCAAAATAGCTCTTTTATTTCTGAGCAGAGGTGAGAGGAGAGAAAGTGTGCAGGCTTTCATGACATGCCGTGCAAGAGAAGTTGAAGCCAAATAATCCCGTTGAGGACGTGGATCACAGAGCATCCTCCAAAGTTTTTGGGGCCAGTTCCATAAACATCCCAGAGCTCATCTGCTTACATTGATCATCCCAAACCTCTTGAGTCTTCCTGGAATCTCACAGCCTCTTTTTGGCATTTCCTGTAATGGTCCAGCCAATCAGCTCACAGCTCTGCCACTGCCCCCCCCACGCTTCTTTGGAGCTTTTTCCTTCTAGGCCCAGCTGGAGTCTGCAAGTTCAGGGAGGCATGAAGAATGATGGATTACAGAGGAAGGGCATTTTAACAATGCTTGACTGGGACCTTGCCAGATCAATCAATTAATCAATCTCGGCTGCAGTTTGGTTTGTGGCTGTTGTATTTTAATTCAGGTGTCTCAGAGCGACTTGACTTTTAAGCAGCCAAGACAGGTCGGGAATGTTAACTCTGATACAGAAATGAAGGCTGGTGTGTTGGTCCATGACAGCAAAGCAAAATCTAGAATCCACAAGCAGGCAATGCCTTTATTAGGATCAAGCATAATTCCACAAGTATCTGCAAGTTTTTGAGTTCTCTGGAATCCTTCAGCAGGATAAGTGATTAAAAAGTAGTGGGAGCAGGAAGCAACATGAAAGTCCAAAACTCTGGCTAGATATTTTAACCATGGGATCTGCTGTGATCCTTAGTCCCAAGAAGTAAAAATGCAGGTATAGGTGTGTTGGCCATAAGACTGTGGGAAATGTGAGAGATAATTAGATCTTTCTGGCACTCAAATTGACTGGGCAGAAGTTGAACAACAGCCAGTCACATGCTTACACCTCACACATGGGGTAAAGCAGAGAAAGAAAATAAGCTTTGTCTTCTTTGCAAAACATATATAAAGGTAATTGTACTTACTAATACTTGTGCGCACTCAAATACATGGTTTAACGAAGGGACGAGACAGAGAAGACAAAAACGGTTGCCGCTTAGAATGATGCAGAAAGACAGGAACAAACGCATAGGCAGTCTCCATAAATATATGTTGTGCCCCAACTTCTGAAAAGTAACATGTAAAGCAGAAATTAGCGAGTATAGGGATGCAAGGTTGCTAACTCTAACAAGGGTACGTTTGGCCATAAATAAGTAAAGTAAGTAAGTAAGTTAGTAAGTAAGTAGGCTTTTGAAATGACTGGTTTCTTTATCAGGCAAAGAAGTTAAAAATGAAGATGGGGAAAGGAGTCGTGATCTTGGAGCAAGGTTGTCTTGAGGTAGCGTGTGAACTGACTATCAGCCTAGGCCCATGGCCCAGGACTTGCTTTGAAGAAAAAAAGGCAATAACAGAAAGGCAGTAATAAAATGTGCTTCTCCATTTGATAATACAAATACACACTCTCCTTCCCTCACATGGCCACACTTAACTCACATACATGCCTCAATCCAATGCAAACAAACAAAAATTACACCTGGTAGTCCCTGCTGGGATGGCATATTCTCCAACATTTCTCAGAAGAAAACCGGGATGTTTAATTCACTCAGGAGATGAGAGGGAAGAAGAGAAGGGGACAGAATTCTGCCCTTCCCAGTAAGCTCGGGCAAAAGCAAACTGCTGCACCCTCTCCTAGCTTATGCATTCTATCTTATTAATAACTTTTGCCATCTTTACCACACTCTGATAGTCCTACCAAATATGTCCCAGTTTTCATCTGTGAAATGTTGGAGAGTATGCTATGGAGTGGGTTTCACCCAAGTGCTATGCACTGCTGTTTTCCATCAGCTGGGAGTTCAGATGAAAAGCCATGACATTGGCTTCTGCCAAGAGCTCAGTGAGCCAAGGCCCTTGAAATAAACCATTTCTGCAGCCCCAAGAAGAAACCTGAGAACATTCCCATCTCGGCCTACATAATACACACGCATACACACACTTTATTATCAGCCTGCCAGACTAGAAGGAAGGGGGGTGTTTAGACTAATGTTGCTTTAACAGCTTTGCAAAGAAGGAATGGAAGCTGTCCCAGCTCTCCCCCCCACCTCCAACCAAATGCTGGAAACTTAGCAGCTTTTCCAGTGACAGAAGACAAGCTGGATCTCTCGTCATCTCTCTAGCGGGTACAGAACAAGGCTGAGCTTCACACCACAGAAGACTAATCCCTTTTTTCCTTCGGCTCCCTTTCAAAAATGCTCTCGAGAGCCTCTTTTTGCTGGAACCTGGCCAGTGAATGAAGTGGTTGAGGCCTGGCCCGAATCCTCACAGAAATCCTTGGATGCCAACAAGATAATAAGAAGGGATGTTAAACATTATGGTTTTCATGGGGATATTTCCATAGCCCAGACAGTGTTGCAGAGGCAGCCAAGAATCATCCCCAGGGGTGTGGAACTCAATTGGGTAGCCATTAAAAGTGCCTTTTATTCATTCACACTGGCGTCAAACACCAGCAGAGATTCTGTTGCCTCCGCTGGCGTCTGGCTGTGTTCTTTTGCAGACTTCTTGCATGAAATTCTAGGGCACTGTGGAGGATAAGTTCCTAGCAGGTCAAGCCACTGGTCTGGCCATTCTTTCTCCTCAGTGATATAGTGGAAAGGGACATTGTTTTCCAGATCTGGAATGATAATATCATCTGCCAGTGTAGCTGAGTACCTAAGGAAACTTTCTTGCTCTGGGAAGTGAATGAAGTGATAACAAGGGTTTCAAGTTTTAATATTGATTGTAGAAATATCAGCATAAAGGAAATGAGAGAAGGAGGGAAATAACCAGAAACTGGATGTTTTGTCCCACCCTATCTCTTCCTGCTTTACCCCAGCAACTTCAATGATGATACCTTTTCCTTTTTTACAAGATGGTTTGCATTTCAAATTAAAAGATAAAGGCTTAATGTCAGGAGATTGGAGACTTCTTGGTAGTGGGCCCATATGAAAAGTTTTTTTAAAAAATTTATATGTGAACTTGCAAAGCTTTAAACATAAACATGTAAACCCTTTCCCTAAAAGGAGGGGCAGAAGTTTTTAATGTAAATGGGTGGGTGGATAGATACATGAGCAAATAACTGTCTTGCTCATGGGCTTCCTAGAAGGCTCTTAGTAATCACTGTTGGAAGGAGGATGCATGTGTAGATGGATCTTTGGGCTCCTCTAGATTGGGCAAATGTGTCCAGAGGTTGTGATATTTGTTGCTGTAGTTCTCAGGGCTCTTTAAAAAAAAAATCCTACTGTAAATGATATTTCTGTTGTCCCAGAGTGTTTTCTGGCAATTCCCAGAACTAGCTGCAACGTTTTATACCCAACTTCAAGTGTGTGTTTTTTCTCCCCAGTTCTGAGACATATCAGGACAATATATTCCCTTCTTTTCTCTGATTCGCTTTTCTTTTTTTAAAAAAATGTTTGTTTAGAGTTATAGTGCTATAGTTCATCAGTGAAATAGCTCTTTTGCAGTACAAACCTGTAACCAGAAATTTTGATATCTTCAGAGGAGACCCTGCTGCATGCTCCAACACCTGCTCAAGTTAGGTTGGTATGTATGCATAAAAGGGCTTTCTTTATAGCAGGACTTCAACTATGGAACTCCCTGCCCAAGGAAGTTAGGCTTGCCCCATCTTTTTTAAGCTTCCAGCAGGCAGTCAAGACAGTACTGCTCCACAAGGCATTCTGTGTTTGAAATTGCAGTTTGAACTGTTTTAAAACTGGATTCTAGGATTGTTTTAGACTGCTTTTAGGAGTTTTTAAAAAAGCATTTTAATCTGTGCTTAAAATATTTTTATCTTTGTATTGTTTTGATTGGTTTTTATTTCTTTATCACCTCAGCAGCCCTTGTGGGATGGGAGACAATACAGAAATAAAATAAATAAATAAATAAATAAATAAATGTTTATTGTTTATAATATTTAATAATATATTATTTATTTGTTTGCCCTTCAAATAACCACCTCAACAAATTATGCCCCAGTTTATGAAAAAAAATAGAAGAATTGTATACAGATCCAAGAAACAGCTCTCAAGAGGAAAGGGATGAGTGAACACAGAGCTGATAGCAATCAGAGAAATCCAAGGAGCTGTTTAATGAGAATTCATGCTTCTGTAGACAAATCTGGAAGAGCTCTTTGCTGTGACTTACCAAGCCATTTCTCATGTTCAAATGACAATATAGAGCATCAGATAGGAAGTTGCAATGTGTCATACTTTGTTTATGCGTGAATAACATGGCTATTTCCATACCCTCCAACTGTCCTGATTTGGCAGGGACAGTCCCAATTAATCTCCTGCCATCCCATTTTTTCAGCTGCTTTTAAAAACTTCTAGGCGATTTCCACGTTAGACTGTTATAGCGTTATTATTCCACTTTCAACATCCTATGGAATCCTGGGATTTGCAGTTTAGAGAGGGGCCTTTAGAATTTTCAGCCAGAGAGCTCTTGGTCTCGGTAAACTACAAACCCCAGAATTCCACAGAATGTTGACAGTGGAATAATAGCACTGTAATAGTGTAGCAGAAATGGTCTCAGTGGACATGGGGGTGGAGGGAGGAGAAGAGAAGAGGGGTAGCAAAAACAAACTGCTGCAGCCCCTCCTATCTTGTGTGTTTTTCCTTGTTTATACCATTTTGACCAAACTCTTAGGTTACTTGACCACATGCATTCCAGTTTTTATCTGTAAAATATTGGAGAGTATAGATTTCGAGAGAATGTAGATAATGTTGAGAGCCAGCATGGTGTAGTGGTCTGAGCATCAATGATCCTGGAGACCAGGGTTCAATTCCCTGCTCAGCCATGGAAACCCACTGGCTTACTCTGGGTGTGTGACACACTCTCAGCCCCAGAAAAGCCCATGCTAGGTTTGCCTTAGGTTTGCCATGTCAGAAATAACTTGAAGGCACACAACAACAACAACAACAACAACAACAAGATATTTTTAGTGCCGAAAATAAAAAAGTGTGACAGCAAGTGATAACTTGTCAGTCCAAGGATGTGGTGGGTAGAATACCTGCCTCAAAATAAGATCTTTTCTTTCAAGATTAGTGCATTTTCTCAGCAAACAAACCTGTTGCTCCTTCTGCATTGTCCATTTGATTACATATTTCTACACTGGCTTGTTATAGTTAGGCTGGACCTACCATCAGGACTATGAGGCAGCCAGCCTAGGAGGCAGAATTTAGGTGGCACATCAGGGCAGTAGTCTGCCAGCTATTTCATTTGTGATTGTTTAACATTTTATTGCTAGGGCTCAGCAGAGACACTTGTGGGATTCCTGCTGTTTGCCAAAATAATTTGGCCAGCTTTGCATTTATACACCTTGGCTTGGCGACAGGATGCCATTTTTATGTTCTGCTTCAGGGAATAAAGCATTTTGGGACAGTCCAGGTCATAGCCTTGATTGTAACTCATCGAAGGGCTTGTTTAGAGGGCAGGGGGAAGGATAAAAATATTTCAGAAAAATAAAAATAACTAAGACCATCCCTCCTCCTTGTTTCTTGCTAGATGCTCATTGTTCTTGCAATATGCAGAGGGAAATTGGCCACACAAGTAGGTACCTACTGAGATCACAGGTTATAAATCTATGACATTTTATTTGTTTTATTTTGTTTTGTTTTTTAACATGCTTGCCACCTTTTTAAAAAATAAGGCAGCTTGCCGAGCAACATAACATAACAGTACTTAATTTAAACATATGGACAATAGCCTGCTCTTATAAAAACAGCAATCATGAGGAACCAATAATAAGATTCCAGACTGAAGAAACAATAAAGACAATACTTGGGAAGAACAATGAATGAGGCAAAGTGTGCCACGAGATTAGCCAAATGGAATGCAGCCAAAAAAGCCTTTTTTAACAAGTATGTTTTTACCAGTCGACTGGAACTGGATTGTGTGTGTGTGTGTGTGTGTGTGTGTAATTTTTTTTTTAATTCATGTTCTTTGCTCTAGAGGCTGATACTCTCCAACTGTCCCAGTTTGGTAGGGATGGGGTCTGTTAATCATCTATAATCCCACTTTTTCAGCTGCTTTTAAAATGTCCCCGTTTTTCTCTCTTCCTCCCACTTTCTCCCTTTGTCCTCAGCTTACTTCAGTTGCTCCAACTTGAGTTTAAAGGAAAGAAAAGGAGTTTGCACAGTTAACTCAGAAGGTGGGAGAGGAGAGGAGAGGAGAGAATATTCCCTGCAGGCTCAGGCAAAAACTAACTGCTGAAGCCTCTCCTAGTCTCTCTTCATTTGCTTTATTTTGACCACACTCTGATGCTGCTTGGCCACCTTACCTTTTCGCACCTTACCTTTTCGCAGTGCTGAGGTGCAGGGCTCACACGAACAGCCTCCAGAGAGAGGCTCTCGCGTCTGCGGTCCTTCCACTCCGCACGAGCTTCCTGCTCACACGAGAGCCCCACCTCTTCCTTTCATAGTGCAACCTGGGATCTTCCCAGCCTGCACTGGACAGGAAGCGCGACTGGCCCAGCTCCCGAGGCTCTGCACGGCAGGTAAGTGCACGCGGGGCCCCGGAGCAATGTGCAACCACACAGCATTTTCCCCTTCAAGACAAAAATGAAAAAATGTGTGTGTGGTCCACGTCTGGCCCTGGAGCGTCACGCAAATATGAGTGCGTTGTGTGGACCACTCCTCACGTGTGCGCGATGCTCATGGGGCCCTTTCGCATCAGAAATGCCATGTGAAAAGGGCCTTGGTTTTCATCTGTGAAATGTTGGAGGCTATGGATAATTCATGAGTCAGGTTCCAAGACCTTGGGACCTGGTCTCTCTTCTCCATTCCTCAGGCTTGGAGGGGAGGAATCTCAGGGTGAGGGCACTGTCTTGAAAAGTGTTTCTATGTATTCCTCACTTGTTAGACTGGGTGGTTTCTGTTTGTTTGTTTGTTTTTTAAAATCTGAAGGACAGATTCAGTGCAACTTTGGTTATGAGCATGCTTAACAATGTCACTAGGGGTTGCCCCATTTAAGGTTACCTCATGTGTTCTCTAGGTCTCAGGTTTTGGCCCTGAAATCCAGAGGCGTATCTAGGGTGTGTGCCCTGGGTGCCAATGCCAGGGAGCACAAAAAAGCAATGCCAGAAGTGGCAGAGGAGGGGGAGAGGAAAGGGGAGAGGAAGGAGGAAGCAGCCCTAGAGGTAGGGACACAACTTCCACACTTGCCCTAGGCATTGTTGATGCTAGATACACCTCTGCAGAAATCTCAGGGCCTGAGATAATCCTGACCTGGCAACTGTAAAGTCCTCTCCTTTTCTCTGCTCAAAATCATAGGTATGCAAGTTCCAGCTTCCTTTCCACTTGCAGGATGGCAGCATCTTTAATCTGAAGGTGGAAAAGTGGTTCAAGATAGGACAGTTTTGAGTGGAAAAACAAATTAAATCTTTGGAAAAATCACTATAGCCCTGAAACAGGGTATCCCTTGTTCAACAAGTTACCCTCTGTTCTCATTCCATGAGATCAGGATATCATGCTGCTGCAAGAATTGATGCCAAGAGGAAAGTTCCCAGATATTTTAAACTGTCCAATTAAGTGTAGTGTAATCTGTCACACCAGGATGATTTTTTTTAAAGTAGACTGGGATTGGCAAAGTCCCATAGGTATAGCATGGTAAGCTGCCTGGGAAGGGCAAATTTGGACTAATTAGGAAAACCTTCTGAAGAAAACATAACTGCCCACCCTAAACCAAGAGCCATAACATTATAGTACTCTCAGATTCTCTTCCTCTAATCACTCTTAGCCAGTACAGTCTGAGATGAAGGCTGGTGGGATTTATGATCCAACAATATCTGGTGAAGGACCACATGTTCTCCATCCCTGAGGTCTGAAGCATGATGGCATTTGTAGCCATTTTCCATCATTCCATAAAAGTGAATGGAACAAAGTCCCCAACAATCTCCATTCACTTGTATGGAGCATGAAGAGGTTGCAACAGGGAAAATCCTCAGTACAAATGATAATTCCTGCTCTGGTTCCAAGCATCCAAGATGGTGCTAGGTGCATGGATTTTCCCATTGCTCTCTACAAGCAGAAGGAAATTTCCAGTCCACTCATTTTAATTGAACTGAGACAAGACAGCACAGACCTGCATATCACTTAAAGAGGAAATACAGGCCTCTACGTATTCCGTGTGCAATACAATGTCCTAGAAGGGCAGGGCTGCAAAATAAATTTTTGCCTGCAACAGTTTGAATGAACCTTAACTAGCACATGATCCAGAAGCTACAGAATGTTTTGAAATCTGGAAGTGTATTTGAAATCAGCG
Organism: Ctenosaura bakeri; assembly: GCA_948474755.1. Taxonomy (NCBI): domain Eukaryota; kingdom Metazoa; phylum Chordata; class Lepidosauria; order Squamata; family Iguanidae; genus Ctenosaura; species Ctenosaura bakeri. The sequence goes on from CAOLHI010000694.1 coordinate 334,505, forward strand.
AGCCTTGTAAATGCTTAAGTTGAGCCAGACTGTACCTTTGCTGTTTTTATACTCTCTATGCACCCATCTATTCCTTTCCATCTGAAAACTTTGCTGTTCTCTCCAAATAAGTGATTAGAAACAGAATCGGGGCTCAGAAAAATCAACTCTGCCTTACAGTATTTACGCTGTTTACTACGTTTCTGTTTCATATTTATGTGAAAGTTCAAAACAGAGCTCAAATAGCAAACAGAAGAAGAATCCAAAGTTTATATGTCTCTGTGCTCCGATCTGTGAGATTAGGGGGCAGCCTCCTTCAAGATAAGGCACAAATTGCTCCAATGAAAACCCTCTGTTTTTGCACAATAGGCATTACAACACATTGATCCCAGATGACAACTATAACAATGCTTTCAACTTCAGCATCATCTCTTGAGTTGAGAAATGGGTTGGGTGACGAGAGAAGAAGGCAAGGAACAAAGCAAGCAAAATGCAATGAATAGAAGCCAAAATGGGAGGCAGTGTTGGTGTAATGGTTTGAGCATTGGACTATGACTCTGGAGGCCAGGGTTTGAATCCCTGCTCAATCATGGAAGCCCATTGGGTTACCCTGGGCACTCTCTCAGCCTCAGGGGCAACCCCCCCCCTTCTGAACAAATCCTGTTTGGGCAAACTCTTTCTAAACAAATCCTACCAAGAAAACCCCCTGATAGATTCACCTTAGGCTCTCCATAAGTCAGAAACAACCTGAAAGCACACAACATCAGGAAGAAGCCAAGATAACTGCAGTTTGAAAAGGCTGTGATACCATTCGCAAGGCGCTGTGCTAGTCTTTGGTGCTCTGTTGAAAGAATCCAGTGTGAAATCAGTCAGACTCCCAGGCCAAAAGCCAAAATGCTGGCAGGACGTTTGGCTAAAGTTAAATCACATTAAAAAAAAAAAAAATCACTCCCCTTGCCTCTCTCCCCCCACATAGGACAGCAAGGATCCATCTGCAAAGTGAAACTGAGATTGGAAACAGGGTATAGTCTTTAAGAGCATGCCTGGTTCCTCTCCCTCCCTTGCTCTCCCTCCTCTCTTTGCTTTGGCTTCTCAGCTAAAATATCAACTGGCTCCACTGTCAGAAGCAGGAAACATTAGCAATAAGTTCATAGATTTACATTTTCCCCTGGGAAATACAAGAATATCCGAGATCAAAAGTTAGAGAAAGGAGTTATTTTTTGCTCGGGATGATTTGCAACTAGTCTTGTTGTGGGGAGTCAGTAAATTACAGTTCCATCACTTTGGAGTTTTTGCATTCTTTTTCTTCAGAGTGGTTCCCTGCCCCCTCATTTTTTTAAAAAGCTGTTCTTGATAATTGGATAAGACAGGATGGAATGGGACATGATCTAGAGAGAAGAGGTTTTTGTTTTTTGTTTTTTTCATGCTAAGATAGCTCTCCTGCAATGTGAATATTTGAAATGTTGAGATTTGAATGGGCTGGCTTACTTAAAAGCTAGGATGGCAGAAACACATCAAGGTCATGCCTGAGATAGTGTTCAATTGTGGAAACATGAAAGTGCTTGAGCACATCAGCACATTGAGTGTGCACTGAGAAGGCTAAAGCCATTTCTGCACTAGCCTGTGATAGTGCTATTATTCCACTTTCAACATCCTAGGGAATCCTGGAGTTTGCAGTTTAGGGAGGCATCTTTGACCCAGGATTCCCTAGGATGTTGAAAGTGGAATAATAGCACTATCACAGGCTACTGCGGAAATGGCCTAAGAGGAAGCATGATTTCCAGGTGTCCTAAAATTCTTTGTCGTTTTTACTGCAGCTGTTTAGTAGAGTTAACTGTTTTTGGCGTTGTTACTGTTACCCACTTGCTGCCTAAGCAGGCAGAAGAAACTCTTCCCTCCAGCCACACCAAAACTTCAAAGAAGTAGCCATGTTAGTCTCTTGCTGCATAAAAAGGAGGAAGGAAGGGGCGGGGGAAATAATGTGATAGTACCTTTAAGACTAATTGGTTTTTGTTTCTGCATGAGCTTTGTATCCATGAAAACTCATGAAAAAATAAATACCAGTTAATTTTAAAGGTGTTGTCACATTTCTTCCCCCCACCCCTCATCCTTTTTTCTGCCTTTTTATACCAAACCTCCAAAATTCCAGTTTCTTCCTCCCCTTCATACACCCCCTTCTAAGCAGGCAAAGGACACCCCTCTCTTCTGGCAATACCAAGACTGCATCTGCTTTCTTCATCTCCCTGCTCCTCGAGCCTAGGCAGGTGAAAGAAAGGCAGTCCAGTCTTTTTAAAGCTAAAACTCCAACTCATCTCATCCTTACTCTCTCACTCCTCTCATCTTACTTAACTACATAGGTGTACTGGCAGAGCTATGCATGGTATGTGAGATTTTAAGTTATTTATTTCTGGAGAAACACTGTAAAGTCAGGCAACTTAAATAGAGATGTGTGAGATGATGTTAATGGTCTGTATTTCCTTCTTAATATATTTTTTGTAATGTTTTGCAACTAAGGCCATTTCTGCATTATACCATTATAGTGCTATTATTCCACTTTCAACATCCTATGGAATCCTGGGGTTTGTAGTTTAGAGAAGAGCATTTAGAATTCTCAGCCAGAGAGCTCTTTGGCCTCGGTAAACTACAAACCTCAGAATTCCACAGGATGTTGAACGTGGAATAATAGCACAACACTGTAGGGTAGAAATGGCCTAAGTGCCCTTTCACACTGCACAATTATAGCACTATGATACTCTTTTGATTACTGTAGTTACATTCTCCACAATCCTGGGATCTGCAGTTTGGTAAGGCACTAGAGCTCTCTGGCAGAGAACTCTAAATGCACCTCCCTAAACTGCACATCCCAAGATTCCATAGGATGTTATCATGGCTGTTAATGTGGACTCATGACATTATAATGGTATAGTGTGAAAAGACCCTAAAATCTTTCTTACATAATTGTAGCACTTTGAGACAGCTCTAATTCCCATGGCTGCATGATATGGAATTCTGGGGCTTGCAGCTTCATTGGGTATTTAGAATCTCTGCCAGAGAACTCTAGTGCCTCACCAAATGATAAATCACAGGATTTCACAGGCAGCAAGCCATGACAGTTAAAATGATGTCAGACTGCTAGAACTGTGCAGTGTGAAAGGGGCTTCAGAGGTATTGTTCTGTCATTTTGGTTTGTCATGTCATGTTTAAAAGTTTAATAATTTAAAACAACAACAACAAGGTGCCCTATGTTTGAATAAGTCAAAATTCATGGAATATACTCTGATGTTTCACAGCCAACCCATCTCTACTAGCATGCTCTTTCCAAGAATTGGACAACAGTGCTTGTGCAAGTCATGAACGCAGGTCCATAGATTATGCATGGACATTCCCTTCAAAACCAGCTGCATATCTATAAATGGAGCAGAATCCAAATCTGGATATAAAACTGAGATTTTTGCATACTTGAGACAAATGATTTTGCATCTGGAAAACAGAGAAGTTCAAAGATGTTTGCTGGGTAGCTTTCCTTTTCAAATGTTGTTGGGCTGTATTTCCCATTTCCCATTCAAGAATGTTGGAAGTTGCAGCTAAACAATATTTGGAGGATCATTATATTCCCTCACTCCTGCTTGCAACAAACACCTTCTGTCTCTCAGCCTGTGTTGCTGTTGTCATTCTTCCCCCTCCCTGCAGCCTTGTCCAATATGGTTGCTAGTTCAAGATCGTCCTGGATCTGGGATTCCCAAGCCAAAACCTGAGACACAGGGCCAGCCCCTGGTGGTGTCATTAAGTGTTAGGCCCCAATCACAGTTTCTCACAGTTTGTCATTCAAACATACACATTCTTTTCTGTTCAGAAATAAAGAGACATCTAAGCTAAAGAAACTGCTTCCAAATCAAGGGGAAGTGAGGGGATTATTCTTTCTTACTTACTTAGGGAGATGGAATAAGGAACATAAGCTAGCCTACTTGCTTCTAAGCAGAAGGTGGATGCAGAGCAGAGTGGAGGGTAAATCCTGGTGCCATAATGCCTAAGAGGGAAGCAAAAAGCTAAGTAAGTACACAGACTCCTGAGGATTCTTTGCAGTCTGTAGCAAGAAATCAATCCTTGACAGATTGAAGAGCTGGGCCAAAGCTAACAAAATGAATTTCAACAGAGAGAAATGTAGAGTCCTGCACTTGGGCAGAAAAAATGAAAGTCACAAATATAGGATGGGGGACATGTGGCTGGATAACAGTACGTGTGAAAAGGATCTAGGAGTCTTGGTAGATCACAAGCTGAACATGAGTCAGCAGTGTGATGCAGCAGCCAAGAAAGCCAATGCGATTCTTGGTTGCATCAATATGAGTATGGTGTCTAGATCGAGGGAGGTAATGGTACCACTCTATTCTGCATTGGTTAGACCTCATTTGGAATACTGTGTCCAGTTCTGGGCACCTCAATTCAAGAAAGATGTCAACAAGCTGAAACGTGTCCAGAAGAGGGCAACCAAAATGGTGAAGAGTCTGGAAGCCATGCCCTATGAAGAACGCCTTAGGGAGCTGGGTATGTTTAGTCTGCAGAAGAGAAGGTTAAGAGGGGACATGATAGCCATGTTTAAATATTTGAAGGGATGTCATGTTGAGGAGGGAGCAGGCTTGTTCTCTACCGCTCCAGAGACTAGGACAAGGAGCAATGGATTCAAGCTGCAGGAAAGGAGATTCCACCTGAACCTCAGGAAGAACTTCCTGACGGTCAGACCTGTCTGGCAGTGGAATATGCTGCCTTGGAGTGTGGTAGAGTCTCCTTCTTTGGAGGTTTTTAAGGAGAGGCTGGATGGCCATCTGTTGGGAATGCTTTGATGGGTGTTCCTACATAGCAGGGGGTTAGACTTGAAGGCCCCTGGGGTCTCTTCCAACTCTATGATTCTATGTTTCTATGAATTAATACTTGCAAATTGTAGGAAGCTGCTGCTCTCCTAGTGGGTGGGAGATTTGTACCCAAACCTTTCCTTTTGCCTGGAGCAGAGTCCCTGGCCAAAACTGCAGAATTTGTACTCTTGTCTCCCTCCTGGAGATGAGACATGTAACTTGAGACTCATGGCCAGGCTCAGAGATCTGGCAACCCTGTTTTCCAAACTTGAGAGAATATTATTTCTGACTCCTGTAGTGATAACTGAAATAAAGTATGTTAAGTGGTTTGAAATCCTGCCCTCTCAAAACAGCACTAATTATAGTGTTAGGAGCAATAGGAAAAAGCCACAGCTCAGTGGCAGAACATAGGAAACTGTCTTATTCCAAACTGGACCTTTGGTCCATCCAGTTCTGTCATCTCTAGCTGATGCACAGTTTCAGGCAGGATTCTTTCCTAACTCTACCTGGAGATCTCTGGAATTCCCAGGCGGTCTCCCATCCAAGTATGAAAGAGTCCCAACTTTCCTTAGCTTCTGAACTCAAATGAGACCTGGCAGATGCAGGGTACAAAGGGAGCAAATGCATTGTATGCAGAAGGTCTGAGGTTCATTCCCCAGAGGCTCCTTCCAGTAAGGATCAAGAAGAGTCAGTGTGCTGAGAGAGTCATTGAGATGTAGTAGTTTCAGTGTTGGATTAGGATCCTAGGAGACCAACGTTCAAATCTCCACGTGGCCATGGAATCACTGTGGGTAACCTTGGGCAAAGTCACACTCTCCCACCCTTAGAAGGCAGAAATGGCAAACCTCTTTTGAATAAATCTTGCCCAAAATCCCCCATGGTAGTTCACCTTAGGGTCACTAGAACTTGGAAATGATTTGAAGGCACATAACAACAGCAAAGGGGGTGATGCAAAAGAACTGCTATGGAAATCCCTGGAGAACTGATAGCAACCTGCAGTATATAGGATGTGAAAGACCTGTCTATCTGTAAAGGAGAGAGAAAAGGGCTTTCTGGGTGGCCTTGGGAAAATCACTTTCTCTCTGCTAACAGAATTGTTATTGTTTACAATTTCTATACTTTGGGAGTGCTCCTGGACCTTTTTTGCTGCTGGAGGCACAAGCTGTGGCTTTGGTCAGGAAATTTACTTTTTTTTTATCGGTGACCCTTGACATTCTGACTGCACTCCTTCCTGGAGAATGAGAATTCAGCCATTGTCACTGATGTCTTGGTAAAACCTCTGCTCACAAACCAGAATGGACTCTGTTGTAAGACTGACTTCAAAAACTCTCTGGAAGGTACAGCACTACTGCCACTGGTTTCTTTTGAAGAGTGTGGACAGAGAAAGCTAACTACCACCACTCTCATCCTTTGTTTATGCCTCATTGTTTAGATATATACTGTAAATTGTGTCCATAATAAGGTCAGTAACACAGTAAACATGTACAAGAAGCATAGTATCAACATTTCAAAACAATGCAGTGCATATGTTAATGCTCTACCTATAAAAACAACACAAAATCAACAATTCAATAAGAAATTACAGATGCATAGAATTGGAAGGGGCCCTATGGGCCAGCAGGTCACTATAGGATCTCCAGACAGAGCATCCTTGGCAGGAATGTGATTATAAATTCATCTCAGTAATGTGTTGTAGCAATAACAACAAAAGAAACCCAATGCATATGTAAAGTTATGCATCTGGATTACTGTAATACGCTTTATAGGGGCTGCCTTTGGAAACTTGAGCAAGTCTAGAAAGCTGTGGCCAAAAATCTGACTGGGGTTGATTAAAAGGAACATATAATTTCTTGTTGACACAGCTTCAAGGGCTACTAGTTCATTTCTGGACACAGTTCAAAACGTTGGTTATGACCTTAAAAAGCTCTATACAGCTTAGGTCCAAAGTATCTGAGAGACTGTAGCTTTCACTAACAGCTGCTCTAAGTCTTAAGATCCTTAAGGGTAGGCTTTCTTTTCTCCCCACCGTTGCCATTTGGTGAGAAGTTCTTTCTGGTGGCTGTTTTTGTGCTGTGGAATTTTCTTTCACAGGAGGCTAGGCTGATCCTCTCTCTGCTTTCCTTCTGCCACTAGATAAAGACCTTTTTATTTAAACAGGCATTTGGCAATTCACTGGTTTTTTAGAAGTGTCATTTAATGAGACGTGTATTTGTGTTACTTTTATATTATTGTGGTGTTTTTGAATGCTTTCACACTTTGACATAAATACGTGTGTGTGTGTGTGTGTGTGTGTGTGACATGTATGATGAGGTCAGAGCACTGGATTCATTGAGACCCAGATTCCCTACTCTAACATGAAGCTTATTGGGTCACTTGTTATCTTTTAGCATGATAGTTGTAAGGATCACATAGTGATTGTAAGGATCGAAACAAGAAGAAACATATGTGCTGTGTTGAGCTCCTTGAATAAAAGGCAAAATATACATGTAATTAAACAAACAAATAAACAAAAAATACCAGTGGGAGAAAGTACAATGAAGATCAGGCTACCTACATTCTCCGCACCACAGAACTAAAGAATAGCCCTATCAGATCAGGCAAAGAATACAACTGCCTTAGTGGTTCATCTCTAACCACCGCCAAAAAAAACATTTCCCAAATTTGCATCTCCTTTGGACTACAACTCCCATACCCACAGATCATAAGGCAGCCCTCTTCTCTAAAAGAAAGGAACTAGGAAAAGCACCTCCATTTGGGGGTCTAGGGGGAAGATACTCTTAAAAAACAAACAGAGGTGCTGATTATCATCTGCAGACCGTGTTGTTCTTGGAGATCAGATAAGTCTTTGAAATGAGAAAAGTGCCCTTTTTTCTGCTTATTGCTCACCTCTAGCTAAGGATCACTAGCAAGACACGAATCTGGAAATGCCACGTGGCTGCAATTAATTTCACTTTTGTTGTCCACTTCACATGCTCAGAGTCTCCTGGTGAGAGCCTCAGATTGAAAATCCTTTGGCTCTCACCTTTCAGCATCTACTTAAGGCTCAGACATCCTACAAGGCATCTCTCCCATTAAGTGCCTGGATCAAGACAGGGCCAAAACAATCTCAGTTGCTGGTTTCCTATGCAAACACTTCTCCCCAGTTCCCCACTGAGCACTAATGTTACCCGATGTTTTGAAGTCTAACAGTTCAGGATTCCTTTTCCAATTTCGAAATATATCCAGTAGATCCCAAGATGTCCAGCATAGCTTTTGGAGGTTTCTGTACTGAGATTGATTTTGTGATGGGTCCCAATCAGTTCTCGATCTGGTTAAGATTGTTGGAGTGGGGGATACTTTTTGACCAGGTATTTATTTGTATCACATTTGTATCACAAATAAACACACTGAACTGTGCCTGACCCATGAATACTCAGTTAGGACGACACTTCTAAAAATGATGGGCATTAAGCAACTTCACAACTAGCTGGACTGCTCTTTCATCCTGGCACTTGATTGACCTGTTTGGAATAGACCTTACTGAGTAGCTGTCCATCTCACAAAGATAGGCAGAACTGGGAAACCCTCTCTCTCTCTCCCCCCTCCCCTTCTCAAATGCATGCACATAAACCATGCTTTCAGAATCCTCAAAGGTCTGTTAATGTCATAGACAGAGGAGGAAAGACTTGGAAAGCCCTGAGATACATGTCAGAAACACTCCAGAGAAAACCATAAATGTTTTTGGGATGAACCACAGGCACTGCAGGATCAGTCAAGCTAGAAGTCTATTTATTTTCCAGGCTATTTTAAACATTGGTCTGTTTCAGATAACAGTTGCCTGTGGTGGCAGACAGGAGCGTGGGACTGGTGTACAGGAACTCATGCCAGATCCATTTCTGGGGAGTATTTCCTCTCTGCTTTGATAAATCTGACTTGTCTGCTATACCAGGTTACTTCCTTTGGAGTCCTCTCTCTATTATTGCTTTTTCAAAAAAAAAAAAAAAATGATCTGCACACAGCACCAGGAGGGTTCATGCAACATCCTGTCCTAACAATCCATCCTTCGCGTTATCTCCGAAACTGACAATTCCCACATGGGACAAAACGGGGGTAGACAGAACAACATCTTGAGAAGAAGCAGAAATGTCCAAGAGGAGTTGGCAGAACAACTGAACATGAAAAAAGATGGAGCTGAACTAAGTATTAGCATAATCTGGGAAATGAACCAAGATCAAGGCCGGCCCTACAATTAGACAGAGTGAGACAGCTGCCTCAAGCAGAAAGTCTTGGACAGTATGCTGTCTCAGCAAAGTTCTGAAGGACAGATCTGGATGCACACCACACTTCTTGACCTGAGCCCCTTAAACAAGGTTGCTTTCCTCACCCCAGTGCCTTAGAGGCAGCCAGCACTGAAGTATTAAGAGTCAGTTGCCAGACTTGTTGGCTTCAGTGTGTGAAATTAGGGTTGGAGGACTAGGGTGGCATTTTTTCCTGGGGCAGCAAACATCTTAGGCTAGCTCTGACCATGAAAGGATGGTGAATAGGGAGGGGGAAATCAGCTTTGCTCCCCCCTGCACAAAATCTGTCTTTACCTAGATGGCATTTTAATCTTTCACTCATGGACCGTTCACTGCAGAGCAGAGATTGGAGCATTACTGGAAAAAGCTTAGTGTGTTTTGTGAACCATTATTGGGCTCAGTGATCTAACCGACTTATGATCAAAGCAGATGGAGGGATTTTTAATGTGTTAAGGTGTCATTATGTTAATCGTTGACATTAATCTTGGAAACCATAGGATTGACAGTAAAAATGGCATATAATACTTTGGTTGACATCTCTGCCTGCAAGTGGCACAAATAGCTGTTGGTCTTTGAGGAGTTTAAATTGCTGTCTCCCCAAACTGGCCCTTTCTAGATGCGTACAAATTCCACAGTCCCCTTGCTAGTTGGTGCTGTGCTTTATAGTCCAGCACATCTAGAAAGTGCCAGGTTAGGAAATGCTGTCCTTACGGTATCAAAAGAATGATGGGAGACCTGTACTATTCTGCAATTTTATGTTCCTGCCCATGCCTTGATACCCCTTTCTTTATGTCCCTTCATCAGCTGACATTTAGCTTATAGGAACAAAAGAAAGGTCCTTTTTGTGCATACACCTATGCCCAGAAAATGAACTCTGTCCCCAAATATCCTCCTTGTTTCCTCATTTACATCCTTTCCCCATCAGAAGAAGAGTGGTTTCTTTAGACAAGTATTTAGATGGACTTGCCTTCAGTTTCTTATAACTTACTTTAAGTCTCCTCAGTTGAGGAGGAGGAAGAGTTGAAGGATAATGACATTCTTGTTTCATTTCTTTTATTGCAGTAGATGTCTTCAGACATCTACAAACTCCAGGATTCCATAGGATGTTGAAAGTGGAATAATCACGCTATAAGAGTGTAGTGCTGAAATGGCCCTGATGGCTATATATTATTTTCAAAAAGAGTATCCCTTTGGATGCCAGTTGCACATGAGCAGGTGGCTTCTGTTGCTTATGGGTATCTTGCTTATGGACTTCCCAAAGACATGTCGCTGGCCACTGTGGAAACAGAAAGCTGGACTACCTAGACCTTTGATCTGGCCCAACACATGGCTCTTGTATTTATATGACAACTAAGCCAGCAGTCAATGCATCGATATACATGTCTTCTCATTTTGCTTGCAGAGCTGGAAAGAAGCAACAGTCTCCCTGTGAGCAGTCTTTTCATATGTTATGTCTGTCTTCACCCAAAAGTTCTGAAACACCCTTGAAGGGGCCTGACTGATGTGAATGCTGAGTGATGCTTCCTGTTCATGACTAAGCTCAGGCGTGGTGAGTGGCTCTTTCGCCTTCCCATGTGGGCTCAATCAGAGGACATCTGCTTCCCATTGCAACAGCTCTATATGCATTTCCTCCTGTAACCTCCTGCTAGGGTGCTAATTTTATATGTTCAGGACAGATCTCTGTCTACTCATCCACCCACCCCATCCCCAACAGAGGTATGTTTTTATGTTAGGGTACCTAATACAAAATTACATTAGCAACGCAGCAGCCAAAAAGCCAATGCAATTGGATGACTGTAGTGTCCAGATGGGGGGAGGCAATAGTACCACCCTTTTCTATTTTGGTCAAAGCTTACCAGCATGGCAAATGGTCAGGTGTGATGGGATTTGTGGTCCAATAGCTTCTGGAGGGATGTAGGCTAACCATTCCTGGTATATCCTGACACTAATAGGAAACTCCTTCTCCATTTCTTACACAGCAACATCTAAACACAAAACAGAAGGGTCATAGGCTTGGAAGAACCCACTAATTTACTAAACGTACCACACACACACACACACCAAAAAAAAACCAAAAAACAAATAAACCCTGAAGAAGGAAAAGACTCCCACATACATGCAAACATATCACATATATATCAATGGAATCTAAGCATTTCAGTGGCTACAGATTACTGGCTTGAAATGGGAATGGGAAATTTCAGTTGAGAAAGGTGGAATGGAATAGAAGAGTATTCAGATGGAGTATTGCTGGCTGGCAGAAGCTCAGAACAGAAGCAACCCGCACTGCAACTTTTTGTTTCTGGTTCTACTTGTGTTCCTAGGATTACAGCCTGTATTCTCAACATGGCCGTAGGAAAGGCCAAGAAGCTGTGCTTCATGTTCACTCTGAAAGCTATGGCATCTGACCACAAGCCCCTAATTAGTGGGAAAGAAGCCAAAGGGTGCCTGATGCTAACTTGCTAGAGTACTTCATCAAAGAAGGCTCTGAGGTTCTTCTTCTGGCTGGGGGCTGCCAGAATCAAAAGCATAAGGAATCTTGACCCCCTCCCCCCAGTGAACATTCCCAGCTGCATCACCTCATACTGTGGTGTTGATTTGTAGAGTCTTACTCAGAAATATCTTTTGGGTTTAGAATGAGATCAGATATGACTCGGCATGAAGCTAGGCTGGAAGCATCTGACAGCAGATCTTCCTTTGTGGAGGGGAGTGCTGTCTGACTGGAGGCCTGTCATCAGTCTTTGCCTACAATCCTCATGAGAGCATATTCCAGTGTCAATATGTGGCATGATAATCAGAGCTTAGAAAAGTTACTTTGGGGCTAGAACTTTCAGAATCCTCCAGACAGCATGACCACAAGCTAGGCAGACCAGAAAATTCTGAGAATTATAGACTAAAAGAAACAACTTTTTAAAACCTCTGATAATAACACATAGGAAGAGATACCTTACACCAAGTCAGATTCTTTGTTCATCTAGCCAAGAATTGTCTGTTCTAGTTTTTCCCAACCTGTTTGACTCTATCTTGGATGGCAACTCCCATCACCTCCCCACCCCCCAGCTATCATTAGCTCTCCAGGAGAAGGCTGGTCTACACAGACTGCCAGCAAATCTCCAGGATGGCAGAGTGAGAGATCTTTCCCATCCAATATCTGATTCTTTTAAAGAATTTTGAGAATTGAATTTGGAGCCTTCTACATGCAAAGTCTACTCTCTCTCCCTCTCTCCCACTGAACTAGAGTCCCTCTCCAAATAGATTTCCATTTGTGGAGTTCTGGTAGAATGTCCAAAGTACTTCACAAACACAATAACTTGAAAGGAAGCGATTACTCTCCCAGAAGCCTCAACTGATCACCTATAAAGGTCTTTCAAAACTGGGCAGAGGGGCCACATGAGGTTGTGCCAAGGGCCATGTGCAGTGTTAGAGCTACAGGTTGCCCATCCTGGTACAAAAAGTAATCACAACAACGCTCCTAAAATATGCTGCATTTTTGCAATTTAATTGTGTTTCGAAAGCCAAAAATTTGAATCTTGCTGTGAATTAGCTGGGGACATGTGAAGACACAAGTCTTGCTTTATAACTGTTGCTTCTTTTCTTCTCATATCTGCTCCTCTTTGGACAGCAAATGATTGGTTTTGGATTGCTCAGAGCACAACCCTCTCTATCTGCTCAGCCTCAGCTCATTTGTTCTCCTGTTCCTCCCACATCATGTCCACTTTTTAAATTATTTATGAGACAGGCATTTCCTTTTGCAAAGAGGTAGCCAGCATTGTGAAAATGTAACCATTTGTCTGAAAAGAAAGTGTGACATTTTATTTTTAATGAGGGAAAAGGAGCAGACCTGGGCTGTTGCTATTTTCTCTACATTAGTCTGAGCTCAAGTAACTTCCAGGATGGTTCTGAGAAGACAGCAAGAGAAAGTTCCCATTTGCTAAACCACACCTAGAATCCAACCATCAATTAGCCAATTACTTGGGAACTGGACACTTTGCTGGGATTTACTTTTGAGTAAATGTGCATTCAATTTGGCTTTTAATGTTGCTCCTGACAAACAGCAGACGACAAATTTCTTTCAACCTTCTCTTGTGACTAGAATGTACCCATTTGGGCATACAAAATGGCCAGTGTCCCTGAGTAGCAATTGGTCCAGGACAGTGGTGTATCAAGTGTTAACAGTGCCTAGGGCAAGCGTGGACATTGCACTCCTACCTTCTTATCCCTACCCCGCCACCCACCCCTACATGGATGGCTTTTCTGCAACCCCCTGGCATTGGTGCTTGGGCCATGTGCCCTACTTGCCTCACCCTAGATATGCCTCTGACCCAGAATGTACAGAAACAGAAGATTTTCTTCATGCAACTTTTGCTATTAGGAGCCTTCAAGTCCACTCTGACTTACAACAACCCTATCATAATAGCCATTGTAGTCTATTGGACCCATCAATGGTACTACCTTTCCATGGTGGTGGGATTGTGTGCTCCTGTAAAGCAAGAGGCTATGCTGGCAGCGGTGGTACTGCTGGTAGGATCTCACTTGCTGGACAGTGAAGAAAAAGAGTCAACTCATTTGAAATGTGGTGCTGGAGATGAGTTCTACAGCCTACTAAAAAGACAGATAAATGGGTCCTAAAGCAAATCAAGCCTGAACTTTCCCTAGAAGCCAACATGACTAAGCTGAGCGTAATACTTTGGAAAATGTATCTAATGTTCACATTACTGGTTCTGCTTCCATTTCTTCTTCTTCCTCTTCAGATATCATAACAACTTCCTCCAATTTCTCGTAGGTTAACACTTCTTCATGGCTGTCAATATGTTCCTCCACTTCCTCATTCAACAGGTCAGCAAATTCTTCTCCACCAAGTTACCTTACTGCATGAATGATTCTTCTAACTTCTCCATTGATCCCCAGGAGCTCAGGAAAATCATCCACAATGTCCCTCCAAAAGTTGTTACAGCAGGCATTTATAGTTTTTCGTTTTGATTCACCCATTCCAGCTTTGATGAAGGTTATTGTGTCAGCAATAGTGAAAGTGAAGGATTTCCAGCATTGCATTATGTCTTCATTAGGATCTGCATCAACTGCTGCTAGAATGTGATCAAATACCAGGTGGGTGTACATGGCCTTAACAAAACAAATTATGGCCTGGTCAAGGGGCTGCATCAATGAGGTTGTATTGGGCGTTTAAAAAACAACATCAACCTTTTCATTTTCATAGCAAACAGATACAGGATGGCCAGTTGCATCTACTATTAATAGGACTTTAAATTGTAAACCTTCCTGTTGCAATTTTTTTTAAACTTCTGGGACAGAGCATTGGCGAAATCATTCTGTAAACAAGATGGCTATCACCCACACTTTCTTATTATGCTGCCCAAACATGGGCAGATAAAGTTTGTTTTTGTATTTAAGAGTGTGTGGGTTCTTTGATTTGTACACTACACTTGGCTTTATTATATGCCCTGCAGAGTTGCCACATAGGACGAGGGCTAATCTGTCCCTCTATGTTTTATGCCCTGATTCTGCCTTTGCAGTTTTATGAAGGTAGGTTCTAGTGAACTTTTTTTTTTCCAGAAGAGTGTGGTTTCACCTCAATGGAACACCTCCTTTGAATGGTATCCTTTCTCCTCATTCAACTTCTTAAACTGATTTGGAAATATGGCAGCAACTACTTCATTGGCAGATGTAGCCTCACCTCTCTGTTCTATATTTTTAACTCTGATCTTTTCCTAAATCTGTACAACCATCCGCTATTTGCAGTAAAGGGCTTGCTGACACTTATTTGACAGGATCCCCTGCTAAATATTTGTACAGTTTCAATGCTTTGTGCCCCAACACATTAATGTTAATGGGAATTCATTTTCCGTTCATGTCTTCCAGCCACAAATTTAATGCCTTCTCCATTTTTAGTAGGCACTTACCACACACCATGGAGGTAACTTTTGCACCTTGAGGTGCAACAACAAAACTAATACAGATTTCTTTTTCCTTCTTCACAATTTCATGGATAGAAGATTCATGCTTCCCATAACTCTTGGCAACCTCAGTACACAATGTGTTCTCTTTCCTGATTAAGTCAAGAACTTTCACCTTCTCACTTAAAGGAAGTACTTTACAGAAACTCTTAGGCTTATCAGGATTGCCGGCATCACCACTCTTATGCTTTGGGGGGCATTATGAACAACACAAGTACTTTACTATATCAGCAGAAGTACTTTATAAACACAAGCACTTTACTGTACAAGCACAAGAATGTTACACAAGCACATTGTACCATGATCAGAGCACATAACCAAATAGCCTACTAAACAACTGGGCAGTGTACAAACCACATCTACAATGAGGAAACACAAGACAATGTGAATGAACATGAGAGCAAACACCATGCCATTTCGAGGTTTCCCCAGACCACGTTTCAGCAGATATAAGTGAAATTGCGTATAGTGGTCACACAGATATAAGGGACAGACTATATTTAGGCCCCTTTGTCCTTCACCCTACCCTAAACAGTTTCTACCTCTTCCCTTGAAAATGTCCTTAAAAAGAAAATCTTTCTCATCCCATCTGAAGTAGCAGAAAGTGACCAACAATTGCAGACCCTCCCCCTCAACTCTTTTTTAAACTAAGTGGATTAGAGCCATGGATGGAAACTGTCTTTTTAATGAAGTGCTGTTGCCAACAAGCTAATTGGGTAATGACATAACACAGGCCTTGGAAGAAAGTTCTCTACAAAGGGGCCTCCCTTTGCTCTGCCCTCCCCATCTCAGTTCAGCATCCCTCCATTCGCCCTCGCCTTTTACCCCATTGTGCCTCTAGCACATTGTCAACAAGTGAGACTAACAGTTCAACACCGTGGTCTTTATGGAAGGAACAGACAACGTGTCGCCAGCATAACCCTGCGTGGAAAATCCAGAGGTGGAGGAGAACCCATATTAATTAGCTCACCCAGACGCCAATCTTCTCACATGTGAAATGTGAGCCTTTTTATGGAGGGACGTAAAAACAGGCCTCCTTGCAGTGCTCTGGGTTGAGCCCCAGTAAAACAGAAGGTGATCCATAAATATGGATGTTATGCTGGGTTTAAAATACTTTCTGATGATTTTTCTAGGCAGATCTCCAGCAAGTTACAGCACAGCGCAACTATTGTCAGGCCATATCGTCTCCTGCCGGGGTGAAAAGTTGGGCCTGTTATTGTTGCATGGGTGGTGGGAATAATTGTGCTGTGACCTTGGTTCTTTTTTCAAGGGAAGAAAGAGGCTATTTGAATGGTTTCATTTCCCATTCATCCCTCTTGGCCTTTCTCAGGGAAGCTTCATGCGAACAGGTAGCAAAATCATGCTGTGGTATTATGCCACAAGGTCAGGTCATGAGCAGGCTGTTTACTTAGCCCCTAGTTTCTTCCTAGGGTGGATCTGTTTGATCCTACATGATCTTGAATGAAACTTACTTGAAGGACCAGACTCTCCCATATGAACCTGCCAGTGTTTTGAGAGCTTCTGGGGATGGCTTCTCTCTGGCCCTTTCTGCAGCTTACATTTTTAGAATGGCATCTGGTGGGGATCCTGGCAGTGGCTCAGCTGGGAAGAGAGCACAATGGGAGCACTCCCCTCCACACTGGCTGGCTCCCTGCAAAATGAAGTGTGATGGCCATGCTTCCTCTTTCCACAGTGTAGTTGGACACTTTCCCAGGCTGTGCTGGGGCCAGAAGTGCCTCCATCACACTTCTGGCACTTCTGCAGGACATGTAAGTGTGGGATGGTGGAGTGATCACAGGTCATTGACAGGAAAACCTGTCAATGATTTAACTCATGATCATCTCATGTGGGGACAGGAGAAGGACGGGATCACAATGACATCACACAGAAGCATCATCATGGTCCCATCCTTCTCCCATCCCCATGGAGGGATGGGGGGATGCTGCATCTGTGTTGCCATCCTCACAGGCACATTTGGTGGGAACATGGGAGAGGGCCTTCTTAGTAGCTGCTCCCAGGCTCTGGAATGCATTTCCCAGAGAAGCTAGACAAGAACCCTCCTCACTATGGCCATTTCCACACTGGACTGTTATAGCGCTATTATTCCACTTTCAACATCCTATGGAATCCAGGGGTTTGCAGTTATGGGAGGGTCCTCTGGCCCCTCCCAAAACTGCAAACCCCAGGATTCCATAGGATGTTGAAAGTGGAATAATAGCGCTACAACAGTCCAGTGTGGAAATGGCCTATCTTTCTGCAAGCAGCAAAAACTCTTTTTTACCTGAGCAGGCATTAGAGAATTAATTTGTCAGGAGAAACAGGCTTCATATAATGTGCTGGACTTTTATTTGTCATTGTTGTTGTTTAATGTGTTTTAAATGGTTTCAATTTTATGATGGTCTCATTCTTTTTTAATTTTTGAATGTGGTCAATTTTTAATTATGTTTAACTGTTGGCAGTCTTCTTGAGATTCAAATGGAAAAGGTGGGATATGAATAAATATTACAACAACTTATGCTGTCCTCTATTACATTGGCTTTCATCTCCTTCCAAATCCAGCACTGCCTCTTTTTTAGG
The DNA here is from genome assembly GCA_948474755.1 of Ctenosaura bakeri. Taxonomy (NCBI): domain Eukaryota; kingdom Metazoa; phylum Chordata; class Lepidosauria; order Squamata; family Iguanidae; genus Ctenosaura; species Ctenosaura bakeri. The sequence continues at coordinate 352,157 of CAOLHI010000694.1, forward strand.
GCTGGCCCTACTACTAGGCAGAACAGGGCCATTTTTCCAGGTAAGAAATACTTACAGGGATGCAGTAAGGAGGAGAGAATTCTGCATCATAAAGGTTCCCCTTTAAACTAATTTCTTGCCAAGGAGGTATAGTGGAAGACATGCTCCCATATCCAGTGTTAAAGAAAGATTCAACTGCCTGCCCAGACGTCTTTTATACATGGCATGGAAAGCACACCATCTTGTATTTTGACTCAGGCAGCAAAATAACCAAGGGTCAGCCCTGTCCTATACCTTACTTCTAAAGCTCTTCTCTACTTTGCCTCACTTTATCTTTCTATCCAGAGTTTCCAATATACTTCTCAAAGTTGTGTTTTTGTTTTTTTGTTTTTGTATTTTCTAGCTTTTACTGATCTTTCCAGATCAGTTTGTGATTCTGTGCACCACTTGGATCTATCTTGCAAGGACCTGAACCTTCTGAGGCTAATTTGGTTGAGATGCTGGACACGGCTTTTGGTTGGCAGCTTCCAGATACAGGAATGCTTTTCCTACAGCAGCGGTGGTCAAAGTGTGGCCCACAGGCTGCATGTAGCCTATGGGTCCCCTAGGTGTGGCCCTCCAGATGCCCCTCAAAACCCCCAGACCCTCAACCCAAAATTAATATTTTTTTTCTGAGCTGATTTAGGGGCAGTTATTATTCTGAAACTACTCCAAATCTCCCAAAGTGCCTAAAAAGGCAACAGTTTGCTCCCCTAATGACCCTAAGGGCTCCAGTCTCCCCAAAATATACCAAAGAAAAATATGGTCAAAAATCAGCCATTGTGGCAGCTGAAATGACATCACATCTCTTTGGGTGCTCTGAAACGTACTGCTGTAGCCTACTGGACTGGTGCAGGAAGGAGAAATGGCCCCTGCCCTGTTTGTAGTTGCCCACTCCTGCCCTAGAGGCTATCTCTTTGCTGGCCTTAAACGAGATTTGGAACATTTTAATGTTTCTGGGACCTTGATCTAATCCAAACTTAATTTTATACCTGCTCATATGATTGATTTAATCTGCTTTTTATCATTTCATCTAAAACTGACCCAAACTTTCCTATGTTTGTGCTTATGCAACCCAAACTGTACGACCTACTCACAATGGACAGCCATTGAGCAATTCAGGGGAACCCCAACATTGAGAGATGCTGGGAGGAAAATTTAGAGCAAATCTGGAAGGGAGAACCCCTCAAATAGTTCTTTCTTCATGTATCTCCTGGACATCATAAGGACCTTGACAGTGCCACCCAAAATGGCAGCCATGCTGTACTGAGTATCTACTTCCTCTGTCAAGTCAAATTCAAATTCCTCCATATGCTGATATCATTCTGTCATGGGCTTCCCTGCTTCTGTTTCGCAACCATATAGCTGTCTTTGCCAGTGGGGTGGCCACGTCCCCTCATTTGAGGAGGACAAGCCTTGATTTCAAGGACTGCCAAGAACAGTCTCCTATCTGAAAACAGCTTCTGTGTGAAGACCTGTCCAACCTAAGCCTGGTTTAGAGACAAAAGCAATGTAATGTGGCATCCAAAAAGCCAATGCTGTTCTAGGCTGTGTCAACAACAGTGTAGTGTCCAGCTCAAGGGAAGTGTAATAGAACCACTTTATTCTGCCTTGATCAGACCTTGTCTGGAATGCTGTGTCCATTTCTGGGCACCACAGTCCAAGAAGGATCTTTTTTAAACTTTTATTTAAAAAAAAAAACAAAGAAAAAATTCAAACATATAAAACAATAAAACAACAACAACAAATACAACCTACAAACATCAACAGACATCCCAATCTAGAGATACCTAAAACAAATACTAACAAAACATAACTAAAATTGGTTCCTGCTGTTGTTGCAAACAGTTTGTATTATAGAATCATAGAATCATGCACACATAGGAAAAATCCAAGCAATAGGACAAGGCCTTCTCAGCTCCATAAATGGGAACCACATTCAGTTTGCCACACACTGAAGTTCTGCAGCTAAAGACCAGTCCCAACCATTTCAATGATCCATGGAAAAAAAGAGAGGCACACTTCAACGCAGATGAAGAAAAGTTACATATCCAAAGTGCCACTCCAATAATAGTCTAATAAAATTTACAAAAAAACCCAATTCTTCTTCAGCTTGAGAACAAGTTCTCTGTCATTCACATTAAGCAAGAACCTATCTCCTTATTGCAGGGAAAAAAAAGAGCTGTCTTGAGTCACACCTTCAGTTTAAGGCCACGGGTAAACCAGGTTAAGCATTGCACCTCAGAGTGAGTCTGGATTTCGGCTTCCAGAACCTCCCATATGGAGGAAGATCTTTCATCCTGAGATTCAAGATGTAGCAGGGGAGTCCATTTGCCCTGGCTCAGGAGCACAGCAAAGATTTGGGAAGGCTGGGAAGGGTTCACAAAGAAAAAGGCAGGGCTCTTATCTGGAAAAAGAATTAGGTTCTTTTGCAGAAGCAAGAGACTGTTCAGGTGAGCGTGTTTGCTCTTGCCAAATTTTGTTCTTCGGCTGAGGATTTCATAGGAGCAGTCATCCCCGCAGTAGCCAGACATGCTAGGTGAGGTATCATCAATTGATTAAGGTATTAATACCTTTTATCCCATAATTATTGATTGTTGTTTACCAATTATGATTGCTTACTTAATTTCTCAAGTTCATTATTCATTGTTACCTTACTCTAAATTACTTTATAGTAATGATCACCCATTGAAAAAGAATAATCTATATAAGTAAAAAAGAAGGACAAGCTGGAACAGATTCAGAGGAAATCCAGCCCTGTGAGCTTAGGGGGCTAACTGTGCTTAGCATGGAGAAGAATGAGAGCCATCTTGAAATACCTGAAGGGAAAGAGTGAGTTTGTTTTCTGCTGCTGCTGTAGAGACTAGCACATGGACCAATGGATTCAAATTACAAGAAAAGAGATTCCACCTAAACATCAGGAGGAAATTCTTGGCTGTAAAAGCTGTTTGACAGTGGAACAGGCTGCCTTGGAGAGTGATGAATTCTCTGTCTTTGGAGGTCTTGAAACAGAGGCTGGGTGGCCATCTTTCAGGAATCTTTCAGTTGTGTATTCAGCATGGCAGGGGGTGCACTAGATGGCTGTTGCAGACCTATCCAACTCTACGATTCTATGAATTGCAAGACGGCAGAGCAGGGACTCTGCATTTCTTCATCAGTAGTTAGCTCCTGTAGGGCAGACTGAGCAGGCACACAGGTCAGCCAGTCACAGCCTTCCATACTAGAGTGAGGTGCACTATACGGTAGCCCTTCGATTTTCACGAGGGTTTGAGGTGCAGACCCCTCACAAAAGTAAAAACTCACGTAGGGAAATGGGGGCGGGGGTGGTGATTCACCCCAAGTGACAATGTTTTGGGGGCATCCTGGCCCATAGCCATGCCCCACATGCCCTGGCCATGCACATACACACTGGAGCCACGCCCCCATGCACAGTGGCCATGCCCCTCATGCCGTAGCCCCCCTTACCTCCACACACTTCAAGCTCCATCGCTGAGTTAAAAAACCCACAAAAAACCCACAAATAACTCCTCTCCTCCCACTTGAGAGAGCACTCCCCCTCCCATTCCCTCCCTGGGCTCCCCCCTCCATTCTCCTGCCTGTGGCCTGCATGCCCTGCCTTCTTTCTGCCTGCACAGGAGACAAGAAAGCAAACGCAAGGGGAAACACTCCCCTCTTCCCTTCCTTCTTTATGAGCATGTGGGTGACAGGCAGGAGAATGGTGGGAGAAAGGTTCGCACGTGCACAAAACTTTCCCTCTCCTGTTCGCTTGCCTTTTGCTGGGGCACAAGGAAGGAAGATAGCACACCTGTCCAAAAGGCCAGGGAATGGGAGGGGGAGAATGAGGGGAGGCAAACAAGCACATCGCAAATAATCAAATTCGCTAAGGTCAACCCTGCAAATGTGGAGGGGGAGCTGTATTTATATTTTATTTATGACACTTATTTCTGCATGTAAGTTGATATATATGAGACACAATGTGAGAAGTTTATACACATATTAGTCCACTGTTATCTTTTTCTTTACTGACACATTTCCTCTCTGTCTCTTTTTTCCTTTTCCTTTCAATGCATATGAGACCACCTGAGGATACAGGGTAAATTGTCCAAGACAATTCATGAAAGGAAGAGAAAGTACTTGAGAAAACATCCCTACATTACTTGCCTGGAAAAAAAATTACTTCTGCCCCAACAAAGCTTTTCATGAATGTTTCAGAAAATATCAGAAGAAATCTGATACCACTGTGATCTCAGTAGCTTAAATAATCTGTTTCCTCTGAAAATCCCTTGAAGCAACTTTTTCTTCTACGGCTGTTTTTGGTGCTGAATGTAACAAGCTACTCTTGAGCATTTCAGTGAAATTTCACATGCGTGAATTGTCCGCTGTGCATCCCCTGCAGGTTCACAGGCTGGTAAAAGAATGACTTCTTAATCGACTGAAGGCAAATTGTAGCTAAGCGGAAGGACAAAGCAAGTGGCAGAATTGAGACCAACTGAGAATGAAAAAGAGAAATTTACCAAAAGTCTAAAACTATTTTATTCAGGAACAATCAAGTGCTTCTCCTCCCATTTCCCCCTCCTGGGTCTTTTAAAATCTGCAAGTGAAGCCAGTGCTAACTGCTCTAGTGGTCTGTCTAGAGAATAAATCTAAGATTTCTTCCCTTTTAATGGGGTGGATTGTGAGGATGTATTCTGCAGAAGAAAACAGCGTGTTGTACTTTGCTTGAGGGAGATTCCAGCAATCTCCTCTCCTTAAATTACTTATTTACATCCCTTCTTGAGGCAGCAAACAAAATGTCTCACACCTCCCATTCTGTCTTCACAAAAAGCCTGAGAGGTACATTAGGCTAGAAGAGAGTGATTGGATCAAGGTCACCATACCTTTTTTTTTTTTTTGTCCTTGTGAGGGTTCAACATACGGTAATTTCTCTTCAATGTGCACAAATCTTATCTTCCTGATCCAGCTGTCCTGATTTGGTAGGGATAGTCCCAATTAATTTTCTGTTGCCCCACTTTTTTGCTGCTCTTCAATGTCTGTGTTTCTCTATCCTCCTCTCATTTTCCCCCTTTGTCCTCAGTTTACTTCAGTTGCTTCAATCCACGTTCCAAGTGCAAAAGCAGTCTGCACTCAGTTAACTCAGCACATGTGGCAGAGGAATATTGCTTGCTCACATCTGTCCCAGTTTTCGGCCATTTCCACACTACACTGTTATAGTGCTATTATTCCACTTTCAACATCCTGTGGAATGCTGGGATTTGTAGTCTACTGAGGCCAAAGAACTCTGGCTGAGAATTCTAAACTGCAAACTCCAGGATTCCATAGGATGTTGAAACTGGACTAATAGCACTCCAGCAGTGTAGTGCAGAAACAGCCTTCATCTCTGAAATGTTGCAGAGTACATCTGTTCCAACTTGGATTTTACTCTGGTAATGAAAATGTCTTCCACTTGCCTTCCACAAGGCAAGGGGCTGAACATGAACACCTGCAAATTACTAAAGATCAGATTCCTATTAAAGGAACAGCTACAGGAGCCAGTTCAAAATCAACAGCCCTGTGTCCCTACAGCAGAAGACAATGCTTCTGTTTCTTTAACAGTTATGTCATTTAGCTGAACCAGTGTAACTTATGGTGATGATATCACAGAGCTGCAGGTGTGCTGAACATTGTACCTGTTGAAATTCTCTTTCCTCTACCAAGTCCAGCAGTCCTGCCTTCTCATCACCTAACACCTAGAGAAACATAATAAAACCCTTTCCCCCTTTACAATGTAAGACAAATGCCCTGGCTTAATAAATCCTTCATGAAGGCTTTGGATCTCTCATTTTTTCTCCTCCAGTCTTCTCTCTGTATATATTTGCTAAGTTCTTTGTTGCAGTATTGTCTTTAACAGATCTGACTGTACTGTACCATTGCCTGATTAAAGATTAATTTAGGATTATTGTTCATTTCCCGATTTCAGAGCTGGCCAGACAACAGCTACACCTGCAATTTGTTTGTGAACTCGCCTTCTTATGGCCAACTGTTAATGGATGAAGACTTTTTGAGCTCCCCACCCCACCCTTGTTCTCTTTTCCTCCAGCCACAAACGTACTCTGATGTGTAAATTACACTGAAAGTGAAGCATGTTCATGCACCTGCTGAAAGAGCCAGGAATAAAGCTTTCATGCGTTCACACCTCTATCACTAGTACTGTAAGAAGAGGAAATTTTCCCTGTGGTCTTTTTTTTTTAATTATTATTTCATTGAGGAGGCAAAAGGAAAAACACTTTTTTCATTATTTGTCCAGCTTTTCTGTTTGATTATGAGTGCTTTGCATAAATCTTGCCCCTTTTCTGTTGATATGGGTCTTTGTTTGGTGTTTTCTTTCCCTCCCACAGACTAGTGAATAACAGCCTTTACAGGGTTGCCAGCAAAGTGGTGCACTTTGTATCTTAGGGTTAAATCAATAAAAAGTAGGCTATGTATGTTTTTTTTTCCTTTTGGTGGTAGACTGAGGCCATTTCCGCACTAGCCTGTTATAGCACTATTATTCCATTTTCAAAATCCAGCCAGCCCCTCCCTAAACTACAAACCCCAGGATTCCATAAGTTGTTGACAGTGGAATAATAGTGCTATAACAGTTGAGTGCGGAAATGGCTTGAAGCACCAAGGGCAAAGATAGATGACCTCAAACTGAGGATGAGGCATGCATTTAACAGGCGTATTCTACAAGAGGGAATGTTGGCAACTGTAACTTGTCCTATGGAAGTGACAAAAGCTGTATCTAAAAAAAAAATAATTCTCCCTTCAGCATGCGGCTTTAAATTATAGAGATGCTCACTGCTTTCTCTGCATTTATCACTTTACCCAGAGATTTGCTTTGTATGAGACAGACAGGGCAGACGATTACACATTAAAACCATAATGCGGTGAGCAATTTTGCAGTACAAATCAGCAGGACAGGCTTTATAGCAACACTCCATGGAGGCTTCCACAATGCAGTCAGCTGTGATTGTTACTGCAGTTCAGGCCTACCCGGAGATAGCACTTGATATCATTTTGATATCAAACCATTCGGCTTTCCTCTGCCACCCTGCTCCACGTGTTTGCGAGGCCTCCGGACAAGCTTGTAAACAGGCACGGCCGATAATTGCTGGACATTCCATTCCCCACTCAGGCAGGCCGAACAGAGCCAGTTCGTCACTTCAGGAACCTCTCCGGCAAACACCCTTTTGTTTATGCGCGATACTAACAAAGGCGCCCTGCCCTGAGCAGGTAACCTTACAAAGCTGTACTAAGCGCTCTGTATTTGCATACTGGCTACACCATTGTTAAATCGGCTCTAAGCCAATCATGCTAAACTCTGACCTTTCCAAAGCTTTGCCCGCTCCAAACTCGCATTGTTCACACCAAGTAAGGTATGGCCTGCAGTCACAATTCACTCTATAAAAGCCCCCGATTCCGAGACCTTCCTCGGATCACTCCTGAGTTCCATCTCGCCTTGCTGCCGCTGCGTCTGGCGAGCCATCCCCTCAGTCCCATGTACTGAGACTCCATATCCACAAACTCAATCTTCATATCTCTCCAGGACTACGAGACAGGTGTCATATCACCCATTTCCCTCCGAAAATCCCTATTCCCAATTCTTTAGTTAGCTGTGTGACTGTGTCATCTTCTATGTTTGTATGTGTTTAATAAAACATCGTTTTTGCTATTTTAAATCATCTGGCTGCTTGACTGACCCGACCCCGTAGACGCTGGGTTGTAAGATCCTGCTAAGTTACCCTGCCTCTCACTAGCTTTAGTGAGTGCTCCAGCTAATTTTCCCTAAAGGTTGTGTTTGTTGTTTGGTTATTTGGGCGCCCCTCCCGGGACCCCCAGAGAACAGGGTAACATGATGATTTGAAACAATGTCTGACAGTTTTCATATGTACTGGGAGCACGTCTTTTGTAAAAATAATCCACATTTGGATTATAACTGGGGCAGTACATAACGATGTACTATTGCTTTGAAAATCCATTTCCTCTGCACCTACTGCGAAGATTGTAACTAAGGGAAGAGGGAAGCCCAAGTCAGATAATATCACAGTCCCTTTTAATAAAAAAGACCTGGGGCATCAACGCTGTAAGCCTAGGCTCTACTACACCACCTCAGAGAATGGGGAAATTCCTTCAGGATATTTTACTCTGTTAAGCTTCTTGGGTTGCTTTGAGTCAGCCATTTTCTTCCACTTGCCTTCTTCAAATTCCCATCTGTGAAATGGGAATGAGAGAACTGTGGTTGAAAACTAAGAGAGCAAAACAACAAACATGGTCGTTTTGAAGCTGTAAAGTAGAACAGGAAGAATGCAGAAGGCTGCCAAATTGAGTGAGGCTTTTTATTCCTTTAAGCAAAGTTACACCCATATTGCCCAAATTCCCCTGGAGGCTATCTGTTGGGGTGGGGTTGCACACTGGTAGTGGGCAGAGTCAAAGCCAGTAGGGGCTGGATGCAAAGCCAAAAGTGGGTGGGGTCATGCATTTTCTCTTTCGGCCATACTGTCTTGTTTTCTCCTCTGCTTCCTCCCAACCCAGTGTGATGCCAAGGTAAAGGCAATATCATTTTTGTCAGAGTTCTGAAATTGCTGCCACAGACAGAGAACTTTTGAAACTATTGAAAACCACCTTTGGAAGGACATCCCAAGGTTGAGGTACTACTATGAAGAAGTCTCTACAGTTCCCAGCTCGAAATAATTAGACAAGACAGAGCTTTGCACTAGCCCAACACATGTTGATGCCTGAGACAAAAGGATGAGAGGGCACCACCTTCTCATTCTATTTAAGGAAGATATCCAGACTGTCATCTGAATATCACTGCAGTCCTAGGAATAAGTCAACATCTTCTGCAGCACCCCTGGGGGGACAGATGAGCTTAAGGGGAGCAGGCCAAACCACAAATGGCATCCCAAGCTCGGCATCCCAAGGTCTGCCCTCCAAGATCCCACCAGTGCCTCCCCTAACTCCCTCTTTCCACAGAGTAGAACTACCACCATTTTTTGACTCTTGTGCCTTTAAAATCTGTGTGACAAGAAGAAAATCCAATACAGTAAAGAAGCTTTCCCTATTCTTGCTGCCACAACTGCTGAACTTCCACCTGTTCTGCAGCTAAATGCAGTGATTTTCAAAAACAATTAAAGTGATAAACCTGCTGCGCTTTTTGTGATTCTCCAAAGCAGTTTGGTGAACAGCACTGGAGAGAGAAAAAAACATCACAACTCCAACTCTTTCTTGTTCAATTCCTTTTGCCAGTGCAGTTCTTGGGAAGCAGATTCCATATTTTTCCTCCTTCCAGTTTCTCACCCGCCTTCTGAAAGTGTTAATACTAAACCAAACCTTTCTGCCCACCATCTCCAACCTGCTTCCCCATTAGCATCTGTGTAGCTGGAGCAAAAATATGCTGGCTTTCCAAACTGCTGCAGAAATGACATTCATAAACTTTTCTAATGGGCTGTAAATTCTAATGACCTGTAATCCAAATGCAACACTGGCTCTGGCCATGGATGATGAACTCCACAAGGAACTCTGAAGCTTAGCAATGCATGACAGGCCTTCGTTGCCATGTTTCCTGTATCGTTTGGGTTCAAATAAACTCCATTTATTTTTAATTACTCCCTCCCTCCCATACCATACACACACATTGCTTTCAACATGTGTAACCTTAGCAGCTTTTTGTAGTATGCTATCAGAGCTCCAAAAGACCTGTGCCATACTGCTCAGCATACTGACTCTGGAACCTGGAGAAAAAAGCTGGAGACCTTTTACTTGTTTATTAGCTGTTTTTAAAATTTATTGTAAGTTTTATAATTTTATATGTTTTTTAACGTTTTAATTGTTTACATGCTTTTAATCTTTTTTAACCTTTTGGAAGCTTCTTTGGGTCCCACTGTGAGAGAAAAGCAGCATTCATTCAATCAGTAATATAAAGTTAGCTTCTCCCCAATCCCAGTCCCATGTATGCAATAAGGCTGGAGTTTGCTCACAACCACACAATGCAGATAATGTGCAATGGCCTTTCTTCTAAATACAGTGTCATGCTGGGGGAAGTTGCATCTATTAACTTTCTGTTCACTGCTGAAGCTACTTCTGAACTGGGAGCAACTTTAATAGGGAGGCCCCATGTCCTACAAAATAAACCAAATGACAGCTGTCACTTGATTTATTTTGTACACACACACACACACACATATACTAGAGCCATAGAGTCATGGAAGCATAGAGTTGGAAGGGTTCATTAAGTCCAATCCTCTGCTCAGTGCAGGATCTTCAGCTAAAGCATCCCCAGCAGGTACCTGTCCAGCCTCTTTTTTGAAGAAGTCCAGGAGACCTCACCATCTCTGTAGGCAATCAATTCCATTACTGAATTGTTCTTACTAGAAAATCCCCCCCCCGACAACGCTAGCTGGGGGGATTCTGAGAGCTGCAGTCCAAAGGAGTACCTTTCTCAAGCACTGCCTCAACTAAAATCCTTTGAAGCATGAAATTGTTAGTTCTTCCTATGTCAGACACTCCAGAATTGCGCCTCTGCAGAGATGTGGACAGAGTGCCCTGAAGGCAACAAACCTTAAATCCCCAGCTTTAGATTTCTGCTTGTCACAGCTTAGTGTGAAAGGGGAGAAAACAGACAAGAACAAGGTTCAATTTATTATTGACTGAATAACATTTATTATTCAATCAATATATTTCTCCAGTGCCAGCCAGCATTTTCATTTTTTTTAAATTTTACTTTATTTTTAGAGAGAGAGAGAGAATAGGAGAGAGAGAGAGAAAGACTTGATAGTCTAAGGTACCATTAAAATTAAAAATCCCCCCTCCACTCTGCTTTATATCCATAGCCTTTTCTCTTTCCTGCTGCCAGTATATAGATGAAGCTGTTGCTAACTGTAATAGGCACTTTTTCTTTCTGTAGTCTACAGTGGCTGAGTCCCCAGTTTACAAGATAAACTTAATCACAGTGGCTGTGTGACACAATGTTATACTAACAGTTTTACACCAAGTGTGAGCAGGAGCGGCAGCCCTATAGCTTTGTAGTTGCACATATGACCGAGAATCTCTACAACTTTTATCCATTGGCATTTTTATAGATATGTTGCCCACTTATTACACACACATACATACAAATAATGCCTGTGCCCTGTCATTTTTTGTTTATACCCTGGCAACTGGTGACCAGCATATCAACAGGGTGGGAAATCTCCATTGAGTTTTACTCCAGACTTTAAAGAAACCATACAAGGTCCTGAATTCTGCTCTCAACATAAAAGTGCAGAATCTTGGATAGCTCCTTTAAAGTCTGGACTAAAAGCCGAAATAGATTTAATCCCCTACAGACACAGGAGCCACCAGCCGGCACTGTTTCTTTTACCACCTGACATTCGGAGTGCTGTCTAGAGAGGCACACAAACTAGGTCAGATTTCAAGCAGCTCTGTGGATTACATTATTGAATTGGTCCGTGGAGAAAAACAAGAAAGACCTTAATGGAGAAAGTGCACCTTTTGGTGGCTTGTTTTACTTGTAACTTTGGAAGCTGAGAGATTGTTTGAAATGTCCTGCAGTGACAGGAATGAAGGCTGGGCATGTAATGAGGAGGAGGCCAGCAACGGGGATTCCTACAATGTGGAGAGAGAGAGAGAGAGAGAGCAAAGCAAAGCAAAAGATTTCCAAACCTTCTGTCAGTATAATGGAAATCCACACCAGTTCCAAGGCAAAGAGATTGTCAACAGAGGGCTGATAAACCTCCTCCCCAAGGTTCAATAATCACAACTCCTGGTGGCCTTTCTGGAGGGAGGCAGGAGCTTGTGATACCTGGAGTTTAGTTGATTGAATCTCAGCTTTATTAGCAGTGACGGCATAATCTTTTGCAGATGATCACACAAGGAGGTCTCCAAATGGCCTCTTCTGTTCACCACAGGTTCCTTTCCACCCTGTCCCCATGGTCCAACCCGGTCAGATCCCATGACCCCCACCCCACCCTCTTAAGCTCCCATAGATCCAATTTACCTGGCAGAAAACACTAAGGTCATTTCCACACGAGCCTGTTATAGCGTGATGATTCCACTTTCAACCTCTTATGGAATCCTGGGGTTTGCAGTTTCGGGAGGGGCCGGGAGGCCCCTCCTGAAACTGCAAACCCCAGGGTTCCATAGGAGGTTGAAAGTGGAATCATATGCTATAACAGGCTCGTGAGGAAATAGCCTAAGATTCTCCAGGGACTCACTTTACAGTGTGCTGATTTCCTGGCATTATTCCTGTCCACTTCACACACTGCCTTCGGGCCTTAGTCATCCAGTCTGCCTTTTACAAACTAAGTCTGTGAGAGGTTCAACCATGCTGCCTTAGTTATGGAAAGAACATTTGCTGACTCAGCAACAGCTAACTGAGATGTTTTATGGCCTTCAGAGAATTTTTCTAACAAGAGGCCCTGTCATGGCCACTTTGTGCATTACTTTTTATTATTTTAATATACAGCCAATGGATATTAAAAGCAGCCTTAGAAGTGCCAAGTCAGAATGTGATTTAAAAAAGAAAACCTAATAAAAAAATAGATATGTATATGTGGGCTTTGAGATTGGCTGTACCCACTGGTAGAGCAGTATTATTTTATTTTTTGAAGTATTTTATTTTTTTTAAGTATCGGAGCTTGCTTGACACTCCCTGTAGCAACTCCCAAAGGAGAGTTGCATATCTTCCAATATTTCACAGATGCAAACTGGAACATGTGTAATGAAGCAAGTGTAGTGTGGTCAAGATGGCAAAAGTTATGGGCGGGAAAGATCACACAGGCTTAGAGCGACTGCAGCAGTTCGCTTTTACCTGAGCCTACTGGGAAGGACAAAATTCTGCCCCCTCTTTTCCTACTGAGTTGAGAATGGACTACTTTTGCACTCAGTTTGCAGCAATGGAAGAAAGCGGAGGACTAAGGGGGAACTGGAAGCCAATCCTGTTGCTCCACTGAGCTAGATTTCTTTTTTCTTAAGAAAAAGCTGCTTTAAATACCTGGAAGCTTCTAAGCAAGACATTTTGAGTTTAAATAGGGCACAAAGACCTTTTAACACCCCACATCGCTATTACTGCGTATACATTAGCAAGAACAATAGAACATAAGTCGACACCAGGGTCATTCCCATTGGGCAGTTGTAGGCAATGTTAAACCTGCTATTAAAACAAAATGTCAGCTACAACCAGCAGGGAATGCCAGAAGGTGAGTTCTTGGTCCAGAGGTGAAGCTCAGGATGCTACAGCTGGCAGCCACCATTTTGATTTCTCCAGAGTCCTGATACGAAAATGATCTGCAGAAAAGCTACATCAGGGATCCTAGAGGCATTGTGGGGAATTAAAATGGCAAACACCAGAAGAAGAGTTTAGTGGCTAGATCAGCGGTTCTCAACCTGTGGGTCGCTACCCCTTTGGGGGTCGAACGACCCTTTCACAGGGGTCGCCTAAGACCATCGGAAAATACATATTTCCGATGGTCTTAGTCTCCATTCCCTCCTTGGTGGTGGTGCACAAGCGCGAGCCACGCACTCGTGTCCTCCTGCCCCCTGTTCAGAAGGAACTGAAATTGCTCCCCTTCTCCACTACCGAGAGAACCTCCCATCTGACGGGCCAGCTTGGGGGGGCAACGGCAGCATGGGGGCAGGCCCCCTCCTCGCCGCGGCCCCTGCCCCACTCGCCATGGAGGGGGGCGCTGCAGAAGAGCCGGGGAGCCGCAAGGCGGCGCTTTTCCGGGGGCGAGCTGCGATTCCTCCCCCCCCCGGCCAAGGTTGACACTCTGGAAACTTTTCCTACACTGCCCCCCCCCAGCGGAAACGAGAGCAAAGCAGAAGCAGAACCTGAGGGGGGGGTTCTAGGAGTTTTTTCCCAGGGGAGCCGCGCGGATCCTCTTTCCCCCCCTGCCAGCCCCCGCCCCCTCATTCCTGGCTGCCGAGGCGGCCTTTGCCGGGAGGGGGAGGCATTGTAAATAATAAATAAATAATTTTATGGTTGGGGGTCACCACAACATGAGGAACTGTATTAAAGGGTCGCAGCATTAGGAAGGTTGAGAACCACTGGGCTAGATGATCATATGACATTGTATTTTAGAGTGAAGGGGAGGTTTTTGGGAGGATTTTTGAGAGTGAGAAAAAAATTCTTCTTGCTTTGCTCATAAATAAAAGAAATAATGTGAAGGGAAGGTTTTGTTTTTTAGATCAGACTTTATTTAAAGAATTGCTGAGCTGCCGATCTCTTCCCTTTTACGACCACACAACTTCCTGTTTTATAAAAATACCTCCTGCAACTGAAAGGAAACTCCAGATTAAGTGCAAGAATCCAAGTTGCCAATGGCATCCATTCAATCTATCTATGACTTGATAAGGCAGAGTTTTGATTGCTGTGGGTGAAGCAGCCTTCTTTTGGTTTCTAAAATCTATAACAATTCTCTAGAGGGGAACAAATATGAAGAAGGAAACAGCAGCATTATAGTTGCCTCTGGGAAGGTCAGAATAAGAAGAGAAGAGAGAGGGTGGATAATGTGAATTCTGCGGATAATGACAGTTTTACATTCTTTAGGTATCTAGGCTTTCTCCAGTTCAATGGGAATTTTGAGACACAAGAGCAAAGAAATCAAAAAATTCCATGCAACATCCAGGAATGTACTAAAAAAAACACAGCATGCTACCAATAATAGTGAATTGCAGTGCAGATGCTGCAGTCCTCCATGGAGACTTGCTGTGTGCCTTCAAGTTGATTCTGGCTTAAGGCGAAATCTCAACTGTCACAGGGTTTTCATGGCAAGATTTGTTCAGAGGGATTGTGCCTTTGACATCCACTGAGGCTGAGAGAGTGTGACTTGCCCAAGGTGACCCAGTGGTTTCCATGGCTGAGCAGGGATTCAAACCCCGCTGTCCAGAGGCATCCAACAGGCAAATCACTACACAACACTGTCTACTTCTTCTTCCCATATACACTAAGATTAGGGTTGTTAGTTTAGAACCATGCCAGGCTTAGTGGGCCAATACTTGAGACTTAGAGACAGCCCTGGCAATGTCATTAAGCATTATATATCCAGTACCAACCACAGTTGCTCACAGCTTGTCTTTCAAACACACACACACACAGAATTTATTTTTGTTTGGAAATTGGGGCCATTTCTGCACTAGACTGTTATAGTGCTATTATTCCACTTTCAAATCCTGTGGAATTCTGGGGTTTGTAGTTTCCTGAGGCCAAACAGCTCTCTGGCTGAGAATTCCAAATGCTCCTCCCTAAACTGCCAACTCCAGGATTCCATAGGATGTTGAAAGTGGAATAATAGCACTATAACATGTAGGGCGGAAATGGCCTAAGAGAGAAATCTTAACTAAAGGAAGTGTTCCCGGATCAAGGTGAAATAGGGAAATTATTTCTTCTCTCTCATTTAGTGAAATGCAGTAAGGAACAGTGAAACTCACATTAGCTAATTCTGAACCAATAATTACTGTAATAGGATTTGTTTGTTTGTTTATATTATCTTATATCCCGCCTTTCTCCCAGCACAGAATCCAAGGTAGTATACAATGATTTAAAAGCACAATACAATTTTATAAACTCTTAGTACAAAAATCAAAACACAGTTAAACTAAGCTTTTGTTTAAAACACAACTTAAAAACAGTGTTTAAAAGATGCTTAAAGCACAATAAAATAAAAACTATACACCTCTTATTAAAAGCTCTAACTGCAACAAATATACTAAAAACCAAATGCCAATGAAATAAAAAGGTCTTTCCCTGCAGGCAGAAAGATAGCAGCAAGAGGGCCAACTAGACCTCCTAGGGAAACAAGTTCCACAATTTGGGAGCAGCCACTGAGAAGACTCTGTTCTATATCTTCACCAAAATAATCTGCATCTCATCATGCTGGGGGAAGACTGATGTTTGTTCTTACTATTCAGTCAGCAGTCCAAGTGCAAACGATGGATTATCAATTTCAAGGCCCCTGTTTAGGGTTCTTTCTCTTTAAACTGGATTTCAGTTGAGAACACGATTGGTGCAACCAGTAGGTAAACTAGGCAGCCAGCTAGGTGAGAGGTGAGCAAAGTACATCCCTCCAGGTATTATTGGACTGCAACTCCCATCATCCCTAGCCAGCATATTCAATGGCAAGAAATGCTGGTAACTGCCAGCCAACAACTTCTGCAAGGGCACATTTTGCACATTATGTACCTTCAAGTTGCCTGTTGACTTGTGGCAACCCCATGAATTACAAAGAATACTCAGAAGTGCTAGTTCCTTTCTCTGAAATATAGCTCACAGCATCTGGTATTCATTGATGGTCTCCCATCCATGTACTAACCAGGACTGACTCTACTTAGCTTCCAGTATCAGATGGGCTCTGGTGCTTTGATTCTATTTTGGGCCTTAAGGCACATTTGTCCACCCTTTATATAAGTGTCCACCTATTAGGCAGAGTTAGATACCCACCTCAGGAAATCAAGGTTGAGGGATGGTGAATCACATGCTCAGCTTCTCCCTGGTAGGATCCCCAGCTAGCCTTAAACAACTGGTACATGGCACTCCAGCGCCAGCCAGGTCCTAAATTCTTGGCACTAAAAGGGAGGAGCAGGGAGTATCTATCATCTTGGTAGGATTGCCACATCTCAGGACCTTGCCCAGAGTCTAAAGGCCTAGATTTTCCTTGCTTCTCTTCAGAACAGTAGGAAGGAATCTCAGGGTGAACGTGCAGTCTTGAAAAATGTGTGTTTGTGTGTGTTCTCCTTTGCACTTGTCCTTTCTTTAATTTGAAAGTAACTGTGGTTGGTGCTTAATGTATCATCCTTAATGATACCACCTCTAATCTTATTTGCAGTCCTGATCGTCACTAATGCAAGTGTGTAGGGGGTAGATTAATTTACCCAAAAACAACATGATGGCTGGCATTGTATATTGTAGTTACAGATTAATAACTTATGGCTGCTTTCTTCCTGAAAAACTTCTGAGCCTCCAGCTTTAATCGGCAGAAGTGTGATGTTTTATCAAGCAGGTCTGTTTAAGAGTCTCTTTCAGGATCAAAACTTGGTTTCAGACTATAGATATATCTATATATATATTATATATTCTTCCCCCTCCCCAGTCTTGAAGAAGCTGATGTCCTTGAACTGGGAAGTGTCCTGAGCAATAAATACAGTAGAGGACACAAAAGCAACATGGGTGCATTGCAGGGCCTTGTCCTCAGGGGAGCGCATGTAAAATATCAGTGTTTCTGCAACAGCAAAGGGAAGAAGCATTCTTTGAAGGAGTTTGTCTGAGAAACAAGGAGGAAGGGTGAGATTGGGCAGGGGGACACAGAGAGAAGGGCTGCAAGCTCCTTTCTGTGTGTGGAGTGCATCTTAGACACTAGCTGAGGGAGCGGAAACTGGAGACTTACAGATTCATTACTTCTCCAGATTCAGCTATGCTACATATTGACATAATTGTAAATATACCCTGAATCCCACCTTAAACTCTAGGGAGCAGCTGTGAGTGATGAAGGTCTGTTCTGTTAAATGACACACAGCAGGATGACACTTCCAGCAAGTCAAGCTGCAACAAACAGAAGCAGGACCACTGTCACAATTTCTTGTTGGACTGCAGATGGCTGGCAAGAAAGGGCTGGAAATGTCATCGTGCTGTGCTCCATTGCCAGCAGAACAGACCTCTATTACCCTGTCTAGCTGCTGGCTGTTAGGATTGGTTTGAGGGGTATGTCCTGGTGAGGTAGTCTGAAATGAGCAATTCAAACCCATTAGCTTTACAAAACATTTGCTCCTGCTAGAGATGAAAAGTACTAGCACTGGCTTGTTGTTTTGGAGCAGCATAGGTACACCCATATTTAGATTCTTTGGGAGATTTGCTACAGGGACTGTTGTGATAAGCATCCATACTTCAAAATTTACCACTGCACCACTGGCCCCAAAAAAGAATTTTGAAGGAAAAAGACAACAACCCTTTGGTTTGATTCAGCAAGGCAGTGCTTTTTCTTTCATAAGTAATTGGGCAAGAGGTCAATGTGAGTTCATCCCAGTTTATTAAATTACAAGGCACTGTAAAGGTGTCTTTGGAGTAGTTATTCCAGAATCAACATTCCCATGGAAGTTCTCAAAAGTACTATAAGTCTAGGACACTACACAAGATTTTTCCAGTTCATTTGGCAGTTTATAGCCTGCTTAAATAATCTTCAAAGCACTGATCTCTGATTTGTCCCATGAAAGTCACTATGCAGAAATAAAGCAGCTCCTAACAGACACTTTCATGTATTATAGAGCTCGAACAGGAGGGTTGCTAGTGAAATTCTGGCAGTGCTAGGAAATGTTGCTTTTTAAAAAACTATACTTCCCAGAATCCTCCAGCCAGCTTGAAAATGTAACTTTTCCAAGCTCTGAATTGAAGCACATCAGAGAGTGGCTGTTCGTTATAAAATGTGAGAACCTGAGGGGAAGAAAATCAAGAGTTGTCAGCAGGCAACCTGCTTACACGCTCAAGTTGCAATCACATCCCTCCCATGGTATGAATTTCATCAGGAGATTGCGGAAATCCTTCTCCTTGTGCAGTCTACTAATGCCATGAATAATTTTTCCAAGGGAAATGGCAGCAGTCCCGTTGGTCAAGTGTCTAGACAAAGCACTAATATCCGGTATGAGGCACAATCTCATACTCATCAGGGAAAGAGATTGCATGACTTAAGAGAGCTATGCAGCAGAAGAAAATAAAGAGATGGCATTTGGCCTAAAGCTGCCAGCCTGTATTCTGCCCAGAAGCAAATGGGTTGAAGAGGGACACAAAGGGAAGGGCAAGGGTTAAACAGGACCAGGAAGCTTTTCCCAGGGGTGTAGATATGAATGTATTTAAATTTATTTATTAAATTCATATCCCACTTTTCTCCTGAAAGGTGGCTGATAACATAAACTTAAACAAGGTACATGAATTAGAGAGCCAGTGGGGTATAGTGATTTGAGCATTGTACAACGACCCTGGAAACCAGAGTTCAATTCCTTGCTTGGCCATGGAAAACCACTGGGTGACCTTGGGTGTGTCACACACTCTCAGCCCCCAGAAAACCCTGTGATAGGTTCACTTTAAGGTTGCGTAAGTCAGAAATGACTTGAAAACACACAACAACAACAACAACAACAACAACAAACATGAATTAAAACCTTGTGATCAAAAAGTTTTTTTAAAAAAATAACTAAACACTATAAGCTACCATAATAAAATACTAATACTTTAATACAATATAAAAGCATGTCAATAAAAATGCAGCACTAGCACCTTATTAAAGAACTTTCCAAATAGCCACTTAGCCATAAAATGCTTGTTCAAATAAAAAAAGAACTTTGCTTGATGGTGGAAGGGGACCAAGGAAAAGGCCAGCCTAGTTTCCCATGGCAGACAGTTCCATGGCCTGAGAGCAACCACAAAGAATGCTGTCTCCCATGTCCTCATCAAATACATCTGTGATGGTGGTGGAATCAAGAAAAAGCCCTTCCCTAAGGAGCCAGTGTGGTGTAGTGATTTGAGCATTGGACTACAATCCTGGAAGCCAGGATTCAGTTCTCTGCTTGGCCATGGGAACTCACAGGGCGACCTAAGGTCTCTCTCTCTCTCTCTCTCTCTCTCTCTCCTCACACACACACACACACACACACACACAAGAGTCTCCAGAAAACCCCATGATAGGGTTGCCTTAGGGTTGCCATAAGTTGGAAATGACTTGAAGGTACACAGCAACAAGGATCTTAAAATTCAGGCAGACTCATATAAAGCAATATGGTGTTTCAGACAATCTGAACTTAAGCCACAAAGAGCTTTATAGTTCATAACCACGACTTCAGCAACTTCCATCATCACCCAGTGTGGCACTGGGGATGGTGAGAGTTGTAATCCAACTCACTTTGAAAGTTCCAGTTTGGTGTCAGCTGATCTAAGGTGAGGGTGGAAAGGAGCCTAAGGTTGGGCCATCATTTAGAGAGGGCAGAAGACACTATATGCATTCCCCCTGTCTCAGACTACTGTACAAGTTCCAGGGTCGGGGGGCAGGTCATAGTTCAGTGGTATGTGCCAAAGATGCCAGATTTGGTCTGTGATAGAATATTTCCAGGTCAGGATAGGTAATATCTCTGCCTGTAGCCCTGGAGAGCTAATGCCAATCTGCACCAGGAGTGTGTTTTTTCATTCTTGTACCATCCATGTGCTGGTTGATGTGACGTCATGTTACTTTGGGGTATTTTTTTCCACCAATGCCCCTCAAAATGGTCACTTTTAAAAGCTTTGGAGAAGGTTGTAGGAGCTCAAGTTCTCAACATCTGGAGAGCCAACATGCTCCCCAACCTTGAAATAAGATGGTAACAATTTGTATTGGCAAATTCCATTGAGGTTAGGGCAGATCATCTTTTAGTCTATGCTAATTTGGAGGAGTGAGCTGCTACCTCTGGGACCAAAAAGCCTATGGAATGAGGTCACCAAATTTTTTCTGCCTGCCTTCAGAACTTCCAGGGATTGCATAAGGGATGACTCTTGGCTTGGAAAAGTTGACTGCCGTGTTGGCAGGCGGATTATTAGAGTTGTAGTCCAAATCAGTAACTGCTCCAAACTCTCTTTGTATGTGCCTTCAAGTTGCCTGTTGACTTATGGTGACCCCATGAATTCCATAGCATTTGTTTATGCAAGGAATAGTCAGAGATGTCTATTGTCAGTTCCTCCTTCTGAAATATAGCCTACAGCACCTGGTATTTGAGCTCTGTAGTGACCAGCATTTTTGTTTTGTTTTTTTCTGAAGAGGATTTAGAGAAAGCCCTTTATGGAGGTTTCAAATTGTTGTTAACTGTTGTCAAGTTGGCTTCAAAATATGGCAACCCTATGAATAAGAAACCTCCAACTCACCCTGTTATCAACAGATCTGCTCAGCTCTTACAGACTCAAGGTTGTGGACCTTTGATTGGGTCTATCCATTTGTAATATGGTCTTCCACTCTTCCTTAGCATGGTGTAGTGGTCTGACTGTTGGATTACAATTCTGGAGACCAGGGTTAGATTCCCTACTCAGCCATGGAAACCCACTGGGTGACCTTGGGTACATCACACACTCTCAGCCCCTAGAAAACCCCATGATAGTTTTGGCTTTGGGTCACTGTAACTCAGAAAGGACTTGAAGGCACACAACAGCAACTTCCTCTTTTCCTATTGCCTTCTATCTGACCAAATATCAGTGTCTTTTCTAATAAAGTCATATCTTCTCATAATACGTCCAGAGGACAACAGTCTTGGCTTAGTTATCTTGATTTCTAGGGAGAGTTCAGGTTTGATTTGCTCTAATACACATTTATTGATCTTTTTGGCATTCCAGGGCATCTGTAGAACTCTCCTCTAGCACCCCATTTCAGAAGAGTTGGTTCTCTTCTTATCTTCACTGCCCAGCTTTCACAACCACACATAGAAATCAGAAATACAATGGTGTAAGCCATCTTGATGTTGGTATTCAATTATATATTTTTACCCTTGAGGATCTTGTCTAGTTCCTCAATCCAGAGGATTCAAGAGTAGGAAGCAAATTCTGCAGTAGGCATGTTAGTATGTGTGGCCACTGAGCCTGCCTAAAAACATAGGACTTTTCTTGGTGTCCCTTCTTCCTCCATTCCTAAAGACTTTTGGATTTCTGCAAATTAAAAATTAAGCCAGCTGTTTGCATTAGTCCTAATCAGTTGATTAAATCTGCAAGAAATTTGCATGTCAATTACAATGACTCTAAAGAGAGAAAACATTCATCTTTGCTTTCAGATGATACACTGAAGTTTAGGGGTGGGGGCATTTAGAATTCTAAGTCAGAAAGCTGCCAGTAAACTACAAACTCCAGAATTCCACAGGATGATGAAGGTGGAATAATAGCACTATAACAGTGTAGGAAATGGCCCTAGTCTTGCATTCAAATCACTACACCACACTGATTCTCCACTTCTATTTACCAGAATGGAGTGTCTACCACACTCTGAGGGTGTATATTCCACTGTCAAACAGCTCTTACTATCAAAAAGTTCATCCTAATGTTTAAGTGAATCCCTTCCTTGTAATCTGAATGCACTGGTTTATAACCTAGACTCTCGAATAGCAAAAAAGCCCAAGCTCATTCCACTTTCTACATCACACAGGCAAAGACAACATAGCCAATGGTGTGGAATGCTAGAAGCTGCAGTTCACCAACATTTGCAAGAGTGCACAATTCTTACCCTGGCCTGATGACTTTTAGCCTAAACCTCCAGACCAGCCCTCCCCAACCAGTGATGTGAAGCGCTACTATTCATCCTAATGACTCCCTCACACACATAGAGCCACATCCACAAGGAGGGTCCAAAATGCAAGCTATTGTGTCACTCCATCCCCACAAACAAGTTCTAGCAGCTCTTGCCTCAAGGAGAAGCAGATCTTTGGCCTCTTCAGTACCAAGCTACCTCTGAAACACCTCAATGGGAATGGCTTCTGTCAGGAGAGGTGGCTGGGGGTAAAAATTCCATATTCTTCCTGCTATTGTGAGGATTGTGGTTAAGCTTGGAGGAAACAAAGAAGCCTGCAGGAGATGGCAGATAATGCCATCATCTCTGCTAATCAACATGTCTCAGTGCTTTGAATGGAGCTCCACACCATTTCATGCCCTCCAGAAGTTTCTGTTTGCCCTCAACCTGGAGGCAGGGATATAGCTGTATGGAGGGGAGCAAAATGAGATTATTGTCATCCAATGAGAATCCTATCAACCACTACCCAAGTACAATTATCCTTCGCTTCCCAAATTTCTTGCATGGCAGTAATTTAAAACTTCAGTTGAGCATTTAGAAATACAGTTCAGGCATCCAAAGGAAACAGGTAGGAAAAGTTACCAAGGGAATGTGAACACAGTAAATACAAGAGTTCTAGGTGTGAATGATTTCCCTGTCCAAGGTGGCAATACCCTAATTTTGCCCCTCTCCCAGTAGCAACCCCCTGCCCAGTGGGGAATATTGGGAGGTTTTAGGGACCAGATTATGAGGAAGGCTATGCTAATTCTGAATTCCTGGAAGAGTTCCACAGTAGTGAACCAGAGGGGGAATACATAGTGCACATGTATAGCAGTTGTATACCACCTTAACCACCATGGCTCCATTTCATGGCATCCTGAGATTTTTAATTTGCTGAGATACTTAGAACTCTCTAGCCATTTCCCTCAATGACAACATCAGCGCTCTCTGGCAGAAAACTGTAAGCACCTCTCAGAACTACAAATTCCATAATTCCATAGCATAATAGCAGATGAAAATGCTGTAAGTGCATAGTGTGGATATACCCAAGAGGGAAGGCACCCTGTTGCTAGCATAATCCAAGGGGATTGTCTTATCTTCCTGTACTGACTATATCTCAAATAAATTAAGCTGCCACTTGGAAGTCTAGGCACATTAATATTCCCAGACTGATTAAGCAAAGATACTCAGGTGGATCTGTGATGATATAACTCTATTCACTGCATAATGTTACCAGTGGTGGCTCCTGTCTCCCATGTTGGTTCAGGTTTTAAAAACAGAGTAGACTCACTGCACCACTGACAGGGGAGCCAACAGCTGCCACTGGATGGGACTAAATAAAAGTTTGTTCAATGTGGGGCACAATGGCCTACATGCAATTACTAATCCCGATTTAGGTAAACCCATTGAATCAATTGGATTTATGCAAGTTTTTATTAACCATTCAGCAGTTGATTCAAGGTGTCTATTCTAAGTGGAGTTAGCAACTGGATTTACGAAATGGCATTTGCAGCATTCCCACTGAAATGAATCAGAACTGCAAGAGTGTTTTAGGTCATTGCTGTGAGGGCATAATTCCAAATGGTTGCACCCCTTGGACTGATAGCATCCAATGGGCCCGGGATCTAGTTCAGTTAGGAAAAACCACAAATACTGTATGCCAAAGATTAAGCCCCACTAGACTTAGAAGGACTTATTTCTGAACACAACGTGTATTAAAAAGCCATAGCACAAGGCAGGTGATACTAACTTCTAAGGCAGTCTTTTTGAACCTGGAGCTCTTCAGATATGCTGGTATTCAATGCCTTTTGCTCTTTGTTTACATAGCCCTCTGGATTCTTTACATCTACTTTTTCACACTTCTGTGCCAAATAAATTGGACTCTATAACATTATATATT
This sequence comes from Ctenosaura bakeri, assembly GCA_948474755.1. Lineage (NCBI taxonomy): Eukaryota > Metazoa > Chordata > Lepidosauria > Squamata > Iguanidae > Ctenosaura > Ctenosaura bakeri. Next base: position 376,343 of record CAOLHI010000694.1, read on the forward strand.
GGGCATCCTTTTGTAATCTAGTACACTCCAAATTTGTCTTGACTACTAACTGGGGATAATGGGAGACATAATACCAAGGAATCTGCAGGTTATCCAGCTGGAGAACACTTTTTGTCAAGTTTGATCTCAATTCTCATTTGTTGATCTGAAGCCAATGCATATCCCTGAAAACTTAATATTCCCAAAAAGCTGATTAAGAGCACAATACCAGATTATAAATTAACCATTTTATTGAATATCAATAAATTGCATATAATTTTTAATATATATATAAAAAGTTTTTAATCAGTATAAAATTGTGGCACAAAAATATATAAATACCAGTGTACCTTTGAAATGTAAACATACCCTTTTTCTTTCTTTTTCTAGTTTTACGGTGTGGAAACAATGTACAAAAGAAAAAGATGCATTCAGGCGGCACCTGTCAATATGCCCATAAATAGCCATTTTGGCACACACCTGTCAATGGGCAGCCCTCTTTGCACAGGCTAGCTATTGTATCACCGGACAAGTGCCTGCTATTAGTCACAGTTCTTTTGAGGAAAAAAAAAAGCAGTTGTTCAAAGAAGTCATATTAACAGGTGCTTGAGTGCATAGCTGCTCTGTAAACAGGAGTCTTGGTTTGAAATGGCTACCCAATGCCTTCCCAGAGAGACATTGTTAATCTTTTGAGGCATTGCAAATTAGCATTGTGCTGGTGGGAAAAGCAGCTGCCTCAGAACGAACACAACACTGTATTACTGCATAGTTATACCTTCTGGGGCAAGTGGTGCATAAACAATGGTAGCAGTGAGAAAGATAGAGAGAGAGATTGGCTGTGGCAGCACAACAGGCGGGTGCTAACACTTTTTTCTTTTTATTTAAAGGCATTTCAGTTCAGGGTCAACCATTTCCATAAATCTATTATATTCTCACTTCCCCCCTACACACAAACATCCTCAAAAGAAAAAATACTGTTATCCTTCAGGCCAGTTAGGTGCAAGGTTCAATCCTGAGAGATGCAGAGCACCTTCCAAACATTCCTACACATGATTAAAACCTTTTTTCTAAAAAAAAAATACCATAGTGATGGCCTTCTAGCTTAAGATGGCTTTTAAAGAGATAGGGGAGAATTCACAGAGGATAAGACTTGATGGCTATTCATACACACAGAACCCCCCCCAACCCCAGCAGAACCTCCATATACAGTGGCAGTATATCTCCAAGGACCAGAAGCTTGCAAAAAAGAAAGGAATAAGAGGTAGTCCAGCCATTCCTTTCATGCTCCTCTTTGGAGTTTCCAGAAGCACTGGGCTTTTAGGAAATGGAATGTTACAGATACACCTTGGTCAGAGAGTTCAGTTAGAGGTTCAGTGGAAAACATCAGCACACTTGTCATTTTGTAAAACCAGCCATTTGTAGCAAAACAATGCAGTCCTGCACCTACTTGAGTCAAGAAGCATTTTGATACTGCCAGAAGAAAGAGATGGGGCAGGAGGGATGGAAATAAGTCTTTTAAGGCTGCCTCAAGAGCAACAAAAGTACACGTATGGTGCTTTAAGGCTTGAAACAGTTGGAAATATCAGTTCAATATACACTGTCCTGGCAAGTTCAACTCAACGGAAACTATCTTCCTACAGACACTAGTTAAAATACATGTATTTGCATGGAGGAGTCCGTGGCATTTTGCAGGGTGGAGGAGACCTTTTAGCGTGTTCCAGTGCAGCCTGTTTCTTCATGTTTGTGGAGAAGGGACATTCGTGAGAAAGTCCGGGAGCAGGTTTTGCATTGATACTTCTTGACATCTGAATGGGTCTGCAGGTGGGCACGGAGGTTTGAGCGGTCAGCAAACGCCCTATTGCAGTGTGTGCAGGAAAATGGTTTTTCACCTAAAAAAAGAAGAGGACAAAGGCCTTGTAAGTAAAATTCAAGCACCCAAATCATTGTTGAGTTTTACCAGAAGAAACAAATCATGATAAAACAAAAATCAAAAAGTGACTTTTTACAACCTACAACTGTGATTCACAAAGCATAGGAAGCTTACTTTTTTGGATCACAACTCCAAGTGATCATGCTGGCTGTGGGATTCTGGAAGCTATAATCCAAAAAGTAACATTTCCAGTCTTTGTATCTAAGTAACATGGGCAGTGTGACATAAAAGTAGAGCCACTTAAGCTTCTTATACCAACTGCAGACACAAATAATTGTTTGGAAATAAATGACACCGAAACTGGTAGGACTTATTTCCATATAAATAGAGGTGCAGAATGGCAACTTCAGATCAAGTGAGCACACAGATCCCAAGCACATTTACTTAGAAATAAAGTCAACAGTCACAATCTAGCTGAGGTTAAGCACCTTGAAACACCCTTACATTCACAGAGAATGAGCAAGTCAACATACTCATACCTGTACAGATAAATCCACTTCCTCCTCCTATATGAGCTTATCCTTCCTCTGAGACAGCATACCCCAGCACCCAGAAAGGCTGGGCTGGTGAATAGATGAGACAGGGCTTTCTCTGCAGTGACCTCCAGCTATAGAACTCTGTCCCAGGCTGATTCCCCATCTATCCAAGTGGACATCCAAGATTACATTTTATATGGCCATGTAAACCTGGTGTAACTTTGGGGGATTTTTCTTTAGAAAAGATACCGAGTTTTGAAAACTGTTTTAAAATAAAGTTGTTGTTTTTTTAAAAAAACTGTTGTGCATCACTTTAGGTGCCTTGGTGGGCTGGGTGGGGCAACAAACAAGTATTAATGCTGTGCTGTTGCTATCAGTAACAAATTTCTCCTGTTGCATTAAAGGCTGGATTGTGCCCATGGATTCTAATAGGCTTGATTCAGCAGACACGCTCAGAATTGCAAGCATCAATTCTGCATAGTGCAAAATGCAAAGAGTTATCACCAGCCAACTCATGGCAGCAGCAACGTCTATGCAAAAAGGTGAAGCTTTTACTGGCCTCAGTTTGGCAAGGTTCACACAGTACTAAGTAAGACTGTATCCCTTCTGAATTTTTTCTCCTATCCCTCCTTCCCTTCTCCTCACCCCACCCCACCTGCTCCTTCTTGCTAAAAAGACTAAAGGGAATGAATTCTTGTCAGAGAAATTCTTTTGGATCTAACCAACAGGCATGCTCAATTGGGAGAACACAATTAAGTCTTTCTGGCTTCCTTCAGGGCATCATCTTTTACTATGTTTTAAGCTGGTGTGAAATCGGCACCAAGTAACAATTAAACTGTTCTCGCATCCACCCACCCAAATACAAAAGCTGCTTGGAAGGAGATGCATTGTAAATGTGATACTCCTTGGATTAAAAGCTAAAAAAGCTTTCCACAGGGCCAGCAGCTGGGGAGTCTGGTGTTTAGCCCCAGGGCATTACAGTAACAGGTGCATGAAGGGAAGGGCAGCATTGCTACATTAAAGCACCTGCTAAGGCAAAACCAGCAGAGCCTTGCTCCAGCCCCCATTTCTATGGACCTTTCCCTGCTGCCCCACGCCTCCACACTCCATTAGGCAAACAATGCAAATCAAGAAGGACTAAAAGGATGTCTCTCAAGGGCTCCTTTTGTGAGGAGAAACAAGCTTAACTTTCTTGAAAGTCTTCAGAAAGGAGAGGGAATGTTTTCAAAGCTGGCTCAAGGAGGCAGCTACCTTCAATTGAAGTAGGAAAAGGGTTTGTCTCCCACCCACCCACGCACGCCACCTCCCCACCACACCAATCCTGAGGAACATTTAACACCTCATGGGCTGCTAGCTAGACAAGAAAGAGACAAGGGAGGGAGGGGGCTGTCTGGCGTTTTAAACCCAAGAGGAGTATTTCACCAGCCAAGGGAAAGAAGAGCAGGCCTCAGCCATGGTGTTGACATTATACATGCCTTCAGTGTTGGATTGCAAGGCCGGCACAAAACCCTTTCAATCCAATCAGCCCTTTGTGCACAGAATGACTCAAGGCTGATTCACATGACTGAGTGCCTGCTGAGCTGGTTGTGTCTAAGCTCAGTTTGCCTCATGGTTGATGTGGTGATTTGGTCACAGCACCCCCCCTTGCTACAGTCCCCAAGCTACTGGGACTCTACAAACCCAGAACAGCATGGAATGAGCAAAGAAAGGAAAGAAGCTGGATTGGAATGAAGATTAATGGGATAACAAGTTTGTGATGTGTATCTAGCAGCCCCAAATACAAGGAACACCTAGGGCTGGCCAACATTTGTAAATCTTTTCTGATGCACAGGTTTGCAAATGGGGATTTGAGACATCCCAAAACCTTTGGAGCACAAATTAAGGTGTTGGGATGGGGGACAGTCAGAAAGAAGCACTTGGAAAAGTTACTTTTTTAGACTACAGCTCCCAGAACCCACTGCCTGCCCCCCAACATGCTGGGAATTGTGGTGGAAAAGTAACACTTCCAAGCTCAGAGAAATAACTTCTTTGGGAAGTCCTTATCTCTTCAGATAAGCTATATGCGGTATTGACTTGAATCAGGTTGATGAAATAGTGAAGGGACTGGAAAAAGAAAGAAAGAGAAGAAATTAGAGCACACAAATGAGGAGGCAACTTTACCAGTATGTGTTCTGATGTGGCCCTGCAGGAGCCACGGCCTGGAGAAAGCTTTGCCACAAATTTTGCACACACAGGGTAAGGTATGGCTTCGGATGTGCATCTTGAGGGCTCCCAGGCTCACGTATTCCTTCTCACAGTACTTGCAGCTGAAAGATTTCCTGGTCTGGGAATCGCAGTGCAACTGTCTGTGTTTGGAAAGGCCCGCAAAGGTTGAGTAGGACTTGTTGCATTGGCCACAGTGGAATTTCTCCGCTTCAGTGGCAGATGAGGCCGGGCTGGGTGGATCAGAGGTCGTCTTGCCATCCTCCTCTTCACTGGACAGAGAGGTCAGGTCCAGCGGCTTTGCGTCAGGACTCGGAGGAGAGGCTGCAGCTTTCTGGTATTCTGGCTCAGAGGTAAAGAAACTGGAAAAGACTCCTGTGTCCCATGCAAGCGAAGGGTAGTGAGGGCCCGTGGTGAGGAGATCTGGCTGGGGGAAGGCAGACAGGGGGTACTTCTCATAAAATAATGGGGACACAATCACTGCAATAGAAAGAAGAAAATAATGAAAATGTATGCATGCACCACTGGATTCAATCAAGACAGGTACTGTATTTTTCTACTACCTCCACAGACTCTTTAGAAAGGAGCTCACCAGAACTTAGTTCGAGAATAGTCGTGCACACACGCACACGCATGCACACCACTCTCCCAGAACCCATTCTGAGTACTATGACTCAGACCATTGCCGCACTACACTGCTATAGTGTGACTATTCCACTTCCAACATCCTGTGGAATCCTGGGACTTGCAGTTTAGGGAAAGGCATTTAGAATTCTCAGCCAGAGACCTCTGGGGCCTCAGCAAACAACAAACCTCAGCATGCCACAGGATGTCGAAAGTGGAAAAACAGCACCATGGCCATTTCCGCACGAGCCTGTTCTAGCGCGATGATTCCACTTTCAACCTCCTCTGGAATCCGGCCCCTCCCGAAACTGCAAACCCCAGGATTCCAGAGGAGGTTGAAAGTGGAATCATCGCGCTAGAACAGGCTCGTGCGGAAATGGCCTTCAACAGTGTAGTAGGGAAATGGCTTCAGCTGCAGAGCCCATCGTAAGACAACGTTCCTTTGAGCGTATGCAGAAAGCCACCGAACCCCCACACCGCCTGCAGCGACGCAGTACACAAATGTTGCACCTCAACAGCTCTACTTAAAACTAACATCCAACGAATGGACGCGACCCAACCTCTAAGCAGTCGAGCGGAGGATGCCAAGGGAGGTCTGGCGATGCCAACTTATCTGCCAACGATGCAGCCCGCTCGCCCCCACCTCGCCAGGGCGACGGCCCCCCAGGTTATTTTTCCGCCAAAAGTTCTGGCCCGTTAGCAGATCCGCCGAACCCCGAGAACACACGGGTCCCCCATCTGCGCCGCGGACATCCCACCGCCCCCTCGCCCTCCGTGCGCCGTCCACGGGGGCTTTCCCAGCGCGGAAAGAAACCCACGTCGGGGCGGCGAGCGCGACCACCCGCCCTTCCCCAGCCTCGCCGCCCGTCTCCTGCCCGTGCGCCACGCCTACCGGTCTGGCTCTCCAGCTCGCTGTAATTGGGCTTCTTGCTGGCCGAGAAATGCTTCTTGACGAGGAAAGAGCGCGGCATCTTGCGGGAGAAAGCGGACGGCGCGGCGGCGGTCCAGGCGGCGAGCTCCGCTTCGGCCTCAATCACACCCGCGACGACCTCCTTCCAGGCGTCGCTTTGGGGCCGCGCGATCTAAGCGGCCAGAGCGCCAGCGCCACGGGCTAATATGGGCCGGGCGGCAGGGGGCGAGGCTGACCCGCCCCCCCGTGTCACTTGGCAGCCAATGGCGGGAGGGCGGGGAGGGGTCCGGCGGCTGGGCAGGTGCTCCGCCGGAGAAACCTCCGCTGCTGGACCGGGGAGCCGGGGGTGGCGGCGGCGAAGAGAGGGAGAAAGGGAGGCATGGCCCGTTTCCGCACTCGCCTGTTATAGCGCGATGGTTCCACTTTCAACCTCCTCTGGAATCCTGGGGTTTGCAGTTTCGGGAGGGGCCGGATTCCAGAGGAGGTTGAAAGTGGAATCATCGCGCTTTAACAGGCGAGTGCGGAAATGGGCTCACGGGCCGGGCCGGGCTAGTTTAGCCTTCGCCTGAGGGAACTGTAGGGGAGCCCGGGTTCCTCTGAGCGAAGCAAGGGCCTGCTTCCTCAGAGGCAAAAGCAAGAAATCTCAAGTTGTCAAGGGGGAAAAAATACGCGGGAAGTCTGAGGGGAGACGGGCCGACGGGAGGAAGAAAAAGGCGCCCGTAAGGCCCGGCGTCGTGTCCGTGAAGTAGTGCGGGCGGCCAACGTCGGAGAAGTTACTTTCTAAATTTTGGGACTGCGGCTTCCAGAACGGCCTCAGCGAGCTAGTCCTGGTGGTTGGGGCGCGGGCCCTGGAGGCTGTAGCCCATAAAAGAAACTTTTTCAACCTCTAAGCGCGGCCTGTTCATGCGCGGGAAGCCCTACAGGCCGCACAGCCCGACTCCTCGTGAGGTGATTTGGGTTAATAAGCAGGGCCTGTTCATGCACGGGAAGCCATACAGGCCGCACAGCCCGTCCCCTCGTGAGGTGATTTGGGTTAATAAACACGGCCTGTTCATGCACGGGAAGCCATACGGGCCGCACAGCCCGACCCTTCGTGAGGTGATTTGGGTTAATAAGCAGGGCCTGTTCATGCACGGGAAGCCATACAGGCCGCACAGCCCGTCCCCTCGTGAGGTGATTTGGGTTAATAAGCAGGGCCTGTTCATGCACGGGAAGCCATACAGGCCGCACAGCCCGACCCCTCGTGAGGTGATTTGGGTTAATAATAATAAGACGGGGGGGGAGCGAAGGTTTGAGGAGTTAACGCCCTTTTCCGTCCGTTCCGACTGAACATGGAGAGGTGGGATGGTCGCTCTTTCTCAGCAATTGGGAGAACTCCCATACATCCTTTAGGGAGTGATGCCTAAGTCGGAAGCCGGCTGGTATCCTATTAGGTAGCCCAACTAGAGTAGACCCACTCAATACATTGTTGCCTGGTGAGTCAACAGATAACGAAATCCTTTTGAGGCAGTCCATCCACTGCAGTCAAGGATAACAGGATTTAAGCCACTTTTTTTTTCCCAGAGGGGGTTCCTCAAAACACAGTTAACTCCAAGAAGGGATCTTGTTGCAACCGTCTTTCTTGGGGACCAGCAAAACACGCACCTCTGAGCATGTTAAGATTACTACGTTATGTGCCCAACGCGTTCAGGGTTGTATGTTTGGGCAGGTTCCTCATGGAAGACGGTCGCCACAAGTCTATATCAAATATAGACCCTTTCCGCTCTAGACTATTATAGTGGTATTTATTATTCCAAATATCCTGTGGAATCCTGGGGTTGGCAGTTTAGGGAGGGGCACTGAGAATTCCAGGCAGAGGGCTCTTTGGCCTCAGTAAACTATAAATAAACCTTAGGATTCCATAGGATGCTGAAAGTGGACTAATAGCACCATAACAGGGCAAGAACGGCCATACTCAAAAGAGTGTCTATTTTATATGTTTCCTCCCCAGGCAAAATTTTTCTCTCCGGCTCTCAAAATCTGTCTAGCTATGAATCTCCCTCGCTTATCTCGCCTAACAATCCCGTGCTGCTTGCTTTTAGCTGGGGGTGTCTGTGCAAGATTACAGTGGCCATTTCTGCACTAGCCTGTTATAGCGCGACGGTTCCACTTTCAACCTCCTCTGGAATCCTGGGGCTTGCAGAAACTGCAAGCCCCAGGATTCCAGAGGAGGTTGAAAGTGGAACCATCGCGCTATAACAGGCTAGTGCGGAAATGCCCAAGTGATTTAGCGCACTGCGATCTTCGACGGACGGACGGAAATATACGTATTTCCCGTTATAGATTTGCAACGATCCGGTGGCACGTGGCGTCTTGCTTCCCAGTTCATTTGCCTCCCGGTTAGGCAAGCTCGCACGCGCCGCGCCAGGCCAGTGGCCACCTGCGCCCGCTCGCCCTCCTGCCTTCCAAAGCCCGCGTCGCGGCTTCGCGCTAAGAGGGACGGGCGTCCTTCTCTCTCCATCGGCAGATTCTTCCCCCACCGAAGGCAGGTGATAAAATCGACCGTCGGCAGAGAGAGCCGACGACACAGACGCTTCAGCCCAAAGAGATGCGACTCCCAAGTCTCTTGCCCAGGCTCTCGGCTCACTGGGGCATGGCTTAATATCGAAAGGAACTATCTCTGCATTCAGTGTCATTAAGATATTAAGTCACGTCAAAAGATTTGTCAAGCTGAAATCCGCTCAAGCCCTAGTGGACGTGGGAAGAAAACGCCGCTGCAAGTTTCCAGGTTTCCCGTCCTGTAGGAACGGCGCCACATTCCAAAGGTCTTCAAGAAACGGAGACTTGCCGGGGCTTTCTCCTCTTTCCACTGGGGCACCAGTGCCCCCTCCTGGATTCTCCTGGAATGTCTCCATCCGGTATAACATAAACGCAAAACACCGTTTAGACAAAATTAAGCACCTTTTGAATGTTGTAAAACTCAGCTCAATTCACTAATAATTATGGCCATTTCCGCACTAGCCTGTTATAGCGCGATGATTCCACTTTCAACATCGTCTGGAATTCTGGGGTTTGTAGTTTCCTGAGGCCAAAGAGCTCTCTGGCTGAAAGTTCTAAAGGCCCCTCCCTAAACTGCAAACCCCAGGATTCCATAGGATGTTGAAAGTGGAATAGTAGCACTATAACAGTCTAGTGTGGAAATGGCCTAGGACTCAGGGCATATATAATGGATCCAGAGTCTTAAGCATGGATTTCATTCTCCTGCTTCTACAGGGTCCAGGGCTTAATTTTAGTTATGTATTTTGGCCAGGCTTTGGTGTAAAGTAGGTAACAGTCAAACAAAGGGGTGCTAGTTTGTTAGAAGTAATCTAACATCTGGCCCAATTATGGATTTTTTTTCCATTTCTTCCTCCATTCCAGGCTTTGATTTTTTTTTTTTAAATGATTTTGTACCATGCAGAGTTCTGGAGAACTCAAAATCTTGCCCACTCTTATGGTATTTTAGTTTGTTTTAACTAAAGGCTAGATGTTTGCACCAAGGGCGAGTTACTTAGTCCCAGGTAAGATATTGCCCAAGAGTGGATTTTGTTGTCTTTTAAAGATTTTAAGTGACCTTAATCTTCCATGCTCATGGACAGAGATTATCCAATGATTCAACTGAAGCAATTGCTTCAGTTCCTTCTGATTATCAGTGAACAATTGCTCCAGGCTAGGTGGCCCAGTGCTACAGGAAACAGGTGTGGCTTTCTTCCTCTTCTTTACCATTCACTTTCTGAGTCTTCCAGTGTTTCTGATATCATAAATGTTTTTTGCATATTATCTGAGAATTTGAATAAAACTGTGGGATTAGGCTGTGAATCTCACTGAAGCTGCAGGGCCAAAAATGAACTCATGCATGAAGATTTTGCTGGTGCTGTCTTCTATGCTTAATGTTCCCTTTAATTAATTTATTCATGACTATGCCACTGGTCCCAGAATATGTTACACATGTACAAAAAAACTCCCTATTTTTGAAATGTTCCAAGGTTCCCACCACTTCAGTCTAGTTTTGCTTATGGCAAAAGAAGTCATATGTCTCACTCTTTACAAGCACAAATGAGTTGGTACCTTATCACCCACCTTGTGTAATGGTAAGTCATGAACCTCTCTCACCATTTGTGCTTTTGGCAAACAATTTCAGGTAGACAAGTGTAATACAGTCTCAGCAGCACCTGGCTGTGGACAGAGCATGTGTATGAACAAAAATATCCTTAGAGGAATGAAAATGATGGATCATTTATTTAGAAATATTTCTTAGCAATAACTTTAAACCCCAAGTGATTCAAACAAGGCATGTACCAATTTAAGTACTTCTGTCATGGAAAGTAATTTCAATTTATTTGATCAATTTAAAATTTAATCTAAGTGTATGTTGTCATTATTTCTTTCAGAGAAGTCCCAACAGTTTTATCAAAATGGGACACTATAGCCTATGACAGGTGATGTTAGACTACAACTCCCAGCATTCATCTGCGCTAGTTGTGCCGGCCAGGGCTGCTGGGAGCTGCATTTATCTGGTAGGCTGCATTTTGTTCTCCTCCTGTCACAGACTAAACCACTCCTCTTCTCTCTCACACTTGGACAAGGGAAAGTTCCCATGAATGCTTCAAGATACACAAAATTAGGATCTCTCACAGCATAGCCTTATACTTTTCTATTCAGAATTAAGGCCCATTTGAGTTCAATCATATACACAAATATTTTTGTTTTGTGCCTTCAAGTTTTTCCAACTTATGGCAACCCTAAGGCGACCCTACCATGGGGGTTTCTGGGCTGAGAGTGTGTGATGTGCCCAAGGTCACCCAGTGGGTTTCCATGGCCAAGCAGGGAACTGAACCCTGGTCTCCAGTATCCTAATCCAATGGTCAAACTGCTATACTGGCTCTCACAGACTTAGCTTAGACAGTACACAAACTTAGACAGTAAATCCTGTCAGCTTATTTACACATATCTAAGCTAATTACTTCCTTACTACTTACAACTTACTACTTATAAGAAACATGAGCTACTCTAACCACCGATCTTTTTAACCGATTAACTGATAGAAGAATTATTAATTCAAATACATCTGCAAATTATCAGACTGTCAGTATAGGAGCTTTGTTGATTTATGGAAAACTGTTTTGCAGCTACTACACTTCAAATGTTCTCTTCCACTTAAAATTGGGGCCTCCACAATCAATCAGCTAAAGATTAGGTTGATTAAACTGTCAGTTAAAACAATGAATGATACAGTGCTAGTAAGAATAACCTATTAGAAATTATTGATCTTTTAAAAAGAAACAGAAAGTAGAATAAAATGAAAGCAAAACAATATCTTTATATAAAAGACACAACTGCATTTGATGCCTGCAGTTAATAATATTTTTAAGCCTGTTAAGAAAAGTTTGACATCAACAAATCTGGGAAGAATCCCTCCAGCTCAAGCATATGCTCGCAGCAACATGTCCAGTCAACTCTCAGCAAAGTAAACAACTCTTAAACCACCCTTCCCTTTGAAAGGGAAAAACATTGCTTTGTGTTCTCTGTGAGATGTGATATTTCAAATGAAAGAGAGCAAGGCAATGTCATCAAGATGGTAGCTCCTTATTGTGCTGAAGTGTCCCAGAAGTGAATACAATTGGGTGTAGTTAAAGGTGGTTTACACAAGTCAGACAATGACTAGTGGTCATAAAATTAGATAACTGTTGACTGAAAGGCTTTACAAAGTTTGTTGGCTTGCTCAGAACTGATTAAACTGAACTACAAGCAATTTATTAGGGGTGGTGGCGGTGTTGAAAAAGGAGTTCTCATTTAAGCTGACAAGGAAAATGGGTAGATTTTGGTAAACTGTTGTGAACGTGTGCCTTTTGCTTGTCTTTCAAAATCTGTTGTTAAACATTGTAACTCATAGGTAAATCCTTAAGATTGAATTGCCAGCAAAGTGACTTCATTAAGGGTCTCCAAACTAAGCATTAGGATGTGGTGGGTGTCCATGCACATGTGTGCCTCCTTGTGTGTGTGAGGCACATCATGTACCAGCAAGGAGCTCAAGTGACCTGCTCACCTCAGTCAGGTCATTCAGGAAAAATTCAGGGTAGAGATGGAGATAACTTCATTGTAAAGAAACCTGTTTGAAGATGATGTCAGCCTCCATATAATCATGTGCCTTAACTGCATCAGCCACCTGTAATCCAATCAACCTCAGCCTAATCCACCTGGTGGGGGGAACCCTTGAGGAATAGAATTGCAGCACAATTGGTGTTACATTTGCACAACAATGCAATTTATGGTGGCTCTTAAGGTCTTTGCAAAAATTGTGCAATGGATTAGAGTCATGGGACTGGAAAGATGACCCTTGGCAATATCACAGAGACATGGAGAAAATTTAGTTCTGGTTGAACTCTGGTATAGTCCCCCTGCTCACTGCCAAAACTATGGAGTCTCCTTATAGAGAAATTTTCCTCCCTCCTCTCAAATCTGATACAAATATATCTCAGTTACTAAAGAAGATGTGTTCCTGAGCTTTACATCTTCACCAGAAAATTTGGTACCAAAGGTAGAAATAAGATGGGGAACAAGGAATAGGTTCCTACCTCAAGAAAGAGCAGTTCAATCTGTTTCAGCAAACTTTTTTTTTTCAAACTGCATGGATGAAATAAAAGAACCAGATCAAGTAAGTTTTGCATAAGTAAACAAAAACATTTTGCATCTTTTAGAGACCACTTGAAAGGCTTTTTCCAATGGTCTAATGGTTTTAAGTTAGAAGAGGTTAGATTTCAGTTGAACATTAGAAGGAACTTTTTGACAGCAAGAGCAATTCAGCAATGGAACCAATTGCCTAGCGGGGGATGGGTCTCCTTCTCTGGAGGTCTTCTAAAAGAGGCTGGGCAGCTATCTGCTGGGGATGCTCTATCTGGAAATCTTGCATTGAGCAGCGGGGTTGGACCTGCTGGGCCAGCTCTATGATTGCATGGAATTGTTTCCAAAAGACTTAAAAAAAAAAAAAGTCTTTGAGTAATGAACCAGCTGGGAAACAACCTTTGTTGGCTCTTTAGCACTGCTCTCTCATCTAATTAATCAATAGCTTAATTCTGAACTTACATTAATGAAGAAATTCCCACTGAAGTAATTATGTTAAAAATATATTTAACTATATCACCCTTTATTTAAGAAAATTGGGCATGTCACAAACTCACAGCCCCAGAAAACCCTGTGACAGGGTCACCTTAGGATCACCATAAATAGGAAACAATTTAGGGCACATAACAACAGCAAGAAGTCACTAGTTAGGGAACAGCCTAGGGAACAGACCAATGGACCTTCTACCTGAATATTGTCAACATTGACTGTCAGTTTCTCTTCAGGGGTTCAGTTCTGGCTGGAAGCTGTTCCTCAGGCTGAACCTGGGACCTTTTCCATACAGATCATGTGTTCTGCCACTAAGCCACAGATGTTTAATTGATATACAGTCCTTCTGATTATGTATGTTCTTAGTTCTTAGTGTTACTGTTTCAAGGGAGTTTTATTGGTGGGTATGTTGTATTAGGTTTTTCTTACGTTGTGTTGCTTTTACAGTACTTTATTATTTACTGTTAGCCATCTTGAACTAAACAAGAAAAAGTGGTGAACAAATATTTTTAATACTAAAATATTTTAATGGTGATTAGCTAATTTATCATAGTGTGAGCTTTCATTGGAAAGAGACTACTGATGAAATAGGTTGACCATCCTTGACTTGGCTCCATCCAGATATGCTGTACTACAACTCCCATCACACCTTGCAGATAATGAGGATTGTAGTCTAATCTATGAAGGCCATCAGATGGGGGAAATCTCTAGCAGGGAGTTACCTGAAAAAGGGTCTCTCTAATGTGTGGATGGGAGACCCCCTGAAACTGGTCTGTGCTGTGCTGTATATGACAAAATATGGGACGCAAATGTACTTAAATAATCCAAAGCTCATTAGGTACCCTACTTGTGCAAACTGAAGGCTCTTAGGGGATTGTGCTGCCTATAATTCTTGAAGACATACTTGATTCCATGCCTAAAAATGCCCTTCAGGACATGTCTGTAGATACAAGTCTACCTCTGTAGAATTTGAGCAGACGTAGATGAGAGGGGTTTTGTTATTTATGGCCCTTTAGATTTCAAGAGTTGCTTCCTCCACACTGAAGTTTTTTATGGAGGCTTAAGCATTAGTAACCAAAGCCACAAGAAGAGTGCTTCTTCTTTCCGACTGTTGCCAAGGAACAGGCACACACTTGACTGGGTGCCAAGTGGATATGGTGGGCTGAGGGTATTTTTTTGGGAGAAAAGAAGGAGCAAGCCCAGTTCCGCCATGCCTTGGCTCAGAATCAGATGAAAGGTCTATCCCAGCTGCCACTGCCCTGGCCTCAGAGGAGAGAAAAAGATGCAGGCATGACTCCACCATGCCTAGGTCTGAAGAAGATGAAAGGCCCTGCGTCCATCCCAAATGCCACTTTCCTGGCCTTGGAAGGAGAACAGAAGAGGCAGGGAAGGAGACAAGAAGATACAGGTACAGCTCAATTTTCATAGCCCCCCCCCCCCCGGGCAGATGATGACTGGCCTTCCTTCCATCCCAACTGCTGCTGTCCTGGCCTCAGAGGGAGAGAGGAACTGGCTGTATATGCTGGATTTAATCTTCTTCCCCAATGCCATTCCCTTCCGTTGTGTGTTGTGTCTTAGACTGTAAGCCTGAGGGCATGGAATGTTGTTCTTGTTCTTGTAAAGTACCAAGTACAATAGTGGTGCTATATAAACAAATGATGGTAGCAACAGCAACAATAATGCCACAGCAATATTATATTATATTCCATTACATATCAGTTGTTGTTGTCTGTCAACAGTTGCACTATATGTCTTGGGGCAAGTGCAGTGGTATGATAGTAAATTCTGAAATTCATTACATCTCCGCAACAACACTTTCCCACAGAGAATCCATGAATGTATACACACATAAGCACACACCCCCTGCTTCTCTATTATTATTATTATTATTATTATTATTAATGTTATTATTAGCAGTATTATACTGTTAGGATTAAAAACAAACAAACATATGAGCCTTCAAATATCCGAAATAAGGAAATCACTAAAAAAAATGTGACAATCTTAGGGGCATGAGCAATTGTTTACATTGTTGCTTGAATTTTACAGACTATAGACCATTTGATTTGATGCATGAAATATTATCCAGAATGTCAGGTGTTTGTAAAATAACATGCGTACTGCACATATACCTACAATTCTAGATAATACTTCATGCATTGGATGAGGTGGACTACAATGTACATATATTTGCACTGTAGTAAATATATTAATGAGAGCCAGTGTGATATAGTGGTTTGAGTGTTGAGCTGTGGCCTTGGGGACAAAGGTTGAGTTCCCCACTCAACCATGGAAACCTACTGGCTGACCTTGGGTACATCAAAAACTCTTATCTCAGAAATCCCTTTGATAGGTTCACCTTAGGGTCACCATACATCTGAATAACTTGAAAACACACAACAACAAAACATATTCATCTTTAAAACATTTCAGAACTTGGTCTTTTTAACTTAGATAAGAGCTCTCACAGAGACTATTACCTCTACTTTTTAGCTGCAACTGCTAAGAGGCTTCTCTTTCAGACTCCTATATTTGGTATTGTCGCTATTCAATTTTGCCACTCCCTTATCATGAGTCATGTGGAAGAAAAAGCCTGGAGCCAGAGGGTCCAAAGAATAGTTTCTCCACAGCCACACCTTGGATTATCCAGATACACTCCTTAGCTAGGCCTGATTGATATTTCCATTGAACTAATCACCAGTGAGATGGTTATCTGTGATGTACTTTGACCATTTAGATGTAGACCGCATCACCAGCACCTTGCATTTTAGTAAATTGTAAACCAGACCTTGGAAGAGATACCTGTTTGGATCACACCTTCCAAAAGCCTACAGCCAGCATGGCCACTAGCCATGCCAACTGGAGATTTTGGGAAGCTGTAATCAAAAAGGTAACATTTCCAAGCCATGTTGAAACCAAGTAGCCCCCTAGAGCCCATTGAATCTAGAGTTGCACCTGCACCAAGGAGACAAGGCTCAAATTCTTGCTCAGACATGTTTGACCCTGGACCAATCTCCCTGTCTCTTTAAATCCCAACTAAGGAGAGAATGGTTCTGAAGATAAACGAGGGGAAGGCATGTGCACTGAACTTCCTTTTCTTTTCCTGTTATAATATTCTTCCACTTTCCTCTGTGTGTGAGTGGTGGTAGATGCAGGACAGAAGAAGGGAATTACTTTTTGACAGAGCACTCAAAACTGTGAATTTCATTCCTTCCAACTTTCCCTGTTTGGCAAGGACAGTCACAATTAATCCTCTGCTATCCCACTTTTTCAGCTGCTTTTAAAATGCTCCACTTTATCTCCTTTTCTCATTTTCCCCCTTTATCTTCAGCTTACTTCAATTGCTGCAACTGAATTCAAAGTGCAAAAGTAATTTGCACTCAACTTGGTAGGAGAAGAGGAAGCAGAATCTTGCCCTTCCTTGTAGACTTAGGCAAAACAAAACTGCTGCAGCCTCTCCTAGATTTTATATTCTTCCTCTCTAATAACCTTTACCATCTTGACCACACTGTAATGATCTTGGCCACATGAATCCCAGTTTTCATCTATGAAATGCTGGAGAGTATGAAATTCATTTCCACATGGTTGAATGATGGTAACTAACCTGGTGAACTTTATGAAGGGATTAGGCTATTAGGTCATGATAGCTGTTTACTGCTTCCAGTATCAGAGCCAATATGCCTCTGAATACCAGTGGTTGAAGACATGAACAGGAGGATGCTATTATACTCTTTCCTGCTTGAGGGCTTCTCATAGGCATAGGTTTAGTTGGATGTTGGGCTAGATATGTCTTTGACAATACTCAGTGAGCGCCTTATCATGCGTAACTTTTTTTTTCTTCACTGTGGATTCTTCTCATTGTCAATCCTTAAGTTGTGAGTGAAAAACCTTTAGCTTCCCAAATGTTTGAGATCACAGCACTTACAGTTCCCTAACTATTAGCCATGCTGGCTGAGATTAATAGGAGTTGTAAGCCAAAACATCTGAAGGTCAAAGATTCCCTATCTCTGCTCAAGACTGTAAGCCCCACTGACCTTGGCTGACAAATGTTTATATTAAAAAATGCAATGAATTTTTCTGTTAAAGCTAGAGTCTAGCAATGGTACTCAGGGATTGCTCCTCTTAATTGGTCAGATTCTGTATGCAAGCGTATAGTATTATTCCTGTTGAGTTACAAGTATGGCTCTCTGTCTTGTTTCTGAACTCAAATGTAAAAGGTAGCTTTAAAAAACCAGCTAGCTACACAGTTATTTTAAAATGTCATATTTATTTTAAAATAATAGTAAGTTAACACAGCAACTCCTTAGGCAGTTATGTCCATTCCAGGGAAATAAAGAAAGAAACAAAAACTAACATGAACTAGTGGTTTGAATGTTGGACTAGGATTGTAAGAGACCACAGTTTGAATGCTCAGCCATGGAAACCCAAATGGTGACCTTGGGAAAGTTATACTCTCTCAGCCTCAAAGAAAGGCAATGGCAAATGCCTTCTGAATTAATCTTGCCAAGGAAACTCCATAATAGGTTTGGCTTAGGGTTGCCCTAAGTCAGAAATGACTTTGAAGGTGTAGCACAACCACAACAAAGAAAGAAGTACCCTTTTGTCTTGTGGCACCTTAAAGTTCAGCAGGTTTAATCATGGCATGCATCTTTGAGGACTAGAAGTCTCTTTGAGCATTTTCCATAATAAATGTAAGGTTTCACCAGACTTGTATGTTCGAGCTAAAACAACAAACAGGACTACTGGCCAGCAGTTATTTTTTAGGTACTTTCCTAGCATGTAGCCAGCTGTGTTTGTGCTTTGCTAATTTTTGAACTTGCTTTCATAATTTACTGGTGTTTTATTTTTCAAAATAAAAATAGGTGGATTGCCATGGCTATGGATTGATTCATAATCTCCACCTCTGGCCATTCTGGTTGGGGGATGGTGGAAGCCGTAGTTGGATATTTCAAGAAAGCATTGGATTGAGAAAGGCTGATACATATGCTTCTGCACTCCATATTAAAGCTGTTATGAGCTGTGAACTTAAAGATTTTTGTTGCTGTTTCCATCTCCACTTCTCCATTTCTTTGTGTGGTCTCAAACCTTGGAAAAATTACTCTCTGGGATTACAGCTTTCAGAATCACATTGTCCCTAAGTGACACACTATCAGTAAGCCAGTTAGTAGCTATGTTGGCTGGGGGATTCTGGGAGTTGTTGTCCCCCTTCCGAAAGAAACTTGGCCAAGCTCTGTGTTACTTTACTGAAGACCTAGATGGAAAAAGTGTCCTCAAAAATTTCTTTGCTATTTTGTTGTAAGTTTGTTGGTCCTAAATAAAATATCATGCCAATGCAATTCTCAATGGGGATAAGTTGATTAAAAACCAGGACCAATGGTAAAAGCTCCTAAATTGCTGGAAAACATGGAAAGGAGCTGGGGATGACTGTTGAATGCTGTTTGATTGATTGCTTTGCTATGTATCATGCTGTGTTGAGATAAAGAGGGTAATTAAACTATTGTCCCAATCTGTCTCCTGACTTCCTTAACTACTCACTTAGAGAGATGTCAGTTTAGCCCTCCAGACATTTAACCTGAAAATAATGACTTTCTTGAATATAAACAGAATTTTCACTTTTGGGCCCATTTTGATGCCTGAATAGTAGCGCTACTTTTTTGCTATTGTTGTTTAGATGACACCTTCTTAGAAGCTTCCCCCCCCCCCGCTCCCCGCCACTCCTTTAGGCTACAGCATCACACTATAACAGGGGAGCTTCATGGTCAAATCCCTACTTAGCCATGAAGCTCAATAGGTGACCTTGGGCCATTCTTTACCTATTACCCTAATTTAGCTCACAGAAGTTTTGTGAGGCTAAAATGAAGGTGTAAGGACCACGTATGCCACTTTGAGTGCCTGGGAGGAAAGGCAGTATGTACAATAAATAAAATCAGAAACCAAAATACATGTTAGTGATACCAACCAGAAGGCACCAAGAAAAAAAATTGCTAGCTTTCAAGCTCATTAACTTCTTCATCAGGTAAAGATGCTAGAAGAAAGAATATATACATGCGAAACAAAAGTGACATTATTGAAGTGATAAGCCCAGAGGTCTTCATCTTGGGGTTCTGGATGTTAAAGTGAGAATGCAGGCAGAAAGCCCAGTCCCCACCTAAAAGGAGAGGTAGAGGAATAACAGGGACAAAGGTGGAAAAAATCCCTCATAACATTTTGGGGCTCCACTGCAGCCATAAGTCTCTTCCCTTGCTGTATGTTATGCAACTGTCCAAATAACAACAACAACAACAACCCTGTTTGGGTTGAGTTCAATCATCTTTGCAAAAAAATCCATGTCTGGAGGTAGATTTAGGTGTGGCAAACAAGGGTGCCAATAGAAGCCAGTTTAGACTGCTTTATTTTGTTCTTGAAAATTGAGCCCCTATATAAACTGGATATTTTTCCCTGGGGAAGAGAAGACTGAGATGTGACATGATAGCTATCTTTAAATATCTGAAGGAATGTCATGTAGAAGATGGAGCATGCTTGTTTTATGCTGTTCCAGAGATTAGAACACAAACCAATGTATTGAAATTACAAGAAAAGAGATTCTACCTTAACATTAGGAAGAATTTTTTTTTAACTGAAAGAGTGGTTCAACATTGAAATAGTTTGCCTCAGAGTGTGGTCTTTGGAGGCCATTAAACAAGCTGAATGGGCATTTTTCAGGGGTGCTTTAATGGTGTCCTTGTGCATGGCAGGGGGTTCGACTAGATGGCCCCTTCCAAATCTAAGATTCTATGGGCCTTTCTACCCTACATTGTTATAGTGCTATTATTCCACTTTCAACACCCTGTGGAATCCTGGGGTTTGCAGTTTAGGGAGGGGCATTTAGAATTCTCAGCCAGAGAGCTCTTTGGCCTCAGTAAATGACAAACCCCAGAATTCCACAGGATGTTGAAAGTGGAATAATAGTACTATAACAGTGTAAGGCAGAAGGACCCATGATTCTATAACAAACAAGACAGTCTCTTCAGGTTAGGATTTCCCTGAATTACAGTCATGGTAGGAATCTTCAAAAAGAGACATACCCTGAGTTCTCTTCAGATTTCACAAATCTTTCACCTTTTACATGTTGGCCATTGAACAAGAACAAAATCCAGGTTTTTGAGAGGCTAAAAATGGAGGTGAGGACCTTGACCTCCTTGGAGAAAAGGCAGGATATACATGAAATAAATGATATATGTGAATTTGCTTTCAGTTGCCTGTTGACTTACAGCAATCCCATAAAATCCATAAGGTTTTCTCAGGTGAGGAGTACTCAGAGATGGTTTTACCAGTTCCTTCATTTGAAATATAGCCCACTGCACTTGGTATTTGTTGGCACTTTCCCACCCAAGTACTAACTGCTTAGCTTCCAAGATCAGATAGGGATCTGGAAGCTAAGCAGGGTCAGCTCTGGTTAGTACTTTAGGGTATTTAAGTTAAAGAAATAATATCAAGATACAATTTCCAGCAGCCATGCTGGTCTGTTTAAGCAAAACCACCATGTTTCCATAAGAATATTAAATCTATGAGAGTATATGGTTTCATTTACTATATCCCACTTTTTCCATCACTACAAGTCTATAAACAGATACAATACACATGGTTGGGACAATGAGATTTGGAGACAATGAGATTTGGAGAAAATTAGCTGCAAAAAGTCCTTTAGGTGACAATTACCTTTTTACCATTAGCTATTTACTAAACTGTTGCTAATAATACAAACATCCTGGAACATGTATTATGTTAAAGATCTGTTATGTGAACGGTCAGTGTTAATAACGTGATTGTCACTGTCAATATTTTCTACTTGAAATTTCCCTCTGGCTACACTGTCCCTATGAAATCACAGAATGCTGGAGTGACAAAAGGGACTGCACTGCTCCACACTACCAGAGTTGGGAGATGCCCTTTTGAATCCTGTTTTATGTAAACGTTCCAGGCAACTAGAAAACAAATGCTTCAGGAAGAAACCTAGTCAGCCTTCTATAGCTCTGCTTTTCTGCTTTCAGGAGAGGTGAATTGTGAATCTATTTACAAAATAGAGCATTCAAGGATGTGATGATCCCCCTCTTAGTGGCCATCCTGAGCCACTGTCTGATCTTTTTTATTTTAAAGTAGCCCAGGAAGGCAGAGCAAAGGCTTTAAAGTTGCCCATCAGCAGTTACCATCTGGGCATCAGATCAAGCAGGTGCCTGAGCCACTTAGGCAAAGGGTTCCCCAGTAGAGTCTTGTGTATTTCTAGGCAAATGATAGTAATTCTAAATATGTGTCTAAACAAGTGTCTATAGCAAGTATCAATGTCACCAAAATCTATGTAATTTTGGGGAAGAAAGTGATGCCTAAGTGGTCACTCTAGAAAAAAGCTTGATACGGGTTCCAGTTAGACTTGTTGCTGAGTCAGTACTATACCAGAACCAGGGTTTTTGGGACCACGCATTGTGATGTCACAAGAAGCAGACTTTGGTAACATTGCAAAGATAAAAGTTACAAGGAGCAACCCCCTGGTGATGTCAGTAATCATGATACATTAAGCATCACCTACAGTTGCACATAGTACACCACTGACACGAATGAGTGAATGAATCCATCCCTACCATCTGGAAACCTATCAGGCAGTTGCCAATACATAACCTACAGTAAATTCCTACATAACCTACAGGTAAATTCACTCCCCATCCTTCTGTCTTTTGTGGAAACAACCTCCCACTTAGATTTCTGTCTCAAGGTTACTTTTCTAAAATCACTTTTTAAAATTTTTATTTCAAATTTTAACAAAGTTACATGTACTTAAGAACAAGAAAATCCAGGTTAAATAGAGTCACAGAAAGAAACAGAAGAACAAGAACCTAAAACAAACAAAAACAATATAGGATGAATTGCCCAAGTGGCAAACTCTGGGACCACAGTAACACTGTACTATTAACTACCAAGAGAGAAGGATTTCCCCTGTTTAACCCCAACTATTTCCTACCCTCTGCAAGTGTCTGGTGGCAATATGCCCCTTCCCTTCCAGCTGGCAGTATGAAATCATGTGTTAAGTCACTTCCACTGTTCTCTTGCACCTTTCCTAAGCTATGATTGTTTGTGTCATTGCCTTGAGAGTTTACTGCAAGGTAAATACCACTCTTTAAAAAAAAACACTGTTGCGGTTGCACAAATTCATTGCAGCCAAGTTCAAGCTGTATGTGTCAGCTGTTTAGGACTCAGAATTATGAGGTGGGTGGCAAAAAGAGCTCTTTCACTGAGAGTTACCACTACCCTCCGCTCAGAGTTATTTTCCACCACCATAGCCTCGGGCTTGGAAGAGGGTGTGAGGAAGCCTTCTTGCAGTCTCCTATGGCCACCCTCATCTCTTCCGGCCTTGCCTCCTAAATTGCAATTGCAGCAATTCCTCTGCTGCAGAACTTGGCAGCCAACTGTGGCACCTGCTAGGAGATCTAGAATGCTTTTTAGTTCTTGGACCAGCTGTTCATTTTTTAAAAAATGGTGTGTGACAGAAGGGGAAATCTTTGTTTCAGACTATAAACTCTCAGAACCTGTCCTTTTAATGTTGCTCTGAAAAACATCATTGACAATGAATTTATATTTCTACCTCATTCTCTCTTTATGCGCTGGGGCACAATCACCAACAGCATCCTTCCTGAACATATACCTCAGGCTAACTCTTCCTCAAAGCAAAGTAGTATTTCTAAGCTATGTTCTGCCCCTCCCTTCAACTCCACCCTGGCTTTTTCAGGAGGCCCTTGGCCTAACTGCAGTCCTTTTTGTACCATAACTAAGCTAAAATTGTTCATTTGCCCACATTTTCTTTCCATCTCTTCTCCCCTTCTACTACTGTTATGCTTATTAACTTTTTCACTCTGACATTTCACAGAAAGAAAATGGGACACGTGTGGTCAATATGGCAAAAGTTATGGATGAGGAACAACACACACACACTAGGAGAGGCTGCAGCAGTTTGCTTTTATCTGAGCCTACTGGGAAGAGCAACATTCCACCCCCTATTCTCCTTTTTTAACAAATTGTTTTTCTTTGTACTTCGTAAATGTTGGGATTCCTCCTATCATCCTCTCACTTCTTTTTCATGGACATTTGCTATCTTCTTGGCTGCATAAAGATCTGCACTCAGAGAATATGTTCTCTTATTTAGTTGGTTCTGGTTGTGATTGCCATTTTGTATGCAATCAAAATACCTACATTTTGTTTCATATAACCCAAATGGTTCTCGCTAAATGGAATCCCCAAGTTTTCAGAAATATAAAAAAGTAAAGGGAGGAACTTTCTAACCAGAGCATGCCCTCAGCTGAAATATGATGATCTGCTGTTTGAGCTGGTGGAAAATATATTAAGTGGGATGTAGAATGGCTGGAGTCCCATGCAGGGAGCTCAGTGGAAAATGGCATGGCTCCTTCTCCCCTATATCTTACACTTGTCAAGGCAAAAAAGGAATAATCTTTTGAGACAAATTTGTCCATGCTGCTCTTTTCTTTTATTTAAGAATCTGTATTTGGCAGGTGCTGAAACCTGAGCACATTTTTTAGAATTTTTAAAATGATTTAAATTTTAAATGATTTATAATTTTTAATTTAAATTAGATTGGATTTTAAATTCAATTAAGTTGGATTATTTTTAATTTGTTAAAAGTTTAAACAATTGCTTTTACTTGTACACTGCCCTATGACCCCCTTCTACAGGGCAGTTTATATAAAATTTAATAAGTAAGAAATAATTCTTCAGGTATCAGTGCTGCGAAATGCCTACATCGTTGCTGTGGTCTAATACAGTATGGATTCTGGGGGAAAAAAATTGAGCTCAGGGGGACAAAAATTTCTTATTGGTTTACATAACTGTACCCAAATGGAATATTTAACCTCCTTCTTTATACCTGATATTGTCAAAACCTTAGTTTCTTTAACAATGTTTGTTATTACTGTATGACTTATCTTTGAGCATTGCATCAATTAAAAAAAAATCCTATTGGAATGAATTGAGGGTTCACAAATAGCCAGAGGGAAGGTAGCTATTGGTTTTCTGTTCTGGGCACCAAAATATCTTCAGCTGAGACTCTCTGTACATGGATCTCGCTTTTACCTCCCTCAGACTCCTTGTGTTGCCCGTTCTGGGGAAAGAACAGCAAGTGCAGAAACCACACTGTTGTTATTGTGTGCTTTCTATGTAACAGCAAAATGGGTGGGCTAGGGTGTGGAAGAGGCAGGAAATGTGGAAAATATTTCACTCTTCAAGTGGGTGGGCTGGCTGGCGTGATGGCTGGCTTATGTTCTTGTTCACTGTATAAAATATCCCCATACCTTCACAGGTGGTAGGGAGGCAATTCTCAGTTCAGCAAGTCTCATACGATGGAGGAAAAAGTTTGCAATGTATGAAAAAGGTCAGGCGTAGGGTTAAGGTGATATAGGGGTTAAGGTGATATCAAAGTTTGATGTTGTTCTTTGCTGTCAAGTCTGCTTCAACTTATGATGATCCTATGAAGAAGAGACCCCCCTCAAGACAACCTATTAGCTGCCCTGATCAGGTCTTGCAAACACAGGGCTGTGGCATTCTTTGAGGGAGTCTATCTGCTTGTAATGCAGTCTTCCTCTTTTCCTACTGCCTTCCACCTTACCAAGCATTATTGTCTTTTCTAACAAGTCATGTCATCTCATGATATGCCCAAAGTGCAATAGCCTCACTGCACACACAGGTGCTTGTTTTTGTGATTGCGCTGTCATAACAGATCCCTATTCTGAGGTGTTTTATGGTCTTTGGTTTTTGACATACAGGAGGGAAGTGAATGGAAAGGATGTGATGTTTCTGGCTGGGTAGTTGCTTACATTAGGCAAGATAGAAGCACCATTTGACAGGGAGGTTGAGATGACATCCCCCGTTCCCTCATGCTCTAAAGTGGTCTCTGCAAAGTTTCGAGTGCATCCAAATTCATGGGAATGGATTATAGCTCACTAGCAAAGAACATGCTTTGAACATCAAAAGTCCCAGGTTTAATCCCAGACTTCCCCAGATAGGGCTGCAAAAGACATTTGTCCAATGTAATCTGTCACCTATACCCACCTGACACCTCTTTCTCTTGTTTTCTCTGAGTATAACTACAATTCCCTCCACAGCTGGATAGGAAATGGGTTTTACCAGCCATGATTCATTCTGAACTATCCATGTTCATAGAATCATAGAAATGTAGGGTTGGAAGAGACCACAGGGGCCATCCAGTCCAACCCCGTCATGCAGGAACACCCTCAAAGCACTCCCGACAGATGGCCATCCAGCCTCTGCTTAAAAACCTCCAAAGAAGGAGACTCCACTGCAATGTTGGTCATAAGTGAGCAAGACTCATTGATTTTAAAAAAAGACCCATTCCTGATGAAGATGGAAACTGCTAGCAATGTATGTGTGTATAAATTCAACACAACCACATGCACTTTTGGACTCTTTGGGCATGTCACTATAGGGGTTGTCACAATGAAAGCTTACATTGCAAAATTTACCATGCTGTCACTGTTGAGCAGAAAACAAGCAAGGATTCATGCAGGGTGGTAGTATTAAAGCCTCATCAATATCCCCCAATGCTTGTGGCTGGCTTTGCAAGCAAACCCCTTTGCCAACTATAAATCAAAAAGCTGTTTTATCTCTGGCCAAATTCAAGCTGCCAGCCTTCAAATCACAAAAGCCGAGCATGACACATTCCAGGAGTATAGCCACCTTGTGAAAAGCACCTCCCATACAGGAGACCTTACTGCTCAGAGGCAGTACTTTGCATCAATAACCAAAAAAAAAATTTTTGTTGTTATGTGTTTTACCAAATTTCATTTCAGACTTCTGAGTGCAAGAGTCACAGTAGATATTGCTCTTTATAAGGGTAAACAAGACTCCAGCCCCAGGAATAAAGCAAAGGGGAAAAGATGATGAAAAGAGATTTGTACTAAGGGCATTAAAGCAGCTTTTTGACAGTACAATCCTGCACACATTAACTCAGAATGTGGCCCACTGCATTCCTTTGTGAAATACACCTCAGACTGCAGATTTAAGGTTTCAGCATTTGTAAGAAAGGGTCAGTGTGGTGTAGCGGTTTGAATGCTGAACTATGACTCTGGAGACCAAGGTTTGAACCTCTGCTCAGCCATGAAACCCACTGGTGTGACCTGGGACAAGCCAGATTCTCTCAGAGGACAGCAAGTGCAAACCCCCCTCTGAATAAGTCTTGCCAAGAAAACCCTGTGATACAGCAATGAAGGCACACAAAAAACACCATTTATAAGACTAGACTTGACACTCATGATAGAGACAAACTGCTGTACAATGTACACAGTATGTATTTTTTTAAAAAAGAAATTGTCATCTGATGGAAGAGGAAATGCCAAAGAATAACCATAACATACTGTATGAAAATTATATTTAGTTTCTCCACAGAAGCCCGACTTTGCAATATCCATTCAAAAGAACTACAACAGCACCCTCTTCTGTCCAAATGGCAATTGTCTTTTTTAACTGGATAGAGATTTATTCCAGGTGTGAAGCAACCCTACATATAGTCGAGTCATCTTACAACATCTTAAAGACAACTGAGTCTATTCTAACACAAGCTTTTCTGGGCTTTGTTACTATTTCCTGTCAACTTTGACTTACTGTAACTCCATGAGAGACCTCCAGACACCCCACTCATCAACTGTCCTGCTCAGGTCTTGCAAACTCAGGGCTATGACTTCCTCGATTCAATGAAGCTACCTGTAACATTTTCGTCTTTTCCTACTGCCTTCCACTATTGCCAAGTATTATAATTTTTAGTGAGTCATGTTTCATGATATGCCCAAAGTATGAGCAGCCTCAGTTTAGTCATCTTTGCTTCTAGTGAGAGTCCAGGCTTGATTTGCTCTAGCACCTAATTATTATTATTATTTTATTATTATTTATTTATTATTTATTTGTATCCCGCCTCTCCATATGGATCGAGGCAGCGAACAACTTACAAATGGCATGTATTTTGAAACATTTCTATACATGCCCCCAACAAGCTGGGTACTCATTTTACCGACCTGCGGAAGGATGGAAGGCTGAGTCAACCTTGGAGCCCGGCAGGATCGAACTCACAACCTTGTGGCTTGCAGTACTGGCATTTAACCACTGCGCCACCAGGGCTCCCTCTTGTCCTAATCACTTGTCCTTTGAGCAGTCCATGGTATCTCTACAACTCTTCTCCAGTAAGATACACTCCACTGAGTGCCTCTTCTAACCTGAGGCCAATGCTCTTCAATATTTTTATCAATGATTTAGATGAGGTGGTGGGAATTCTTACCAAATTTGCAGACAATACAGAACTTGGACGGGCAGCTAACACATTGGAAGATAGGAACAGAATTCAAAAGGAGATCAATAAACTAGAAAACGGCTGAAATTAACAGAACAAAATTCAAAGAGACAAATGCAAAATTCTACATTTCTACAAAATTCTACATTTAGGCCACAAACATCAAAGGGAAAGGGGAAAGGGGATACTTGGCTTGGCAGTACTACATATAGGAAAGGGGATACTTGGCTTGGCAGTACTACATGTGAAAAGGACCTTGGCATTATTGTTGATCATTAAGTCGAAGAAGAGCCAGGAGTGTGAAGGGGTAGCAAAGAGGACAAAATACCATCTTAGCTCACATTAATAGAAGCATAGCTTCCAAGATGAGAGAAGCAAGTTTCTTTATATGTTTTGCAGGTCAGGCCTCCCCTGGAATATTGCATTCAGTTCTCAGTGCCTCATTTTAAGAAGGATATAGGCAGGTTGGAGTGTGTTCAGAGAAGGGTGGTAAGAATGGTAAGAGGCAGGGAGAACAAAACGTATGAGAAGCTGAAGGAGCTGGGCACATTCAATTTGGAGATTGAGGAGTGACATAATTGTACTCTATACTACCTCAAGGATGCCACAAAGAGGAAAGTGCAGGCTTGTTCTCTGCTGCCTCAGAAGGTAGAACTATGTCTGATGGTTTTATATTACAATGAGGTAGATTTTGATTAAACATTAGAAAGAACTTCTTGACAGTGAGAGTGATATAGCAATAGAATCAATTGCCTAGAGAGGTGGTTGAGGTTCTTCTCTGAACATCTTCAAAAAGAAGTTGGACAACTACCTGCTAGGGATGCTCTAGCTGGAGATCCCGCACTGAGCAAGGGATTGGACTTGATGGCCCATAGGGCCCCTCCCAGTTCTATGATTCTATGATCTAGTGCAACTATGCTAGCATATATGCATTATTTCTAATATGCTGAAAGTGTAGAGGATCTTGGGCTGATATTTTTAAGCAAGTATGTACACAACAAATACAACCACTTCACAGTCCACCCTATCTTCACTATTTTAACCTATGTAGTGACAGAAACACAATTCTGATCCAGCATTTTACCAAATAAATAAATTCAAGATCAGGAATGTCATTGCTAGGACTCTTCTTCACATAGCCTTATTGAGAAACAATGCGTTGCAGATTGTATTTTCAGCTGTTATTCTTAACTTCTAGATTGTAAAAAGCAAGACACAGGTGCTGGGGTAGAACCTTGCAGCAGTTTGAAATATTCAGGCTTCTCATGTTCTAATCCTTTAAAAAAGGTTCCCTGGAAGCAAGTTTAATTAAACAGAGTTTCCCTTATGTCTGGATAAGCACATGGAGGACTAGTATCTATATGTCATTAATGGGCCAAGCAATAAATTTTGTACTCAGTTATAAATGATGCACTTTGTGATAAGTATAACTCTACTATAAGCTTTGCAGAATTTATACCCAAGTTCCTTGTGGACTTCTTTGGAGTGAAAATCAGATCAAACTGTTTGGCAGTGTTTCCTGCATGCTGTGAACACTGCTTCAACTTTTGCACCATAAATGCGGTCCTTCACACTGCCGTTGCCCCAAGAAGCAATGGGGTTCCATCCATGATGCAGATGTCTGCATTAGGACCCCCACTCTCCAGCATTCCCATTTCCCCGACAAATGTCTGGCTTTCCAACCAAGTGGAAGTATTTTTCCATAGCTTGAAAATTTCTGCATTTTTTTTACATCTCTACCTAGAGCTTAACATTTATCCTATATGCTAGAAAGCAATTTTGTTGTTGTTCATAAATCAAGGATAAACAAGTTCCTAATAGAACACCAGACAGTAATGCTGATTTCAGCTGTTTTCTATAGCTACTGCAACAATTATGGAATTGCACATCAACAGGATTAACTCATTTGCTTTTCCTTTTAGCACATGCCACAGAACCTTGTTTTTACTGAAACAAACATCTTCAAAGAGACACTCAGATTCAAGGAGGCTCAGTGTTTGATGCATTAACTGTGTCTGAAGTGAATACACGAATGTTTCCTACAGCAGGAGAGTTGTAAGTACTATCTGTATCTTGTGTACATTATCTGGCTTGTCTCTTACCAAACCAGGGCTTCCAAGCATAAATGCATGGTAACAGACAACACACAAGTCAATGTTTGTCATTCCACAGGGACAAATATTCTTGGCAAATCAATCACTACAGATGGCATGGAGCCATTTTCTGTATGAAGGCTAAGCTTTGGGTGCACACTGAAAGATGTTCTGCATAGCCATTTCCAACTAGTAGTAAGAGGTAAATGAAGCTATTTCCCACAAATCTTAATTCTTTGTTCCAGCATAGTTAAAGTACTCGGAGAACATGTCCACTTAAGCAATTGGTGCTTATTGTACCTTATGCTGGCTACACGAAGAGGTGGCTGACCTTATCCTCCAGTTACACATAGATCTTATTTTCATACATGTTAAAGAAATCCAGAACATGGGAGGCACACAAGTATTGTGATCACTTCATGTCTGGATGTAACCACTGACCTCTCATCATACATGGGTCATGTAAACAAACTTGCTCACAATTAGCATTGTGATGATTTCCATTTGGCACAAAGCAGGGTGGCGGCAGCACTGTCACCCCTACACCCATGCCAATTTTCAGCCAAAAACATCTCTCACTCAACATACGCTCAATATGCCAATTTTACTAAATAACGTTCTTTTGGGGGATCTCCCAAAACACAACTGGGAGTGACACATTATCAGTTCTAGTTACCGAAAATGACAATGGCATACTGCAGCCCTCCAGAGGGGTCCCAAAAGATGATGTGTTGTCTTCCAGGCTCCTAAGAATGCCAATGTATGAAGCTCCTTAAAAAACAGGGGGTTGTAAAAGAGTGTAGTTGCTTTATGTTTATATACTGCCTTTTATATTCAAGAACATGTACCACAAAAACTATTATGTGGCAACACACCTTCTTGCGGAGTCACCATAGATTCTTTGTTGTCATGGATATCCATGTACAAGGGATGCTTACCTCCATCTTACCCATACCCATTTATGTCCTGATTCTGCAGACACTTACTCCAAGATACATGGGATCCTTTCAATGCACCCATGTAGCAGAAGCAGTTGACCGGCTGCCATCTCTAGGTGCAGCAGTGTGGTTTAGCAGGTTGAATGGACCATGTATATTTTATACTAGCAGAAACTAGACAAAAAAGCAAAAATAAATGCTGCCTCGTACGACATTTCCATTCAACCTCTCTTAATATCTTGTAGCACCCTTTATTTAATCACAGAAGCAGAGCAGTTTTTCTATCTGCACTGCAGCACCACAAAAGCCTCTATATACAAGTTGCAACACTGAAGCTGACTCAACAGGATGTCCTGAATACAATTCCATGCATGTTATTTTCATTTGCTGTTTCCATATGTGCTATTTTAGTTAACGGCTAATGGAGGTGGCCAGTCAAAACCTAGAACAAGATTTGTGAGAGGAGTTTGAATTTCTCAGGACAGGGGATAAATGATTCTCATACATTAGATTTTATCAATTAAGTTTATTTTGTTTAAAAGCCAGAACAGGACTAATTGAAGTTCTAAAATTCTTATTAAAATTACTAGAAGTGCACTTAGAATGCAGGAACAAAAAGGTCTGATATGTTCATAAAGAATACCCAGCTCCTATGGAAGCCACAGGTAGTTGGAAGAAATGTTCTTACTGAAAGACAATGGCCAAGATTCCTAAGAAGTTCATGTGCATGCAGAAGGCACTTCCGTGCATATATGAGTGAACAGCCCGTTTTCTCCTCCGGGTCTATTTCTCCACAGCATCTTGAATGCTGCTCTGGAATGCCCCATGACTTTCATCTGCTGACCTCTGAAGGCTGACCAACAAGGGACTATGACAGGAAGGTGAACTGGAAGGGGCCTGGGATGCCACAGGCCAACCTCAAAAATATCACTAGTGATTCAATGGCAAACTTTTAAATGAGACTGAAATCCAGTTCAGGGATCTTGCGAATGTTTACCATATCCAAACCATATCAAAACAGAGCACTAACAGAAAGGAGACTGAGTAACTGGCAGTCAGACCACTTCAGCAGCACAATGATAGTGTCAGATCAGATGTACTATGTCATTATTGATTCAGGCTATTTTAAGTCCTAAGGAATCATCCTCCAGACTTCTGTATCACACACTTCAGCCTCAGATTTCAACATCACATCCTTGTTGAGCTAATGTATATAGCAATCAATGCAAGTCAGTATTTACCTCTGCTACTTCACATCAGTTCCACTTGTAATGTCTAGTGCAATAAGTTGTCATTAAACCCAGAGCAATTCATACAAAACATTACTCAGCTAAAGAATCTGGCTCAGTTCTTATTTTTGACATAGGACCATTACAGCACTATTTCACACTTAACATGACTTCTGATTATGCCACCAAATCTGAAGTTTATCCATTAAAAATTACTGAGGATAAATGTTTCAGACTTCATTACATGGCAGTATATGCAGAACTGATTATCATCTAAAAAAACTTAAGTCACCTCACAGTAACCCTGTTCTCTGCCTATACATCAACAGGATGGGGAGAGGGATTATCCCTGCTGATTTCACCCCTGGAATTGCCATGCCTTTCAGCAGAAATCAAGAATGCCAATGCATGCATGTAAACTCACACTAATGATAGTTTCCAGTTGTGCATGAAGTCTACAAGTACACAGTTGTACACACGTGCCTATTCTCACCTTCCACTGAATGCACAGAGGTCAAGCATACGGCATCCCACCAGTTAATGCTCAGTCAATGCAGAAAAAGGCAAGAACAGGGCTAGGGCATTCAGAAGTCAAGATATGTGAGAATCATACTTTCTGTTCTCTGTACTGCAAGCTTTCTGAACCACAGCAGCCAACGATTTCACATATGAATACATGAAATTTTTGTATTAAATACAGAAGTGCTGTTCACATAGACCACAATAATCTTACTTGTGTTATGTTGAAGGAATCAGGTGGGAAGGGTAACCCATTTGCTGTTGGCTAATTGTTCAGAACTCTAGGTATAGAGGTAGAAATATGCAAGGGTATAGGAAGCCAGAAATGAAGTGTTTTGTATGAACTCAAATGTCTCCAAAAAACACAGAACAAGCCCATCATGTTTCATCTCTGAACTCTGTATGAACAAAGTAGAAAAGTTATCAGGACAAACCACTGAAACAAAACTTAAGTGGTTGCCAGAAGTATTATATAGCAAGTGAACTGAGACACACTGTAAAACTGTGAGAATTTATAATTTGAGCTCTTCATATTGCTCATGGACTGACAAACTTCTGTAAGGCTGGATTTTGAGTCAAACCTAATATGTTGCTAAATAAACTAAGAAAATGATGCCTATTGCCAATATTTGAATCAAAAAACCTAGGTCTCCATTACCTAGAGAACTTTTGGTTCTAATTCCTAATCCATGTTAAAGAATGTAATAATACTAAAGGTGAAAATTATTGCCAAAATTGTGGTGCTTTACAGTCTGTAAACATTAGAAGTTGAAATGAAATGAAATGAAATGAAAACAGAGCAAAAAAAATGTTAAGAGGTGAGAACAAAGGTACTCTGGAGCAAGTGATCAGCAAGGGAAATACCACTGTAAGAGGCCATGTGTGGACACAGTAGGCACACAAACAAAGAAAAAATAGTTTATGGATGCCAAAGAATCTTGGGGTAAGAAGAGTCTCTGGTTATGTCCCACACCATGGAAGCCAGCTATGAAGAGTTTCTTGTTCTGTTCACTGATCTCTCAAGGAACGCAACAGAACTTGGGCCATCGTAGCATCCTCATCAGCGTCATAATCCTAAAAAAACCCCAAAGGAGAATATGCACATATGAACAAGACTTATATTTTATTAGAATTGCAACTGAGACAGATTTTTCTTTCACTTTTAGTTTCTCTCAAATTAACACTCTGGAATAGACCCAGATTTCTAAAGGATTCCCCTAGGTTTTCATGCATGCTCGGGTCTCAGCCATGTTTCAGTTCACTCAGTGTGGACTTATCTGCAAGGGGTATGTCCTCCCATTAAAAAGATGATAACTGACAGCTTGCATTATTTCCTAACTCATATTGTAGTAGGACAACACAAGGGAAAACACTAAAAATAAAATCTAGGATTATGCTACCTAGATGCTGAAGAACAGCTTTTCTATTTGCTACTTACCACAAAGGTATCGTAAGAGAACTGATGTCGCCGCTGAAGATGTTCCATGAAATTAGCACTTCTGTAGTTTGGATCACCCCATGGCATTGATGCACAAATTGGGCAAACCTGGAAAAGTTGGCAATTTATACACCTGTAGACTTTTGATCTGGTTGAATCTGATCAGCACTTCTTCTAAGTTTTGCCTATTAATTTTCAAAGGCTTGAGTCTAAGGTATCCAAGCAATGAGACTAAAGGAATACCCAGGAGCAAAGGCAGTTATGTTCCTGCAGGTGAGCCTCCATTTCCCCCCAAAATCTCTCTCAACAGCTTGTACAATTTTTAATGGTTTCCTGGCCCTCTAGAAAACCTTGTCAACAGCAACAAGAGGATGTATCAGAAAGGGGAGGTGGGAAACAAAAATCTACTTGTTCTTTGAGTACACACTCTGATATCCGATGTACATCCCAATCAGAAACCAAGCCTTGCTAATTACAGTTTCCCTAGTGTATGCTAAACAATGCTACATGTAGTTGAAACCAAGATAGCCTCAAAGCACTACTGCAGTAGTAGATTTTGAGACAGAAAATGCTTGTTCTAGTTTAAAAATCCAAACTCGGAAGAGATGACTATTTAATTCGTGCAGTACCAGAACATTTCACTCCTTCTTATAAAGTTTCTATACTTCTACACTTTGTGTTTCCAAAGAAGCAGTTCAGAGTAACAAAGTTGAATAGGCAGTATTATTAGCCTCTTTTTAAAAATAGAAACTCAAACATTCACAGCCTAAATCCAATTTTAGTCCCAATTAGTATAAATCCAGGAAAAATGAATGGGATTTATTAGTTACCACTTATATTAAAACTCAGGACAGACAGGATTAAAACAGTCCTATTTATTCAGTTTAGATCATACACTTTCAAGAAAGGCTCCATATTAAGCCATGTATCAACCAACTCTGGCCCCATAGGTTAGGCTGCATTGTAGAAAGTAAACCAATTACCACTCGCTTTGCATCCATGCTGTGATACTTTCTGCAATGTTCTACCAATCCTTCCCGGTCCAGGTTTCTCTCATTGCAGTAAGGGCAAGGAAATGTGAATCTATTTGGAATGCTCCTACAAGAAGGGAGAAAAGAAGGCATTCACTTCTCTGAAAGATAAGACAAAGCAAAGTTTCCAATTTTGCAGCTGTTTTATTTCATGTAAGGTCATACTCTCTGGAGGCTCAGCAGTATCCTGCAATGAAGTACAGATCGAATAATGAAAGAGCAGTATGATGTTTTACAGTACAAGAACTTGCAGAGGAAAAACGTCTGAAGTGCTTTGTTTAATACTTTTACAACATGAAAGAATAATTCTTCTGACACTCGGTGGCAGTACTTTTCTTGTTCCCAGGATACCTTTCAATATATGGTTCCTAAGGTGTATTTCAAACTATACAACAGAAAGCAGCTTTAGCAATATTTAACATCTCCCTCCACATAAATAAGTGCTGGAATGGTTTTCCATTAGCTACCGTATGTTTGACTGCACCCCAACTGAGGCATGACATAAGAGTGTCATCCCTTCTTTCCTTTATCACGTAATATGGGATAAGAGGTCAAGTAGGACCCCTGGAGTCTGGCAATCAGCAGGATCCCATACATTAATTCTTTATCTTGCCATAACAAAATATCCCTAGCCTTCAAGCAAGAATATCTAGTCTTATGGATCCACTTCTTCATGCTCTTATTTGCCCTGAACTCTAGCTATGTCGATTTTCAGAACTGGAAAATTTTCTGGGGGAAAAAATCCAGAAAAGTTTTCCAGTGCTCTACATAAAATTGTCCAGTTTAGCACATTTGCATTAAAACATTTGAAGATTTGTGGAAATTATTTTACTGGAATATTTTAATAATGTAAAGAGAACAGTATGTACTTCCCTTATGCGTGTATCTGAAAGAACACACAGCTTAATGAGAGCTGTACCTGATGCATCAGCAGTCTAGCTTTCTTTTGCTGAGGTTTGACTACATTACCCTCAGCTTCCCTCTCTCCTTCTCTGTATTATCAGTTCTAATTCAGGTTAAGAAAAACTGCTTCAGAACATCTAGTTTAATATTTTATTTCACAAAATGATGTATGTGATCTGGGCACACAGGCAACATCACATTTTGTCTTGGCTAATTGCACTTGCAGCAAGAGATCTGGTGAAACAGAAACAAGCTTAACACAACAGTCATTTGTTATAATTCCTCTGAGCACAATATATTTACACTTTAGTTTTAAAAAAGCAGAATTGGACAATTTAGCCTTATTGTGCCTCAATAGCTTTAGGTATCCTGAAGATGAGGAGGAAAAAAGTTCAAAGAGATAGGCTCAACTGTGGGTGCTATAAGCTTATGGGGAAACTACTCTGAATAATCCTGACAGGATGGGCAGGTAATTTTTTTTTTATTTTTTTTTTTGCAATGTAATATATCTGATGCGCTGGCAGTTATTGAACTGACTGCCTCTATTATATCTGTAGCCATTCTTTCTAGGTTTGTGAATAATAGACAAGGAAAGGGGTGGACAACTGTGGGAGGCTAGGGGCCACATTTAGCCCCCCCCGGAGACAACATCCCCATAAAAAAAAGTCAAACTTGTTTTCTCTCAAATCCCTTCACCCAAAATACCTTCTAGGTGGTGTGGAGTACAGTTCTGCTATATTTTTAGGCTCTCTGGACATTAAGCTGAGGAGATGCCTTTCAACATCAGGAAGTAACTAGAGGTCACTTGCCCCTGGGTCAAAAACATGGCAAAAATGCTTCTTGCAACCCAGTTTTGGGGGACAAAACCATCATCATTACCATTATTATTCTTCCTCTGCTTGTGGCCAATGAACCACACTTTGTCCACTCTTGGTCTAACACAGAGGTTCTCAACCTGTGGGTCGCGACCTCTTTGGGGGTCGAATGACCATTTCACAGGGGTCACCGCTCCTCTATCGTGCCCCGCCCCCTTTTGAAAGAAGGCAGCCTCACAGCCAATGAGAGCGCTGTTTCTGAGACCCCGCGCTGGAAGGAGGTGAGAGGAGGCGTGCTGGGTGCGTGTGGGGATGTTTCCCCGCCGGGCGGAAGGGCAGAAGTGGCGAGAGGAGACCCCGCACTGGCAGGAGGTGAGAGGAGGCATGCTAGGCACGTGTGGGGACGTTTCCCCGCCTTTCCCTGCAGGGTGGGAGGGCGGAGGTGGCGAGAGGAGACCCTGCGCTGGCAGGAGGTGTGAGGAGGTGTGCTGGGCGCGTGTGGGGACGTTTTCCTATTTTTCTCTGCCGGGTGGGAGGGCGGAGGTGGTGAGAGGAGACCCTGCTGGCAGGAGGGGAAAGGAG
Organism: Ctenosaura bakeri; assembly: GCA_948474755.1. Taxonomy (NCBI): domain Eukaryota; kingdom Metazoa; phylum Chordata; class Lepidosauria; order Squamata; family Iguanidae; genus Ctenosaura; species Ctenosaura bakeri. Next base: position 413,475 of record CAOLHI010000694.1, read on the forward strand.
GCATGCTGGGCACGTGTGGGGACATTTCCCTGTCTTTCTCTGCCGGGCAGGGGGGCAGAGGTGCATGTGGGAACGTTTCTGCGTCTCTCCCTGCCGGACGGGGGGCAGAGGTGCGTGTGGGGACGTTCTGCTGTCTTTCCCTGCCGGGCGGGCGGGAGAAGGTGAGGAGACCGAGAGGGGCTCGTGGGTGTAGCGTGGTTGAGGGGCTACAGCAGGTATCACACCCCACTCCCGAGCCCTCAGAGGGACAAAAGGAGGAAGGAAGGGGAACCCGTGCAACATGGGAGTGAGAGCGTCCAAGCAGCTGCGCTCCCTTTAAGGGAGGGAGGGAGTGGAACAAAACACATCTGCTTATGCCGCCGCCATCTTTCCTCTCTCCCTGTCCTTTCCTCCCTCCCTCGTGTAAAATGTGGGCTGTTTCGGCGTCGCCTTTGGGAGTGACTGGCTGTTTGAACTGTGGAAACCTAACATTCAGAACTAGAACTACTGCCTTAATTCTGGCATTGATGGATGCTTTCTGTGCTTAAAAAAAAGGGGGGAGGGTTACCAGTTTTTAGGCATTAGAAGTCTATCCAGAGCAGTGATTTAGGGCAGTGTTTCCAATCTATTCAATGTTGGAAATAACTAACTAACTAACTAATAAATAAATAATGAAAATAATTTATGGTTGGGGGTCACCACAACGTGAGGAACTGTATTAAGGGGTCGCGGCATTAGGAAAGTTGAGAACCACTGGTCTAAAGGTTGCTATTAAAGGACAAAAGTTTTTCTAACCTTTTGGAAGCCACCTTGGGTCCCGCTTTGGGAAAAATGCGGGATACAAGTTCAATAAATAAATAAATGGGCACTGGGGGTACACACAAGGTAGTATGAATCACCCCTCTGAAATTCCATTCCTGTTTAATTTCAGTACAAAAGGAAAAACCTGGAGTACATGTCTATTTGATGCCAACTCATCATTTCCCTGATTCTGGCCTAAGATATCAACCATGAAAACTACAGGACAATTACATTACACTGCTAGACCACTGAACAGCCTCTGCTTTGTTAATGTTGCATTTTAACAATTTCAACAAGGCTGTATCACTGTGAAAATGCAACTGTAAATCATTATCACACCACCCCAAATCCTACCTGTAAATAAGGTCTTAAAGCTTGATCATTTGTCCTTTTAGAATGGTGTGAAATTTCACCTACCTGGCAGCTTTCTGTAAAATTCAGAAACCTTTCCCAAGGCAATAGCCAGTGAAACCTAAATCACTGTCCAGTGTGCACTGAAAGCAACCTTGAGCAAGTTTAATTCGAAAAATAGCCTTCGAAATGGGCTCAAGTGGCAATATTAAAAAGCACTCATTCAGGCAAAGCAGACCAATTATACCATTAGGTTAAAATAAACCTGCTCTATGCAATTCCACTTTAAGCAATCAGGTTAAGTCATTCAAAGGGTTACCTGGTATCTTGCTGTGGATCTTTAGTCACAGCTCTAACACCTTCCATTATATAATTCTGGTATTTTGAACAGGCAGCTGCATGGCTACGCAGCTTGGAGAGGTTCATCTGTACGGAATGAGAGAATGGAGTATTTTATTTAAGCACAACCAGAACAGATGCTTCAAATTAGAAAGAAAGTACGTTCTGAGAACTGTACAATAGAATCAAGTTAATATTTCAATAGCACCAAAACATGGCAGGCTGAGAATCTTAATGTACAATCACAGAAAAAATATACCAAAACCAGCCAATCCCTAACATAGCAGGAAGTTTAAATCTCATAATTGTACAATTTAGAAGGTTCTCTAAGTGTCATCTCATCTAACTACCTGTTCAAGCATAAAATCTAGGGCTAAAGCATGATGAATTGCCATCTACATCCAGTTTAAAAATCTCCAAGAAAGGAGTTCATCACCTTCTGAGGAGATTTTACTGCTGAACAGCTCTTACTGTCACAGTCTTACCTTCCTCATGATGCCTCAGATAGCTGATATATGTTTACCTGACCAGTGTTCATTCTTATCTTTCATTTCCTGGAAATAAAACAAGCTATTTTTTAAATGCTATGTTAGCTCTTCTAGCTCTGCTTTGAAAGCAAGTCAAAGCATTAACAGCATCAAGGTTCAATACAGTTGTATTTCAGACAACTGCTCTCCATCTCAGATTGCCTTCAAAACGAAAAACCAATTTCTATGTTAAGGCGGCAACCAATGTTGGGGTCTAAATCTCCTTACTTTTCTGTCTTGCTGTGGCATGTCCTGAAATACAAGAAGACTGAATTCTACATCAGATATTTTCCCCACATTTTTGTCATATACTGTAGCTGTTCAAGCATGGAAAGTTGTATTTACCAATAAAAAAACTGAAATATTCTTAACATCTAGGTGGAGTTGTTCTTCATAAATGTTTGGTGTTACACTATCTTTTATACATATTTTAAAAATACAGTCATAAGATTTCTCTTTATAAATTCCAGTTAAGTTCATCTTACTAAAAATAATGGCTAAATTGCTGTTAATAGACAAAGCAGGACTGCAGTTTATAAATTTTTATATCTTGAGCAGTTTGTGATTTAATGTATTTAACAGTGCCAATATTTAATCACCAATATTTAACAATCTCATATGTAAGTTAGACTACACTATTGGCATTTAATATACTATGCTTTCATACAATGAGACACATTAAAGATGTAAAACTTGAGATTTGGAGAAAATCCAACAGACTTTCAGTATGAAAGACGGGAAGTGAGACATTAGAATACTTAAGAACGTTGCATCCCAGCTTTACTTTCAATTCCTCTAGACAGAAATCTAAACAAAGAGGTTTCCCAAACCAGTAAACTTTCAATCCTCTTAAAGTACAGCAGAGCATTCTGAGCCTCCAATGTTTTTCTAGCTGCTGTTTTATCTATTCATTCAGTTTACTACACAGCCACTTCACCCTTTTTCCCTTTCTTACAAAACAATGTTGTCACTGTACCGTCCAGTACATAATGAGTTTATATAAGCTCACACAAAATTATCAATTTCTGTTGAAGATATCAACTACACATGCATGTTGGGCCCTGAAGAGGCATTTACACAAATCTTTGTATAACTCCTAAACAAAAAGTTCAAAGGAGTCCATGTAAGGTGCCTTATGTCACAAATATCAAATGAATTTTCTTGGAAAGCCACTTTCTATGTTATAGTAGCTATGAAGGGTTCCATATATTCTCCATCACTTCTATCCCAAAGCAGGCAAGTGCAGCCATGATGCCCATCTGCGCAGCCAGGTCTGTGGACTGCTCTTGCAGCAAATGGATCTCATGACAAGGAAGACTATCAGTCCTACTCTCCACACTCAAGAGAGTCAAAGAAATAAGTTACAGATCACCCTTCTCTTGCCTCTTCTGGCTCTTCCCTATCCTTAAGCCCTCTGAAATTTTATTGCATTTGAAAGAACCTGACTGTTACGATCAAAATGAAAGCACTGTGCAAATTTACTTCTGTCCAGATGCATGCCACATATGATAAACATTGTTCAGCTTTTCATACTTTTTTATTGCAGCCATTGCAAGTAGTCTCTGTCATTTCAATTTGCTTTTCCAAGTCCAGAGCTCTGCTGCCATGAGACAGGGTGCTGCGGCAAACTCCACAAACTGGCTTTTTTGGCTTAAGACATTCCTGAATGCACGGTGTGCAAAAGCTAACATAGGGGAAAAAACAAAAGAGTATATGAACATTTGCACTATACAGAATGCTGCCAGTATCAATGATCCCCCTCTGCATAATACCGAATGAGTTTACAAACTGTTAATCAACCAGTAAATTATTCAACAAACTACAGTGTAATATTAATAGAAGCAACTTTATTAAGGTGTTCTCCCCACAACTTAAGGATGCCTACAACTAACAGGATTAGAAATACAGTATACACTCCTAGGTTCTATAGAACAATTTAGTACCTGGCAACAAATTATGATAAAAAAAATGTGGTGCACTGAATCAGAACTTAATAGAGGCATATGATACAATCTATACTATTACTGGACAATTCACTGCATTTGGTCAAATATATGGGTGATAGTACCCTCAGAAACTCAAACGGTGTATGTATATAACTCTGAATACAGATTGCATTGAGAAATACGGGGAAAAGTCACAGGTACTGGAGAAGACAGTTTGGTGAGTTCTTAAGAGGAAAATAAAATCCTGGGCAACAGCAGGTAAATATGCTAGTTCACACATAAATGGAAAAGAAACAAAAATCTATAAGCACAAAGATAGCAAAAAAGGAAAAAGAAATATTTCCATGCCAACAATGATATTTGGCCAGAAGACAGGAAAAACTCTTGCCCTCTGAAAGTGAAGTGCTCCTACCCACAGCCTGTTTTTTTCAGTGATGTGGAGGGTTGGCCAGTTTCTTTTCCTGGTTCCTAAAAGCCTCAAAAAAGAGAAATGCTGGGCTAAATTTATCTCTCTTTCTTGATAGTTATAAGCTTGGTAGATAAGGAGAGTGCTGTGGATGTGGTATATCATAATTTCAGTTAGACATTTGAGTTCTCCATCACATTCTTGCAAACAGGCTGGTAAAATGTGGGTAAGGCAGTGTTACCAGTAGTGGATTTGTAACTGGTTCACCAACCCAAAGAATGCTTACCAAGGGTTCCTCTTAGCCTGCAGAGAAATGACAAGTGGGGGGCCTGGGCATGGGGTTGTTTAACATTTTTATAAATGACTCTGAAGATGGAATAGAAGGCATGCTTCTTAAATTTGCAGATGACACCAAATATGGTGAGGGAGAGGTAGTAGATACCCCAGAAGACTGGATTAGAATTCAAAATAACTTTGACAGATTAGGGAGGACCAAAACTAATAAAACAACCTTCAATGTAATGTAATATAAGATATTACATTTAGTCAGAGGGGAAAAAATGCACAAATATAGGATGAGTAACACTTGGCCTGGCAACAGTCCATGGAAAAAAGACCTTAGTAGACCACAAACTAGAAAAAAAGAGTCCACTGTGACATAGTGGCCAAAAATGACCGGTGCAATTCTGGACTGCATAAACAGGAATATTGTGTCCAGACTAAGGGAAGTTGTTGTATGCCTTCAAGTCATTTCCTACTTATGCTGACCCTAAAGCGAACCTATCTTGGGGTTTTCTGAGGCTTGAGAGTGTGTGATGTGCCCAAGGTCACCAGTGGGTTTCCATGGGTGAGCAGAGAACTGACACTTGATCTCCTGCGCTGTAGTCCAACGCTGAAACCACTACACTACTCTGGCTCTACTGGCATCATTCTATTCTGCTTTAGTCAGACCTCACCTCTGCTACTGTACCACAGTTCAAAAAGGATATTGACAAGCTGGAATGTGTCCAAAAGAGAGTTTCAGAGAAGATACAAGGTCTTAAAGTCTGGTAAGATACAGCTTGGTGAGCTGGGTATGTTTAGCTTCAGTCGAAAGTAATATGATAGTGATCTTTCAATATCTGAAGAGATATCATTAGAAGATGAAGCAAGTTTTGTTTTCTGCTTTCTCAGAGACTAAAGCTACAGATTCACGTTACAAGAAAAGAAATTCCACCTAAACATTAGGAAGAACTTCTTGATAGTAAGAGCTGTTGACCATGCAACAAATTGCTGCATTGGGCAGTAAACACTCCTTCTTTGGAGGTCTCTAAACAAAGGATGAATGGCCAGCTCTAAGGAGTGCTTTTGTTTGATATTCTTGCAGGGCAGTGGGTTCAACTAGATGGCCCTTGCAGTCCCTTCCAATCCTATAATTATTATTATTTCTGCCTCTTGATTCTGCACATGAAACCAATAGAGTTAGAAAATGTTACTAGAAACTAACTTGGTATCTTCCAGACATACTGGATTACAACTCCCATCATCCCTAGTCAGGAACTAGAATAACATATTTATTTTACTTATAACCAAATCATTTCTATTAGTTCAGATCTGTTTTATACACAAAAGTGTTATTTATTCACCACAGATTCTGTTCCAACTCTTTAATGCTTCAATGCAAAAAAGAGATCATTTCAAATGTGTGACACAAAACAAGAAACTGAAGCTCAGCTCTCTCCTTCTGTAAACACTCATTTCAAAAATAATGTACAAGAATATAACACTAATTATATTAGGCAACCTTTTTTTTCCTGTTCTTGTATCTGTAGGCACCAAGAACTTTTGGACACGTATATCCTCACCTGCTTTAGGTTTCTGTTCTTTGTGCAGTTGCTCTAGAATCCATTCATATTAGGAACATCTGAATCTCAATGAAATCAATGGGATATGATTCTGCTGCATTCTTACTCCTCTTTCAGTTTCATTTTCGTTTCCAAGGAACTCATTTATACCTTATGGGACTTTTTTTCCAGCACAGAGAGTTTTCACTTTTGTTTTCCTGCAACCAGCCACCAGGGTGATCAAATATCCACTGATTCCCAGAATTTCCCCACCCACTTGAAATAACACTTCCAGTTCTACAGCTGGAAGCTTATTTAATGAGGCCAACACTACTGAAACACTGTCTAATGTCATCTCCTGCTTATAAGCAAACAAGGCTTTAAACGTGATTTTCATCCCCGCCTGTGTTCCCTGAAAGCCAACAGCAAGCATTTCAACGAGATCTAAGTTTTAAAAGCCGCACCATGTATGTTCAGTGTATAGATTGAGCTACATTTGTCAGCTCCTCTCAGTCAGGTCCAGAAATTGTCTGCACATTGCAGAACACTGGAAGCCAGCCGTTTGCATCATACCTGAAACAGCCTTTGTCACCCTTAAAAGAAATATTTTTTATGTAAGTGAGGTCCACTCAGTGACTCTTGCCAATCTCCTCCTCTCCTCCCAAGGCGAATACCAGTTGTAAAACATCTAGCAGTATGATTTTAAAACAGAGCATCTCTATCTTTAACAGATTCACAAAAGAGAGAATTTTAGTAAACACAGTTTGTAGAACAGCTAAGAAGGGTTATATCAGCAGAAATCCCTCCTCTCTTATAGCAATGGTCAACTGGCAAAATCAGTCTACTGACTGTCAGCAGGCCTGGCCAGGAACTAATTCCTGGCCCTTGTCTCTAGAACCTTCTGAGCCCACTAACTGCCTCTCAACAGAGACATAGGGCTGAACTGAGCCAAAGTTCTTAGCTGGGTGTGGAATTAAGAGAAGCTGGCAGCCGAGAGGAAATAAGAATTATGCAGGCGGTACAGTAAAGAGAGGAAATGCAAAACAGAAAGTAACCCTCTCCCCCAGATAAAATAAGTTATTCTTTGAACTGAGTAAGCTCTGAGATCTTTGATACAGGGCAGGACAGACATATTTCCATCCATTTGTTAACTACCATGCCTTAGAGCTATCAGTTACCATGCACAACAGCTGCTTATAATATTAATGAACCATCAGAGGAAAAACTTGAAAGAAACTCTTTCCTGGCTTTTAAACAGACGTCGTTTGCACTGTAGGTGAAGTTTTGCTTCTTTTAAGGCAGCCAGGATACAGCCCAGACGCCGCACAATGACGGGAGGGCGAGGCAAGGGAAGAATTTCTATGTGATGCCCCGAAGCTTGGGAGCACCTCGCCTCCAGCCTTCGCCTCCAACTCAGCCTTAACAGCTGAGCCTGATCTAGGCAATGGCTCCCTCAACCCACCCTCAGTTACCTCTGCCTGCCATTATTACCCGGCCCTCCACACACTCCGGCCATTTCCACACTACACCGCTATAGCGCTATCATTCCACTTCCAACATCCTCTGGAATCCTGGGGTTTGCCATTTAGGGAGGGGCCCTGAGAATTCTCAGCCAGAGAGCTCTTTGGCCGCAGTAAACTACCCACTCCAGAATTCCCCAGAATGCTGAAAGCGGAATAAAAGCACTACAGCAGTCTAGTGCGGAAACGGCCTGCCTCAACCGACCCCCAATGCCTCCGGCTGCCATTACTGCCCTGCCGGCCTCCCGCTCCCGCTCCTTCAACCCGGCCTCCACCTTCCTCCGGCCGTTCCCTTCCCACACTCACACATGGCCGCAGGGGGCTCGGACGGGGTTCTCGAAAACCTCCAGGCACACGGGGCAGGTGAAGCGGGACAGCGGGTCCAGACGGTCGGCGGCGGCGGCGGCGGCGGCCCCCTCTGAGTACCGAGAGCTCGCCTCGGCCAGCGCCATCTTCCAGAGCCAGTTCCGCGACACCCGCTTTCCCCGAAACACCACAACACTACCAACCTCCGGAGAGGAACGACGGCAGCCTAAAAGGGCCAACCCGGCTGAGGCCACGCCCACCAACCCCACATGGAAACTTGATTGCGCAGGCGCGGCAGGAAAAGCGGTGGGAGTTCTTCCCTGTGGGTGTAGAAGGTTCTTAGTGTCTCACGTCTTGTTAGGCGATATCGGCCGTTTCCGCACTAGCGTGTTGTAGCGCGATGATTCCACTTTCAACCTCCTCTGGAATCCTGGGGTTTGCAGTTTCGGGAGGGGCCGGCCGGATTCCAGAGGAGGTTGAAAGTGGAATCATCGCGCTACAACAGGCTAGTGCGGAAATGGCCCGTGTTCGCACTAGGCTGTTATAGGGCATTTCCGCACTAGCCAGTTATCTATTTCCGCACTAGCCGGCCGGCCCCTCCCGAAACTGCAAACCCCAGGATTCCTGAGGAGGTTGAAAGTGGAATCATCGCGCGATAACTGGCTAGTGCGGAAATAGCCATAGTGCTATTATTCCGCTTTCAACGTCCTATGGCATCCTGAGGTTCGCAGTTTAGGGAGCGGCCTTCAGGCCTTAATAATAGCACTATAATAGCGCTATAACAGCCTAGTGCGGAAACGGCCCTCATGGGGGTAGGTGAGCATCGGGACAGCGAGGAGGTTGTTTACACGGGGGACATAGTAAGGGGGTTTCCTGATTACATGGCCGGGTAGAAACCGGAAAAGTACATCCTTAGGAAGGTCACGCCACTAAAGGAAAAAATGTGTACTAAATTTAGCACATTCTGATTTATCAGTGTACGTGTGTCCCTTCAAGTAAGCTATCAGTACATCATCATCCTCATCCTCCCACCTTTCTCCCAAAATTAGGACTCAGGGCAGCTTACAGCTTAAAAAATAGAGCTTAAAAACACACCAAAATGAACATTAAAATAGGACGTTAAACATGAAAACAGGACTATTGACAACACTTTAAAAAATTATTAAAATATTAAAAAGCACTTAGAACAATACAACATCATCAGCCCACCCTTTAAAAACTTACCATTTTAAAATGGAATAAAAAGTTCTCCCTGGGGAAAGAACAGCAGAGCAGGGGCCCATTCCGGCTTCCTTGGGAGGGGAATTCCAGAACCTAAGGGCAGCCACAGGGAAGTCCCCCTCCTGTGTTCACACCAACTATGCTAGTGATGGTAGCAGGACTGAAAAATATGAACCCCTCCTGATGATCTCAGGGCTTGGACAGGCTCATGTGGGGAAATACAGTCTGCCAGATAGCCAGGACTGAACCAGGTAGGGTCATTTAGAGCCAATTAGATTTGTGCAATTGATATGGAAACAATACAACTTAACTGAGCTGGGAGAACTATGTAGCTCTTCAAATAAAGCAGTTTAGGGAGTGGCCTTCAGGCTTGAATAATAGCACTATAATACTTCTCAGGCTATTTGAGGTGGTGGACTGGCAATTTTTGTTTTCTAATGTGCTAAGGATCAGAACTGTATTTTGTCAGTTGGTCACAGTTGTTTCTTTTAGGGTTGCCAGAGTGAAAACTGAAGAAGGCTTCTGTTCCTTTTACGGTTATATAGAAGTAGATATTTCAATAGGAGTTCCTTGGTGCCTGGTTGTGTGACAACACCTGCTAAAACTCCCTCTACACAACCATTAAAGGTGCAGGAGCCCTCTCCAGTTTTAAATCTGGCAATCCTAATTTGTTTTTTCCATGTAAACTCTCTGTAGACTGACAGCTGATGCTTTGAACACTAGCACTGGTCCCTGGCCATCTTGTGCTCCTAGACTAGGGAACATTTCAATGTCACCATCTGGATTACAAGAGCAAGTCTAACACAATTGAAAACTGGTTTACACTATTATGATCCCCACAAGAGCCACTGTAAATAAACTACAGTGAATACTGAACTTGGTAACCCTTTTGCCCAAATATAGTCTTTTAGTCTGATGACTAAGATCTGTCACAAATAAAATTGTCTTGATTCTGTCTAGGTTTGTTGTTTGTAGAGGATTATTTCACAAGGCAAACTGTGTACTGGTTGCTTTAAGATCAACGTGCAAAAATGTTCAGCAGGGATCTGCTGCTTTCTCTTTCATTTGTGCATTCTGGATCTTCTCACATATTGTAAAACTAGGTGTATGGAAAGATGTTACATAACAGTCAGTGACAATTACAGGCACTGAATGCATTGAAATTCTTGATCATCAGTAAATGAACAATTCTGGCAAGTGTTTAGGAGTATGTGGCATCCTTTCTTTTTCCCAAAGTGATAAGAATGGCTCCTACAGCTCTAGAATGAGAGTGAGCCTAAATGGCTAGACCTTTAGCATGGCTTTTCCCATTAAAAGATACAGATGTGACTTTACAGCTTGTTTTTCAATTTCAGGTCTCTTCAGTTACCAGAAGAAATATTCATATATCCAGTTGCAATCCAAAGAGAAGTGGCAGTCTCTGATCTTATGAGCATTGATAGTTTCTATTTAAATTAATTCACTGAGGTAACCAGTTAGGAAGCATGCTGGCACTACTAGCAAGGAGAGGATAGATTACCAATTTTCTCCAGGTTGGCTGCTAATTGTTTTTATTGGCATAAATCCCTTTAGATGGCTCAGGACAGAGATGAAAGGTACGTGCAATCAGGAAATTTACAAGCAAGTTATTCCTTAGTTGGAGGTGCTAGAATGCAGAATGCTCATCTACTGATTTCTGCTTTGTGTGTGTTTCTCCATCTATTAAGTGAACCTTTTATCAATTAGGATATAACACTGTTCCTAGGATGTCACACCCCAGACCAGAGCCTGGAAAAAATTTTCTTTTGGACTACAAATTTTGGGGAATTTTAAGAGTTGCATTCCAAAAGAGCAACTGCCTCAGCTCTGTTTCAGATCTGGCTGGTTGTGTTTTGACCAGTCAATGGAATAGATTTTTACAGTTTGAACCAAGTAAGTGTATGATCTCTGCTATTCCAGTCATATCATGGGTGAACCCCCACATTTTATTTGGTAGGAGGCAAATAAGTCACTTATACAGCTCCCAGGTAAAATTAATTTGAGCATTCTAATTAATTAGAACGTATTTCTATAAAAACCATAGCATAAACATTAATCCCCACCTGCTTTGGTCTCCCTATTAAGCTACTTCACAAGGTCCTTGTGAGCAATAAGAACTCCAAAACTGAACAATAATACTATTTTAGCTGGGACATATTTTTCGTTGGACCAGAGCTTTCCTTGTATAGGTAACATACAGGAGTTTCATGCTGAAGACAAAAGCTAAGAGTTAAGAGTGGGAGGAGAAAGGTATGAATCACCATGCAATATGGAGAAATTCTCATCTCTAACTGCAGTTATTTGTCACTGCTAGCATCAGGTCACCATCTGATGATTTATGTTTTGAATCCATACGTTGTCACTTACAGTGTGACAGGGAACAGAAGACGATACCAGAGAACAGAACAGAAGCGGTGTGTGGGCAGTGCGGTATAGCTGTGACAAGAGAGAAAAATCCATAGTGGAAAGCTGCAGACAAAAGCATTATACTCTTGGTAGTTGCTTTCACATATAATATGTGCTGCAAAGAATAGTCACTCCCCCCACCCTGCCATGGAGGAAGATACAGTAGGTGTGGGAGAGAATGAAGAGAGAAGTGTCATTCCAACATCATTGCCATCAAGTACCCAAATGCTTATCATCATTGCAATAAGTAGGATAAGAAAGGAAGGGAGAGAGTGTGTACTGCAGAGTGGTACTTGTCTTGATGTATGCAACAGATTCTATGTACCATATCCACCTAGTTTTACTCTCCTAGGAGATTCCCATGGGATCCAGGGTGGTGTAGTGGTTTGAGCATTGGGCTGAGACTGCAGACCAAGGTTCAAATCCCTGCTCAGCCATGGAAAAGCACCGAGTGACCTTGGGTAAGTCATACTCTCTCATCCTCAGAGGGAGGCAAGGGCCAACCCCCTCTGAACAAATCTTGCCAAGGAAACCCCATGATAGGTCGCCTTAGGATCACCATAACACAGAATGACTTGAATGCAAACAACAATAAGAACAAAACAACAACCAACAACAACAACAACAATGGAGATTCCCCCACTATTCACACTTGGCCTTCGTCACAACAGTGCCTATGGGCAATACTTTATTTCTTCATAGCATTGATTGCCAAAAGTATAAGAGGGCACTTGTGATTAAAGCTAAACCTGTTCCCTGATCAGAGACAGCCTTACCATCAGGTGTCTCAGACAGCAGTTGCTGGGAAGTGGCTATGATGTGTTGCAGGAAGGACCTGCAGCCTGCTCATGTTGCCTACCCTGTACTACAAAGATGAAAGTGGAAGACACTGATCAATCACCAGCATTGAGGAAAGATTTTATAAATGGAACACATCTTGTTCTTTACTTCTAGTAGGAAAAATGTCTTGAGTTAACTGAGTGCCTGATTTTGGGGGAAGGGACAAGTTTAGGCTTCTCTTCTTTCAAACTGTATTCCAAATGGTAATGTCAGTCCATTTACTTTATATATACCATAGAATTCTTAGAGCCTTTCCACACTATGCTGTTATAGTGCTATTATTCCACTTTCAACATCCTATGGAATTCTGAGGTTTGTAGTTTACTGAGGCCAAAGAGCTCTCTGGCTGAGAATTCTAAATGCCCCTCCCTAAACTGCAAACCCCAGGATTCCATAGGATGTTGAAAGTGGAATAATAGCACTGTAACCGAAAGGCCCTTAGTGGCCCTTGCTGTTTTCATCTTAACATTGTCAAGTCAGAATGCTGCAGAGACAGGATCCACAGCTAGAAGAATTCTTTAGTCTGTTCAAATCCTAGACCAGGATTTCCTCCAGATGTTTTTGACTTCAGTTTCCAGAAGCTCCATCCAAGATAGCCTATGGGAAAGTAGTCTGGGAGCCGATGTCCAAAACATCTTGAGCTCTAGACCAGTCATTTTCAACCTTTGATCCTCCAGCTGTTCTAGACTTCAACACCCAGAAGCCTCCACCAGCCTGACAAAGAATTCTGGGAGCTTAAGTCCCAAACAGCTAGAAGACAAAAGGTTGAGAATTGCTAAGGTTGAGACTATTACTAATATATTAATTACATTTATATAATTCCTCTAAGAAGCTCAAAGCAGCAGATACAGCTCCTCTGCTTCACACTTTGTTCTCACAGCAACTATGTGAGATAAATCAGTTCATTAAAATTGTGTGTACACATACATCCTTCAAATAAATTCTCTGACTATGTTCGGACTATTCTTTTTTCTTTTTGTATCCACTAGCAATTTAATATAGCTACAAGACAAAAGCTTTTCTTTTCCCAACGGGTTTGCCTGCTTATCTATGGATGTTTAACTAGCCAACAGGAGAGTGTTCCTGTCACTTTATCAACATGATGGCATGTTTTGTATTTGACATTAATTATTTACATACTACCCATGTGTGTTGTTATAAATGTCTCTCTGTTGAAGCTGCAGTCCATACATTTGGGGAAGTAGCTGTAGTCTATGGCCCTTTTCGCACGGCATTTGCCATGGGAAAGGGCGCCTGGAGCATCGCACGATTGTGAGGAGGGATCTGCACGATTGTGTGACACTTCAGAGTGTTACCCTAAGAGCTGGGGGACATTAATAACACAATAACAGTATCTCCTTAGAATCTGGGGGAATTATGGCACAAAAGAGGCCTGTGAGAAGAGGGTGATGGCAGGGTCTTTTCTAGCTGTAGAGAGGATTTCAGTTAACAATTGACAAACACATGAAAAATCAGACACTCTTAAGAACCACACAAGACTATTGGAAAGTGCAGCAAGAGGGGTTGGATAGAGAGTGATTGGATGAAATGGGTGATAGTTATCAGTCTTGAAAAAGGGGTCATAGCAGAGTGATTCAGATAGCATCTGAGGGTAGCATGAAGGAATGGCAGTTTAGGGCACCACATCCCATGTACTATGTCCCACATACTACAAAGATGGGTTGACTGTACAAGAGAGACAAGAGGCAACACACTATTATCTGCTTCTGTTTAAGATTTTTGTAGATCACGTTTTGTTGATAGAAGAGGTGGTAGAAATCTCAATTAAGCAGGGAGATTTTAAAAAATGCAAATGTGGAGCCAAATGTTTCTAATGCAGTGCCAAATGGCACCTTTTAACTAGATACACTAGAAAATAGAAGGGAGGGGGCTGCATGCTGGTAACGGAAGGCTTCTATTGTTTTCACAGAGCTTACCCTGAATTTCAGTTTCTTAGAGGAAAAAAAAATGCATCCTTTTCATAAGAAACTGAAGCACATGGTATAAGCCAGCTCTCAAGGATGAATTAGATGTACAGTTTAAAAGCAGCTACTGTGCATTCCTCACCTATGGTGTGAAACTGCTGATTTCACAAAAGGCATTAGAGATGTACTTTCTAGAAAGTCTGTTAGATAAACTGTCAGTCGTCTTCCTCTTCTTTTGCATCTGGCAAGCTGTCCTATCTAACCTACATATGTAGAAGACTGCATGTGCTTATTTGTTTCTTTATATGTCTGATCTTAACCTAGCTAACAAATAAAATTAGGGGTGAGGAAAGGTGACATCAGAGCTGTTGGCAACAGATATCTTCCACAGTGGGCTTTTCCTTGGTTCAAACTTGTCCATGCAGAAAGCTTGCAGAATTTTTTTTTCCAGGGTTTGTCCCAAAACTATAAAGTATTTTAATTTTGCTTCCACATGTTATTTTACTAGTCATTCTAGAAGCTGATCCCCAAGAACTACATAAGTTGTTCCTCCAGCCCTTGCACTTGGTTTTGCACAGCTGATGACAAATTCTCTACACTGGATGTTGTTTATGCTAATTGCTCTGCTAATGATTCTGCAAGTGCTTGTGCGACATAGTCACCAATTATATTTTTTTCCACAAGCATAACAATGGATGCAACCTCCCAAATCAACTTGAATATCACTTCTGCGGCAGAACACAGACTTTAGCATTTATGGAAAAGAAAAGTGAATGATGATGACAATGGTGGAATTGAAAAAGAAACTTATTGTGGTTCACATATCAAAATGTATGCACTAATAGGGGCTTAAAAATCTATCTCAGTTTGGGCAGTACATGAAAGAAGAGAAACTGTTCAAACTCAGGAGTTGATTTCAAAGAAAAGAAATAAGAAATGTTCCCTTTGTCTCTTGAAGGAAGCAATTTTTCAAGAACAGTGAAGACTGATGAACTGTACATAATCATATAGCCAGGTGGCAGCAGGCAAAATAGAGCTGGTTTGTTGACATAAATTACAGGGCTGAAGGGTGTGTACTCAATTTACTTAAGATATTATTGCTTATGTGTTTTAGAGGTGGTTGTACAGAGGAGCAACACCATGTTATTTTTCCCCTTCAAAGATATCCAAAACTATGAAGGAATATAATGAAACAGTTAAAGAAGAAGACTTCCTCTTCTTTTCTTTCTCATGTAACACATCAACTAAAAATTGAAAGAAATAAAAAAAATGATGCATGCCTTTATAACTCCATTTGACTGATGTGACTTAATTTTTATTATAATGGAATAAACGTGTCCTTCCTCCCTAAAGTGGACTGATAGCCATAAATAAACCATCACCATAAATAAATAAATAAAATAAAATAAAATAAATGAATGAATGAATGTATGTATGTTCTCTTCTGTTCTGGAACTGAATACAGGCCTCCCCAAACTCTGTTCATTGCCAAACACTAATACATATCAATGCTATAAAAGAAACTTGGTGATAAATAATGCAGCAGATGGTATGTGACAGGGAAGCATTAAAGCCCTTTTGCTGATATGATCCAGCATTCGATATGTGTTTGCCTTCCAGTTGCCTGTCAAATTGTGGTGACAAGAATTTCATAAGGTTTTCTTAGGCAAGGAATACTCAGAGGTTTGCCAGTTCCTTCCTCTAAAATATAGCCCTCTGCACCTGGTATTCATTGGTGGTCCATGTACTAACCAGGGCTAACTCTGCTTAGCTTTCAAGATCTGAAGATGAAATTGGAATACCTGAGGCTAAGCAACGTCAGTGTGGTCAAGAGGACAAAAGTTATTAATGAGAAAGAAATACAAGCAAGGAGAAGCTGCAATAGTTTGCTCTGGCTTGAGCCTACTGGGAAAAGCAAAATTCCAATTTTTTCTCCTCTACTCCTCCTGCTGAGTTAATAGAATACAATACAATAGAATACTGAAGTAAACTGAGGACAAAGCAGAAAGTGGGAGGAGGAAAGAGAAATGGGACACAGAGCACCTTATCCATTAGGCACTTTAGGCACAATGACTAGGACCTATGAAAACTTCCCTAGTAGGATGTTGAGGCAAATCAAGGCATTGTATTTGGAGCCTAAGACTTCTGAAAACCTTCATGCAGCTCTGATGGGATGTTAAGAAAGCAGCTGAAAAGTGGGACAATAGAAGATTAACTGGGACACTTGGAGGGCATGGCATGAGTCGTAGAACTGGGCAGCTAAACAGCTGATTCTGTCCTGATTATCTCTGACCAGCAATCCAATTTCTCTTAGGTGGCTATATGAGGCCTCTCAGCTAGTGTGTACTCCCCACAAGCTAGACAGAAGATGGATTCTCAAGGGTTATGTAGCACAGAAGCAAACAAAATCCTTCCCATCATTTATGAGAATCACACAAGCAGTTTAGTAACAGAGCAAAATTCTTTTTCCTGGCTTCAAACTCCCAAGCTAATGCAAAAGTGTATCAAGTTTTGCCACTGGACAGCAGTTAACATTTGGCCATGATGCTAACAAGGGCCCTTTCCACACGTGGGCAGGGAAAACGGGGAAAGCCACGCTAAAACGTGGGCTTACCTCGTTCCGTCACCGTGCGGAGCAGAGCATTTCGCTGCTCTACACGGAGTAGCGTCCTGCGGCGTCCTTGGTGCCCAGCAGCGCTCAAAATGGCGGATTTTGACTGGCGGAGCTTCTCCACCAATCGGAGAAGCTCACCAGCTGGAAATCCGGCCCCCTGCCCGATCCGCAGGGACGCCCTTTCGCGCTTCTGTAAATCCATACGGGCGCTGCGACGGGGCTGCACGGGACTGGACGCCCCATGCCTTTGAAAAAACACATAAAATGTGGTTTTTCAAAAGCATGCGGCACCACCACTTGTGGGCGCCCGACTGCGGATTGGCATGTGGAATCACTCGAGAGTAATCCACCCCAATTCGCGTAATGGTATAGACGACCTCCGTGGAGGTTGATCTACACCATTTTTTCAACCGGACTCCTAAATCCATGTACCTGGTGGCAAAAAACCAACTCAGTACAGAGTCTTACATATGATAATTCACCAAGTCTCCTATGTTCAGTGGGTGTACTCTATCTGGGACATGATTTGGTTTAATAGGTTATAATTCGAACTTTGGGATTCCAGTTCTAAAGAGTTGAATCTGAATTTCTCCCTGGATTTCCATACTGCCACTGAAGTTCATCAAATCTCTTGCCCTTTGATTTCTGGAAGCCAATGGATTCAAAGATGGTCATTTTAGCTTTTAAACAGGAAGTGTTAACATATCATACCTTTTAGATCAAGGTGGAAATTGTGTGGCTGTCCAGATGTTGCTGGACTGTAGTTTCTATCAGCTCTGGCCAATATAAGCAATGATAGGGGATAATGGGCATTTCAGTCCAGCAGCATTGCTGGGCCACACATTCACTGTCCTATTTTAAATGGTATTAATGCTTACAGATTATTGTGACGATCTGGATATTTTTGATTACTGTACTGTAATGGTTTTAAAGGTTTTGTCTAACTTCTTTATATATTTTTTTAAATTATGTTAGCCAGTTTTGAGTGAAATTTTTGAGTGCATTTTAGTGAAAATGCAGGCAAATTTTTTTTTGAAAAAATTAAGAAAAATATTAACACCATGTCTGATACCTCTCTACTTATTCTATATTTCAGAGTACCTGGAACGATATAGTGCTTGTGCCAATAAATTGTCAGAAATTACTGTATGTTCTGATCTTGTTGGAAGATTATCAACCTCTCCAGAAAGATAAAGGCAAACAGGATAGGCATGTTGTGGATTGGATGAGATAGAGTCTGTATGTCATGTCCTGTTTTATTGTACATTTTATCGTGATCTTAGAAAAACTCTTATAACTCCTCTCATTCAAAAGTTTCCTGGTAGACAACATAAATTTTATATAGAGTTTCTTCTTTCAGATACTAATACACAGATTACAGTTAAAGTTGCAAGTTTTTGTGCAGCAGCTATGAGCTGTCGTAAATTTTATGATTAATCAAATATTCTAGCCAAACTGTTACATATGTTAACTATGTGCTCTAGCTTAATTGCTTTAGTCCAATTGCTATCGTAATCGTTTTATTCTTTGTATTTTATTTTTTTTCCAATTTTTTTCTAATTTCTATATTATATTTTAATTGTAACTGTGCCGTAATGTGACTGTGTTAAAATGTATTCTAGTGCTTAAATTGTAAAGTCATTGTTGATTAATTGCTGGCTTTTTGCCGTAATAATAAACTTGATAGGCATGTTAGAATCACCTGTAAGTATACCAAAGCATGTCTCTGCTTCATGAAAAAAAGAAGAGGAGTTCTTCTGGATCACTCCAAACACGTATCTTGCCCAGTATTCTGTTTCCAGAAGGGCCCAGCAACAGAATACTCATTCCTACTTATTTATTCCCTGGGATCTGATTGTATACAAACTCTGTCAGGGATTTCTACTTGTGCATGTATGCATCTTAACTTTAACAAGGAATACTCGGAGGTGGTTTTGCCAGTTCCTTCCTCTGAAATGTAGCCCACAGCGACTGGTATTCATTGGCAGTCTCCTATTCAAGTAGTAACCAGAGCTGATCCTGCTTTGCTTCCAAAATCTGACAAAATCTGACCCTAGTGCCCTTAGGGTACTTTGCTAATGGTAAATGGCTCTCCGTATCCTAATGATTAGGACTTAACCCATCATGATTTTCTCTAAGGCCATTTCTACACTACACTGTTAAAAGTGCTATTATTCCACTTTCAACAGCCTGTGGAATTCTGAGCTTTGTAGTTTACTGAGGCCCAAGAGCTCTCTGGCTGAGAATTCTTAAATGCCCCTCCCTAAACTGCAAACTCCAGGATTCCATAGGATGTTGAAAGTGGAATAATAGCACTATAACAGTGTAGTGTGGAAATGGCCTAATTCCTTTTCAAAGCAATCTAAAATTATGTGGTCACTACCAGATTTTGTGTTAATGAATATCAAAAGTTAAAAAAAATTATACAGTATGTACTTCCTTTTCTCTGTTCTAAACACATTGCCAATCAATTTAATCAGGTGACCCTGAAGTTTCAGAATGAACAAAGGAGAAATATTTTTCGTCTTTCCAGAATTGTTCATAATTTGATAAATTTCCATGTCTACTCAGAAGGAAGCCCCATTATATTCAATTGGCCTTTCATTCAGGTATAGCAGTTTGGCAATTTGTGGGCCCCAGAATTATTCCAAAAACCACTGTGAAACATTAATTCGGACCAGAACTTGGAAGCATAATGTTTTTGACTACAGTTCCCAGAACCCTGACAGAGATAGTCCTGATTATTCCTCTGCTATCCCATTTTTTTCAGCTAATTTATAAACGTGAACTTCTTCTCCCCTCTTCTCATTTTCCACCTTCGTCCTCAGCTTACTTCCATTGATACAAATTGAATTCAAAGTGCAAAAGGTAGTTTGCACTCCGGTTAAATCATCGGGGGAAAGGAAACTAGGAGGCAGAATCTTGCCCTTCATACACAGTAGGTTCAGGCAAAAGCAAACTGCTGTAAGCATCTCCTATTTTCCTAATTTAGCCATCTTGACCACACATTGTTTGGCCATACTTACCCGGTTTTCCTATGTTTAATGCTGGATGGTATGCCAGAACAATCTATCCTTTCCTGGCAACTCATCAGGAGTGAAGTGGGGGAAAAGGGCAGGGGGAGATACAGGCAGACTTATCAGTTTTTGCTCTGGCCCTACCCACTGTTTTCATGGTAGGTTTGCTCAAATGAAATGCAGCCCTTGATAAGAGGGGAAAAAAGGTTTCCTATCCATTATATAGGATTTTAGCCTCAGTTATCCTTTCTGCAAGTTAGGAGCTCAGAAAGTTACTGTTAAAAAATAACTCAGCCCAAAGTAGTGAGTTACTTTTATAGGTGTAACTTTGGGAAAAAGTTAACATTTTATTTTTCCATGGCTCCAAAGTGAATAATGCCATTTCTAGTTTTATTACCCGCTGAAATCTTGAATGAATTTTTGTACAGTTCGATAAGGTTTGGCAATTGAGTGACCCACCAAATGTTGTTGAACTGCAACTTCCAGCAGCCCTAGCCAGCACAGGCAAGGGTCAGGAGTGTTGGAAGTTGCCATTCAGCAACATCTGGAGCACCACATAATCCCCCCCACTGACAATCAGGGCCTATAGCCAATTGACAGTCCTAGATAAAGCAGACTTATTGAATCATTAATTGTTGACTTATGGAATTCCTACTGATTTAATGAATCTGTTCTTGTTGGGACTGGTAATTGAATTTATGGCATTTTAAAACTGTATATTTTTTTTAAAGAAAGGATGCTGGATAGGTATGAATTTCTAACAACATTTAAGATAGGACATGCAGGTCTCTCTCTCTCCATTTCTCTCAATTTCCCCCCTCCTGCCTTGTATAACTTGCCCTTATTCCAGGAAACTCAGAGTGGCATTCGGGGGATTACCCCCATGTTATCGTGATAAGTACTATATACAGTAGGTGAGGCTGAGCTTGTGATTGGCTTAAGGTTCCCTGAAAGTTCATGGTTCAGCAGGGACTTTCCACTTCAAGTTCAGACACGGCTTTTATTATTCAATTGTCATGTCTCATTTAAAGACAGTTTCCAGGCTTTGTAGTCATCTTCCTTTTGTGTCCTTCCCAGGTTTTCCCAATTCTTCCATCTTTTTTTTTCTTATCTGAAAAAAATCCATTATTATGGAAGAAAAGATAAAGTACTTGTAATATCATGAGCCATCCATCTGAAAGCACCCTTAGTCCAATGCTCTAACCATTAGAGACTAGGTTGTGATCAGATTCTGCATTTAAATCAAGGAGATCAATGTCATGCTCATAACATTCATTCTCACACAGTCCAAACGGCACTGTTTATAAACAAGAGTGAGGTATCAACAGATTTGGGAACACATTTTCAATTTTTTTAATGGGGATTGCATTTAGGGCAGGAACCTAAACAGCCCAACAAAATGCTCAGGGGCCACAGAACACTGGGGTTATGGAGAACTACAGTATGTCCAGTTTTTGTTTCCAGGCCCTTATGTGGTTACACATGAGGCCTGAAAATGCAAATAAAAGAAGGGAGGAAACAGATGAGGTGAGAAGTTCACTTTTGTTTTTTTCTTAAAGCTTGGCAGGATGGTGCTGGAGGAGTTTCTTCCATCTCAAAAAAAAAAAAGCAAAAGCAAAAAGCAAAACCATAGTTCTTGAAATTTCCCAGAAGGGAAAAATCCTCTTTTTTAGGGGGAGGCATTTCAAAAGAGGGATCTGCAGGCCACCCCCCCCCCAAAAAGGCAGCATAGTGCCCCCTGGAGATGAAGTATCTTAGAGAGGGATTAGCGAGCTGGCAATATTGTCTTGCCAGTTTCCCTTCTCTAACCCAAATGCACAGCATCCCTTTCACACTACACAGTTATGGTGCAATGATTCTACTTTAACTGCCATAGCTTCTTCCCATGGAATTCTGGAATTTGTGATTTTGTAAGGCACTGGAATGCTCTGGCTGGGAATTCTAAATGGTTGTTGGGTGCCTTCAAGCTCTTTCCCACTTCTGGCAATCCTAAGATGAACCTATCACAGGGTTTTTTGGGGGCTGAAAAATGTGACACACCTAAGGTCCCTCAGTGGTTTTCCATGCCTGAATGGGGAATTGAACCTTGGTCTCAAGGGTCATTGTCCATCCTCAAACCACTACACCACACTGGCTCTCTGAATTCTGAATACCCCTCTTTAAACTACAAATCCTTGGATTCCATTCAATGCCATGGCAGATAAAATGGAATCACAGCATACAATTTGTGTAATGTCATAGGGCCCAGGAATGGGCAACTGTGGCCCTGCATACATTTTTGGTCTACGGTTCCCATCATCTCTGGCCAGTACAACCACTATTGAGGATTTGGAAGAGTTGCAGTTCGAAAACATCTGGAAGTCCACAGTTGCCCATCACTGACTTCAATGTTATGCAGTACTTATGAAATCATAATGGAGGTCTGTATTTGAGCTCCACAAGCACCTATGCTATTGCTCTCCTTTCCCTGGACTAACAGCAGACCATCCATATTTTTGTGTCTATAAGCAACTGGATAAAGCACAGCTCTCTACAACTGATGGAAAAAAGCTGCATGCTTTTTAAATGGAAGGACGATTTACAGCCTTCTAGATATTGTTGAGTGCAACTGCCATCACCACTAACCAGCACAGTCAATAGGCAGATGATGTGAACTGCAGTCCAGCAACATTCAGAGGGCTTTATCTTTTACAACACTACTTTAAATCTAAAAACTTCAGGGCTTACATTATCACTTGACAGACATAGGAGCAATTTCATTATCCATTTCCATTGAATGATGGCCTTCTCCGGGCTTTTTTTCACCCAGGAATAAATAAAACACAGTGATGAGAAATTACAAGGATCTGGGTAACTACCATGGGGTTAGTACTACGGGGTAAGAAACCCCTTAAAAAACACTGAGCCTTATGTATACACCCTCGAACTGGAGGAGCGGACCCAGATTAAACGCATGGAGAAATGATGAAGAAACTCACATCGTCTGAAAAAGAAACTTCTGGGTTCTATAAGGACATCATTCTTAGGCCATTTCCGCACTAGCCTGTTATAATGCTATTAGTACACTTTCAACATCCTATGGAATCCTGAGGTTTGCAGTTTAGGGAGGGGCATAGAATCATAGAGGTGGCAGAGATTGAAAGGGCCATCCAGTCCAACCCCCTGTCATGCAGGAACCCTCATCAAAGCACTCCCAACAGATGGCCATCCAGCCTCTGCTTAAAAACCTCCAAAAAAGTAGACTCCACCACACTCCAGGGCAGCAGATTCCACTGCTGGACAGCCCTGACCTTCAGGAAGTTCTTCCTGAGGTTCAGGTGGAATCTCTTTTCCTGCAAAGGCCCTTCCTACTCTGCTTTGGTTAGACCCCATCTTGACTACTGTGTCCAGTTCTGGGCACCCCAATTCAAGAAGGATATTGATAAGCTGGAGCAAGTCCAGAGGAGGGCGACCAAAATGGTGAGAGGCCTGGAGGCCATGCCCTATGAGGATAGACTTAGAGAGCTGGGTATGTTTAGTCTGCAGAAGAGGAGGTTAAGAGGGGACATGATAGCCATGTTTAAATATTTGAAGGGATGCCACGTAGAGGAAGGAGAGGGCTTGTTTTCTGCTACTCCAGAGACCAGGACAAGGAGCAATGGATTCAAGCTGCAGGAAAGGAGATTCCACCTGAACCTCAGGAAGAACTTCCTGAGAGGGCTGTCTGGCAGTGGAATCTGCTGCCTCAGAGTGTAGTGGAGTCTCCTTCCTTGGAGGTTTTTAAGCAGAGGCTGGATGGCCATCTGTCGGGAGTGCTTTGAGGGTGTTCCTGCATGGCAGGGGGTTGGACTGGATGGCCCCTGTGGTCTCTTCCAACTCTACATTTCTATGATTCTATGATTCTTCCTAAACTGCAAATCCCAGGATTCCAGACGATGTTGAAAGTGGAATAATAGCACTATAACAAGCTAGTGCAGAAATGGCCTTATTCCCTGCCTAGGGAATACAAAAATAAATAAAAATCCGTGGAGAAATCCACGTTTTTAGTGGCGTTGTGATAGGAGCGCAGTGTGCGTTTCCTTGCCCAGGAAGTGGGGGGGCAGGAGGAATGGATGCTATTTTTAACTCGGGTCTTAATTCATGGCAATGCACATGCGCGCGCGCACGGACGCACACGGTGAATGCAACCGTGCGCAGCATCCCCGTTTTGCTAGTACGGAGCTGAGCGGCAGGGTCGCTCACTCGGGTTCTGTTAATTTCAATCCGCTATTAGCGTATAAATTAGAAGACTTGATGTTCCTTTGAGTTTCCTGCACACGCCTTGTGCTTATACATATTTTGCATGAAAAAATAAATAAACATGTAAATATGCGAAAGCACAAGGCGTGTGCAAATACCTGAACAGAGTACAAAACACGAGAAGTACAAGCCCTGAAAAGGAAAGATCACGATCTCTTTAGAGCTCGCAGCCAATCCCGTTGAATTCAATGGGAATTCAAACATAAGTACTGCGCACGTACAGCACTGCAGGCTCGGTGAATTTCTCCATTATCCTCCTCATCCTGATTAGAGATGGGGAACCCGCATCCCACCCAAGGTTGATGAACTAGTCCTCCCATCATCGCTCTGCACTGATGCAATTGGAGCTGATCGGAACCGGAGTCGCCACATTTGGAGAGTTCGCCAGCCCTCCTCTAGGGAGGCATCCAGACAGTTTGGCCATTTCCGCACTAGGCTGTTATAGACCATTTCCGCACTAGCCTGTTCTAGCGCGATGATTCCACTTTCAGCCTCCTCTGGAATCCTGGGGTTTGCAGTTTCGGGAGGGGCCGGCCGGCCCCTCCCGAAACTGCAAACCCCAGGATTCCAGAGGAGGTTGAAAGTGGAACCATCGCGCTAGAACAGGCTAGTGCGGAAATGGCCATAGTGCTATTATTCCACTTTCAACACCCTATGAGATCCTGGGGTTTGCAGTTTAGGGAGGGGGGTCCCCTCCCTGAACTGCAAACCCCAGGATTTCATAGGGTGTTGAAAGTGGAATAATAGCGCTATAACAGCCTAGTGCGGAAATGAAATTTGTTTCGCCCAGAAGACTTAAGAAGACTCCTGAATAGAGAGGGGCACCTGTGAGCCTCCAGATGTTTTTGGACTGCAGCTCCCATAAGCCTTCATTATTGGTTAATCTGCCAAGGGGGTTGTTGGGAGTTGTAGTCCGACCGTCCCTGCCTTACAAGCGTTTATGATCGTATACGCTTTTAGAGATAATGGCTATTTCCGCACTAGCCCGTTATAGCGCGATGATTCCACTTTCAACATCCTCTGGAATCCTGGGGTTTGCCGTTTCGGGAGGGGCTGGCCGGCCCCTGCCGAAACGGCAAACCCCAGGATTCCAGAGGATGTTGAAAGTGGAATCATCGCGCTATAACGGGCTAGTGCGGAAATGGCCAATAATATGAACGCTAGCTCACAAAAGCTTGAGCGAAAGTACGTGCTACAAAGCTGATTTTTTTCAACATGGACGACTCTCAGCCTGAGGCAAAGCCCGCGAAGCTTCGGAGGTTACGACAAGGATCTAAAATTAGATCTATGCGCCCGCCCGCCCCATCAGGCGCATGCGCCTTCCGCCTTAGGCAGCCGCTGGAGCTAGAACGCGGGTGGCCGAGGATGTCGAAGTAGTCGCGGTCACTTCCGGTTTCCTGTTTTGGAGTTGGAGGAAGAGGGGTATTGGGCGAGGTTGCACTTCCGGGTTGCGGAGGACTTCCTGGCTGGCTGGTGGTGGCGACAGCGGTTGCGGCTCTGTGGTCCTCGGTGGGAGGCGCGGAGAGGGAGGCGCCGCCGCCGCCGTGTTCCTCCCGAGGCGTTTCTGGGGAGGGCAGTGTCGTCGGTGGGTATGAGGGCCGGGAGGGGGCGGCTGAGGGGGGGGGAAGGGGGTAAGGGAGGGCGAGGGGGGATTCAGATCCCTTCTGGTGGGGGAGGAGGGGGAGGAGGGAGGTCGCCGGCTTCTTCGCTCGGGTGGGCTCCTTCCAGGGGTCACCGGCAGCCCCGCTTTGGCTGCTCTTCTGGGTTCCGATTCAGCCTCCTGAGGGAGGCTTTTAGCGCCTGTGAGCGTTTGGGGGTTTCCCCTCCCCGTCCCGGGCCTTCGCCCGGCCATCTGTGGTCCAGCGATGTGGTCTCGAGGAGGGACTTGTGGACAGAGGGTCTGTCTTAGAACATGCATGCAAACGCCTGCGTCCACGTTCGCGTTTTTGCAGTGAGGCTCCTTACTGGGATTTGTAAAGGATTTTTGTTTTAATAAAGGCATGGGGAGGAGCTGGTGTTAATGTGCTGCTCAGCCTCCTCCCCCAAAGCCCCAGGCAAGAAGTTGAAATGTTAAAGTAGGGTTTAGAATCATAGAATCATAGAAATGTAGAGTTGGAAGAGACCCCAGGGGCCATCCAGTCCAACCCCCTGCCATGCAGGAACACCCTCAAAGCACTCCCGACAGATGGCCATCCAGCCTCTGCTTAAAAACCTCCAAGGAAGGAGACTCCACTGCACTCCGAGGCAGCAGATTCCACTGCCGGCAGCCCTGACTGTCAGGAAGTTCTTCCTGAGGTTCAGGTGGAATCTTCTTTCCTGCAGCTTGAATCCATTGCTCCTTGTCCTGGTCTCTGGAGCAGCAGAAAACAAGCCCTCTCCTTCCTCTACGTGGCATCCTTTCAAATTTTTAAATATATGACTCTGAAGATGTTGGACTACAACTTCCCTCACCATCAACTGTTGGGAAGTGCAGTCCAGCAGCACCTGGAGTTGCTATAGAGTTT
This sequence comes from Ctenosaura bakeri, assembly GCA_948474755.1. Classification (NCBI taxonomy): domain Eukaryota; kingdom Metazoa; phylum Chordata; class Lepidosauria; order Squamata; family Iguanidae; genus Ctenosaura; species Ctenosaura bakeri. Next base: position 440,296 of record CAOLHI010000694.1, read on the forward strand.
TCCTCCGTTTGTGTTTGAAGCCCTGGCTTGCCAGGCATGCTTGTTGCAGTTCGTGCCATCACTGACTCTAGCCTAGGCTAAGGTGGCCAAGAAGCGGATTGGTCTCTGCCTGCATCAGTATGTTTCCAGACCACCTTAACTGACAACAGAAGTTGAATCTGAAACAAAATCTAGGCTGGTGGCTCTAACATCACCGTTTTTCTTCTCTTGTATGGTTTTTAAAATCTTTGCTTGATGAAGAAGCCTGTGTAGCTTCAGAAGCATTGCTGTTTTGTGGATCTTGGATTTTGCTGAAATATGGATTACTCTGGAACTTTTTCTTTGGAAGTACTGTTCATCTTACTCTTCATGTCATGGCTTGATTAAATAAATTATCAGACCTGTTGGCAGTTGAAGATCTACTGGTAGAAAATGAACTTCTTTGTGATCTATGCAGTTCTATCCTGGTTTGGGTGTGTGTGTTTCTACTGGAGTAAGAGCACTTTAAAGTCTTTTTCAAAATAACTTGGCAGTGTTGGAATGATAATGCTAGGAAGGCTGTTCAGTATTTGTCTATGCAGGTACAGCTCAGTTAATGAAGTAGATGTGTTCCTGGGCATTACTTTTTAATAGAAAGTTGGGTATCAGAGGTAGAAATAACAGGGAAAAAACAGGGATAGGTTTCTGCATCACACAATAAAAGAAGAGCAGTTCAACATGTTTCATGGAACTTTTATTCAGAACTAACAGTATGCACAAATGAAATAGCCAGGTCAGGTAAGTCTTGCATAAGTAAACAAAATCAGTCTGAATCTTCTAGACACAACTTGAAAGCTTCTTGCAAAATGCATCCTAGGATTATTATTTTTTTCTTTCAACAGCCTCCGTTTTTCTTATGGTTTCCATTTTGGTGGCAAAACTTATAGGTCTATGCTTTTTCAACATGCCAGGATAGCTGGTGAGGCAGGCACATCTCCTTTACCTATTTCTATTTTTCCTCTTCACATATGCTCAGTAAGTTATTCTGTAGGCAGCTGTTTACCTTGTCAGTTGTGTGTAAGTGCACACAGCTATAGTAGTTGTCTCATTCTTTTCCAGGTCAGACTTTATTGCACTTTCTACTGCAGACACATTGCTGCAACCCAAAGCTGAAAGTCCATCTTTCTCCAGTTCTGTTTCACTATCCTACCAATGCCAGTGCTTCAAAACAGTTTCCAATTAGGGTTGAGCTTCCATAAAAAGACTTTGTAAAGGAGCCTCTTTGTCAGAGGCTTTGTTAACTAAGATATGCCTATTTCATGCCCTTCTCTCTGAACTATCAGATTGCAGGTTCTGTCATGCGACTATTGCAAAATGAGTTGTGAACTGTGTAGAAGACAAGTCAGATTAGTAAATCAAGGCAGCATTAGTTTTTTTTTAGTACTCCACTCTCTGTTGCATCAGTAATACTTCTTCGTAGAATATATGCATTTGTTGAAGTGAACTGAGGGAAAAATAGTCTTAAAGGCTCATTTAGGAAGGACTCAAAGACTCAAAATTATAATACAGGTAGTAAAACAGAAATCTCCACACCTTTCCACTTGTGTTTACAGAGTCAGTATGCACTTAGCAAACCTCTTAAAGGTTGCCACCCTGATAGAAGTCTGCTGAGTTATGCTGGTATCTGATAACGAAAAGAGAAGTGTGCTGTTAGAGCAAGTGTTTGGCTAAATAAAATTTGCTGCTGGTGGGTAAGATTTTGAGGTATCTCTGTGATGAAGCAGAGTTGGAATTGTAAATGCGCTTTAAAAGGTCTAGCCTGCTTCATCAAAGATTCTTAAACACCTGTTTAGCTTTACACATTGAATTATCTTGAGTGTCAACAGTTTTAAATTTGTGCCCTGGAGACTCTACAGGGCTAATTCAGAGCTACAACATCTACATGCTGAAGGTATCAGTAACCTACTTCTCAGGAACTGTAAATCTACAGATGGTAAGTTGTAATTAAAATGGAAAGAGGATTAAAATATTATGCATCCTCCATCTTGTGGAAAAAAAGGCATAGTTGATTCTTAGGAATTCCTCATTTTGAGTCTAAGGCTGTAATCCCTTGCACAGTTATCCAGGAACAGGTCCCTCTGAATTCATTGGGATTTGTTTTCAAACAGGCTCATCTAGGGTTGTGCTCAATTATGACATGGCAAATCTTCTAAAGTAATGATTTTCAAAGATGAACAATTTCATCTTATTTAACACATTTGTTGTTGTTGTGAGCAGTACAGGTAATTTTTCCATGTGGTAGGCTTCTGTTGTGTTGATATTACATAAGCTAGAGATGTTGTGGTACAAATCTGCTTTTTATTATTTTACATACAGGTTTGTATTATTGTAAATACAAATTTTTTAGCATTAAGAAAAAGAAATGTTTGGTGCAATGCTGGGCTTATTGAAGATGAAGATACATATTTTTACAAGCCATTTCTTCCTTGGACATGAAATTTGAGGAGGAGAATGTCACTTGATAGCAAAGGGATGCCACTTTCTCTCACTAACGGATAAAGGAATAAAGGAATAAAGCAAGGCTTTATCTTTGTCTAGATTTTGTATAATAGACTCACCTGCCAATTCCAGTCTCTTCTATGAAATTTTCCCCACTGCTGAAAGTCTACCTAGGTATCTGCAACACCTGTTGTTCAAAGTGCTTTGTATATAGTGTATCAACCACGCTGTAAGAAAGTACTGCTTAAAGTTGTGGTTCCTGGATGGTGCTGGCCCCAGCAACATTTCAGAAAAAAAAATGTACTCAATGAGCACCCATTTAGTGCCCATCTCTAGGATGCTGGTAAACAATAATTGCCAGTCCCCCACATTGAATCGCTTTTAAGAAATGTTACGGTTGCCCAGTATTTTAGATTGAGGGGAAGAAACTTTGGGAGACTGGGTTTTCTAAGGCCATCTAGTAAATTCATGATAGAAATAAGATTAGAAGGCAGAACTTTCTGAAATGTAACTCAGCCTCAGCCTTTCTGAAATGTAACTCAGCTCATCAGTTACAGTAGCTCTCATTGGTAGTTGTATTTGAGTTAAGATTACTTCCTTCTGTGCATCTTTTTGCTGCCCCCCTTCTTTCTCCCTACTGTGTAGATTCTGCCTCTTATTTTTAGGTTCATAGGTGCATTAATTCAGTTTTGACATGGGAATTTTGTGACATTGATAAGTTATTTTGGGAACTACCATATAGTTTTCATTTCTGTGGTCCAGTTTAGTGCATACTTACTTGGAAGGAATGTCCACTTAAAGTGTGGGGAAAGGATTGTACCCTTAATTAAAGCATGGCTTCTTGAGTTTCTAAATGGATTTCATAATGCATCCACCTATTTGGGAATGGGCACAGGTTGTAGTCTAGCGAGACAAGCCAGTGTGTGAAATACCATATATATGTGTGTATAAATCAACCCCAAGTATAAGTCAAGGGCAGGTTTTGGGGCCAAAATTGTATTTTGATATGACCATTGGATAAGTTGGGGGTCATTCTGCAGAGAGGGGAAAGCAGCAGCACTGCCTTAGGAAACCAGCTGGCCCTGGCCACTGCAACTGCAATTTTTCCACCCAGCATTCAGAAGGGCCTTTCACTCAGAGAAGGAGATGGTTTCTTTTTGGATAAAAGTTAAGAGACCGTATTGACTCTTATCAAAAAAGGAACCATCTCCTTCTTTGAGTAGAATGGCAACAGACAAGAGTTTAGCCTGTCTTGGAAGAACCTAAAAGGAGCACCAACCCTCTGTACTCTCTTGGTGCTCCTTTAGGGGGAAGCAACAAAGAGCCACCATTCCCATGCAAGCATTCAGAACAGCCAGAAGCGATGCCAGAGTGGATGGGGGGTGTCAGGCTGACCCTGCTTAGCTTCCAAGATCAGATGGGATCTGGTGCCTTTAGGATATTTAGGCCTTGCCATTTTCTTTATAGGACTTCAAACAAGGCAAAGGGAAGTCATAACCTAATAAAGCATTTTTATTAGTTATCCATACTAGTAACAATTTCTTCTACAGCCTTGATGCAGGTTTTAGGTAGTTAGTTATAGGCAAGTTGTGGCCATCCAGATGTTGTTGGATTTCAACTCTCATTACCACTCGTTGTTTATCAGGGATTAGGGATGTTATCATTCAGAAATACTGGAAGGTTTACATGGACCATCCGTTCACTGTGAATAGCAGACATGCAGTGGTGTGTATTCTTTCTGTCTGTATTACAGTTTCTACTTATAAAGTTAGTCTGACTTCAAAGAGGTTTTGGACTTCATTTCATTCTTTTGTCTGTGGATTATTTTTGTTCTGTTTGTGAAGCAAGTTCATGGGTGGGCATGTAGTATTTCAGTTGAGCTGCTTGCAGATCATAATATTAATGTGCCTTTCAGTGGAGTTGTAAGTATTAACAAGATAATGTTGATATTGTATGTGGAAGGCTTTGAATGCTCAACGATACTGTATAAACATCAAGCATTATTCTTCGTAATTCCCTACCATCTTCTCATTCTGGCTTAACTATCTCCAGCAAGATGTGGCTGTAAGGCTCATATTTTGGCTATTTTGGCTTAAGAACCCAAATGATTGAAATCAGCTTTAGCTGACTGTACAACCATTCAGGTGATTTCTTGGTACAGATACAACTGAATAATCTTTGTAGCAAAATGCCACAGACTGACTTTTGTTCTATAAGAGGAATGCAAGAAGTAAGGCGAGCCCATTGCTAGCTACAGGTGCTTTCTGAAATATTTATGCTGTTTTGGGGAGAATTTGAGTTTTGTTGAGGTAATTGATTTGTGTCATCTTTTCTTTCAGAAGACTCAGCACTACTGATCAACCCGTCCTCAGGGTAGCAATGGAAGAGATGAGGTAGCTGCCCTCAAGTGTGTTAGAATCCAGCTTCAAATGGATGCAAAATATAAAGACGATGTATTCAGAAAGTATGTACAGTTTCATGAAGCTAAATTGGATACCTCTGACAAGAAGCAGCGCCCAGTTAGTGATGAATATCTGCAAGTGGCAGCTTCAGCCTTACTCTGCTTTCCCAAGATTGATCCCTTTTATAGATTCCGGCTGATTAAATTTTATGAGATTGCTGAAAACTCACTTAGGTCCTTGAAATCTTCCAGTTTACGTTCTCTCCAGAATGCGTTCAGTGTACTAGAATCAATGGGAGTTAATCTTTTTCTGTACCCATGGAAGAAGGAATTTAAAAATATCAAGGTAAGATTGTGCAAATATGTCAGCCTTTTTGTAATCTAATAATCTGTGCTTTAGTTTCTTAGGCTGTGTGTATTATTTGTAGGATAGCATGGCCTGAAAGGCATCAGGGTGGAGAGGGCTGATATAGACTGTAGTAGGTCAGATTGATTCTAGAGTTTATAAAATATTAGAAAGGCAAATGTTGGTGCACATCTCTTTACCAACATAAAATTGGTCCAATGACAGGGTACCTCAAAAACATGTTTTAAAAGTTTGTATTAGTAAAAGTCTTAGGTTATAAAGAGTACTTTAAAAGGCTCAGTGACCTTGAAGAATTACAATTGGTTCCTCAGTTAAGTGCCTGTTTGTCTCTTATGGTACAATTTCACTAGGTTCTTGTAATATGGCATGCAAAGTAAGATTTCTTCTTAAAGCGCAGTTTAAGAAGTATTTTTGTATGTGTGTGTCATGCTGAGCTAAAATGGGTTACTCATTAATGTTTTATCCTCACAGGAACCATGCATGTTTGATTAAAAAATAAGGCAAGGTTACACAAAGGTCATGATAGCCAAATTGCAATTTGTCTTAAAGATTAATCATTGTAACCCCAATATCCATGTTCAGTCTTGCCAACACCTCTTCTAGATTTTGGTTAATAGTTTCCTCATTGTTTCACATGGAGAATTTAGGTGTTTTTCTTCTGTGCACTGTTCTGTGCCTTCTCACTTCTACAATACTATGTATGGCCTAAAGGTGGAAATAGAAGTCCATAATCATGACATTCAGAGTGAGAAGGAATAAATAAGATCACAGGTAACTTTTCAGTGTTAGTTTCTTATTCCTCAAGAAGAACTAATTCATAAAATATTTGTTAGTTGAAATGTAATACTATTTCAAAACTGCACAAGCAGACGGAAACCATCTGCTGTCCTAACTTTTGCTGGTAAATGCTGACAGTTGCGTGGAGATACTAATGACATAAGGATATTCGCTGAAGACACATGGTATTGTTACGATACTGTTTAAGTACCAGCAGTACTTCTATCAGGAGGCTTGTGTATTGTAAATGCCATTGTAAATACTGTACTTTTTTGCAGGATGGAGGAGTAGTAGAAATAATGGCATTTGGACAGTTGTTGAAAAAGTTTTGTTGCTCTTGATATTTAATGGTAGATATTAGAACAAAATGTCCTTTTAGATTAAATTCTCAGTATCAGCATTAATAGTTTGTGAGTAGTATGGGTTCCTACAAGATGATAGACCAAAAGCACAGTTACTACATAGCATTTATAGAGGTGGAAGAATCCTGTGCACTTGATCCTTTGCATATCTACAGTCTTGATTCTGATGTTCAAGAATATGAACTATGTACAATGCATTGACCCCTGATGTCTCTGTCTCGCTGCTGCTTCCCCAAATCTGAGCTGATATGTACATTCGTCCCCACTGCCACCTTAATAACAAAGTGACAGAAGCTGAAGCCAGATAGTTTTATGAATATCAGTTTCAATTTTCAAATAGATTCCAATCTCTTAAGCAAGCCACGATTCTGACCAGCAAATATATTACAGGCTGATATTCTATTAATCATATACATTGACAATAGACATTGGTGCAGTTTAAGTATGATTGTTTATAGTTCTGTGGCTATAGCAAGACCTTATTTTGTAGTCATCACATCATTCCCTGATATCTAAGGCCTCCAGCTTACACACCTGCTTAGTATGTGCAGAAGCTTTATGAAGTAGAAACCAGATGGAGAGCACTTGGTGATCAAATTCACTGTTCATATTCACTCACTATGAACATTAGCTTGATTTAATAGGTACAAGTGATCTATCTATAGAATTCCTTTGTGTTCAGGCCAAAAAGCCTTTTTATTCGAAGCAATTGCCCCCTCTTGTGGTTATACCATGCAAAATCTATCAGAATTATATCTGAATGATGTTTGTATTTTTCTTTCTTTCCTTTGTCTGTCTTCAGACCTACACAGGACCTTTTGTGTATTATGTGAAATCAACATTATCTGATGAGGATATAAGACATATATTGAACTCAATGGGATATGTCCAAGAACTTGGAACTATGTATAAGCTCAAAGAGTTGGGGGACACCCTTCAGGTCAAGATGGTATCATTTGAACTTTACTTGGCCAAAATAGAGTGTGAACAATTGATTGAAATTCATTCGCAAGTGAAAGATAAAGGTTATTCAGAACTTGACATTGTAAAGGAGAGAAAAAATAGCAATGATGATGTCCGAGCCTGCTCAGATGCCTTGAAACGCCGTGCAGAATGCAAAGAGAATCTAAATACTTCCATGTCACGAATGGTACTTCAAAAATCTGCTAGTGAAAGAGGCTCTAAAGATTACTTCAAACCCAAAGTTACTAAACCTTCTAAATCAGTGGATGCATATGATAGTTATTTGGAAAGCAAGAAGCCACCTTTAATGACATCACTGAGTCTCAGAAAAGAACCCATTTTAATTGATACTGAAGACGACATTAAAGATGAAATAATTCGTCCATCACCATCTCTCCTTGCCATGTCAAGCTCTCCACATGGATGTTCTGATGAATATTTGCCAGTTCCATCTCATGCCAATGGCGTATTAAGAACGGGTATTCCATATGGCACTTATTATTCCCCTCAAGATGATTTAGATTTATATACTGACCCCGATTCCAGAAGTATGTTTAAGAGGCAGGAAGCCACTAAACATGATGTATGGTTGCTAAGAAATGATGCCAATCCAACTTACCATAAACGTACGCATCTAACCAAAGACACGACTTCCCTTAAGTGCCAAAACTGTGGATTATCTTGTGGCGCCTCCATTTGCCAAAAGTGTGACAACTTGCTCATCTGCAGACAGGATTATCCAGCAATGAAACAGAGCAGCTACTCAATGAAAACTCTTTCAAGTGAAGGCATATCTTCTGGATCTGCTGTAAGGGAAAAGCCTCAGTATATGTTACAGACTCAGGAGCGAGGGTCTCAGTTCAGTTCAAAATCCAAACCTTCAAGTTCTTCACGTTGCGGCTTCTGCAACCGATCAGGAGCTACAAACACATGCACTTTTTGTTCGAAAGTTTCCTGTGATACTTGCCTCAGTGCTTACTATTATGATCCCTGCTGTCGAAAAAGTGAGCTTCACAGGTTCTTGCCAAACAATCAGTTAAACTATAAATCAAACCAGCTGTCACATCTGGTTTATAGATAGATTTTTAATTTGGGGGGAATATTCTGTATTTTGGGACAAAAGGGCTAAAAATACAAACATATTGATGTTGCTGGTGAGATGTATCATCCTACTGACCTCTTAGGAGAGAAAACAAAAGACTAGACTTATGCCCTACCTAGCATTAGACAAATACATCTTAACATGTGTGCCCGTCCTTGATGATGTGATTTCACAAATGTTGTCTATACAATAGTTGCTGCTGCTACTATTACTCTTTTAGGTGATTCTTAGCTGCTTTTCTGTTTAGTTGGGGGAGAGATGCACTTTTTCCTATTTTTAGAAGCAGGCAGATGTTACAGTCCCTTTTTCCCCCTAAAAGGACATCACATGTCTTGTTCCATTGCTGTCTCTGCCTCATCCACGTAGCACAGCATCAGAACAGTAATTTCAAGGACAATTATCAAACTAAGAACACTGTTTTCATCCCATTATGAAATTCTCTGTTCCAGTAGCTTGCACGAAATATTCCTGTATTTGTTTTTGCCAAAAATGAGTTTTTGTTTTAAAGAAAAAAAAAATTAGATGCATTTCCTAAGCTCCAAAAGGCAAATCACTATGGGGTTTTTTTTTGTTTTCATATCTCCTCTTTCCCCCTCATCAGTTTCCAGGATTTCTTTGAAGCATATAAAATCAAATTTTGAATGGAGTGTTTATTTTTCCAGGGTTGCCAATACACTCTACTTGTCTTTTTTTTTAAATGTTCTGATATTATAAAGAAGTGAAATTGCTTGTGTTATGTTATGCCTGAAGTATTGTCTTTCCCCATAAGTAATGATTGAATTTGCCTTCTGTTGCACATGTACCATATCCAGTTCTTTCTACTGTAAATAGGTGATTTGGAAGCAGTTTATTTTTTAATAAATATATTCAGTATGTTGTATGTTTTTTAAAAAAATAAGATCATGTAATTGAAGTTTCTGGATTATTTCTTCAGGTAACATATTTTTCCTTGTACTGTATTTCACCTACAGCTTACTACAATTGTTGTTGACAGGTGTTGCTCAAAATCCGTATGCCTCTACTACTTTCTCCTGGATTAAAATTCTGCCTGTTGAATCATTGACAGTGGGACATATAGTTTTACTCCCCCTTTTGAAACACAAGTGAAGATTTTTCAGTAGTAATAAATTTGGTCCTTACAAAGACTTAAGAAGATTTGGTCACATGCATACGCAGTCTCCCATTCAACTGTACACAACTGCACCACATGTCAAATCTGTAGCATTGTTCAGTAGTGACACTTAAACATGATTTGTGCCATTCCAAGTCAAGTAAAATTTCTCAGTTGTGGAGGTGATTCTAAATGCAGAATTGGTTTTGGTTTCAAGACCATCGGTGTCCTTTCATCATTCATCTTTAATAGTGAATTATTATGCCATTGCATTAGATTCTGAGCTTTTTGGCAAACCACTATCACTCCTAAAACTGTACATTTTAAAAGCATGGTTGTAGACTCTAGGATTTGTTAAGAGTTGTAGTATTTTCACCCTTTACATGTCAAACTTGTGTAAATGGCTAGTGATTACGTTATGGGTGCAAATGCAGAGCATGAGCAGAAACAGAGGGGTTTAACAAATAATTGTAAATGTAAGAAATGAACATCAAATGTACAGTCTCAAATGAATTTTTATTGAGAGCTGCCAACAGTAAAGTGGAATTAAAAAAAAGGGTACATGATTGAGAAAAAGATACGTGATCAAGAAAGGTGTGAATAAGATTATTGCAATGGCATACTGCATCAGGTTTTTTATTTTAATTTTTTGTAGGCAAGTGTTAACTTGCTGGCCAGGACGGCTAGTGAAAAATCATTGCTTAACTGAGTGATTAAAGTTTTTCAAAATCTTTGGTGGATTTTAAAAATAAGTATATATTAATATACTTGTAGATACAATGTATATATAATGCCAAACTTAAAACAATTTTACTGTTTCTAAAAGTGTCAGCCTGTAGAGTTCATTTTGATGTATTCTGTTTCTGTTCAATCTCTTAAAGCATCATGCCTGTCTTTATTTGGCTGCTATACTGTATAGCTTCTAGTTTTCTCCTGTTTGGGTTCCATATTGCTACTCACATGACACTAAGTGAACAAAAAACTGTGATGCCACGTAATTTATACGGTGAACCTAGCAGGGACTAATTATATTGCTTTAAAAAAGAAAACAGACCTGTGTACATATTTGTCATGGAAAACCTGTAGTACAGAACAGTGTTAAATTGCAAGTGATACCATGCTAAATATATTTTTATGTGTAACTTACTGTATGAGGTTGCTGTGATCGAGACAGTAAAATATGTCAATTTAAAATGCAGTTGCTTGCCATCTGATTTGTTACACATCTGAATTTCTATACTAGAAATTTTAAAGAAGCACTTCATTCTCCTAAGAACTTTTATTTAAGAAGTGGTTAACATTGAGCTTGTTCATGTTGAGGCTATTCACATATCATGTAATAGCCAACTGCTTCAGACTACACAGTAATCCATGGCAGAACTGGGTTTCCCCTACCCATTCCATGTTCCATTCTAGCTACTGTTCTGCCTGGGCTAGCCAGTATCTTTTCAGGTGGAAAACATGTTTTAAACTTTACTAGCTCGCTTCAAAAAAGCAAAACAAAGCATGGTTGATATGGTCAAAAATGCACATTAAAACCCAAAACATACAGACCAAATCTGGAATGAACTATCTGAAGGGGACTAGCTATGGAACTTGTATACAGTGAAAGTTCCTGCTTCCAGTCAAGTTACTTGTGGCTAAATTAAGCATCACTGCATTTAATTAAATGGCATTTAATTCCACATGGCAAAAAGTAGTTAAGGGCCCAGAGTCATTCATGGACAAACAGGTAACATTAATCTGCTTTTTTGGCCATATTTACTGAATAGACATACTTTAAAGCCAGCCTTGTGATGTAGTATCCATATGGGATTTATAGACACTTACGAACCAAGTTGAAGTTGTTTACTACTTGAGCAATGAGACACAATGAAAATCTCTAGGACTACTTCATATGAGAAGTTCTGTTTTCATAATAGGTCTGTAACTCCTTTAATAGAGATGCTAGTACTGATACTGCATTGCTTATGAAAATTATTTGTATATGTAAAGCAAAGGCAGCCAATAATCTGTACAACCTCTAGTGATCCAGGCATACAAAATAGCATGGGTGGCTGCCCACTCCAGCTTTAAAGCTTAGCTGCCATAGGAGGGGCTAGAAACACTCTTGTGGGGAAAAAACTAAGGTTAAATAAGATTAAATGCTATGATCAACAGCAATGTCTTGCAATGTTTCTACACTTAAGAGATGTTCTAGGATACATACATGCCAATCTGTCTCAGTGGATGATACCCATCTTAGAATAACAGAAGTGCTTGTGTGAGGTATGAGGAATACAAATTTATACTTACCTCAGCGGCAGAATAGAATACTAGAAGGCCTTGAGGCTACCTAGTTCAGTTCCTTGCTCAAAGCTATGAGTGCTGAAGAATCAGAGCTAAAAAAAATTCTAATGGCTGACAAACTGTGCTTGAATATCTCCAGTATTCCTCACTCTAGTAATTGATTCTGTTGTCAAACTGTTCTGACGGCAGAGGTGGGAATTGTGTGGCTTCTAGATGTTGCTGGACTACAACTCCCAACATTACTCACCATTGGCAGTGCTAGTATAAGTCACCAGGAACTGCACTGCAGTCCAGCAACATCCTGTCTTACAGCTAAGTGTTTTCTCTTAGTGCTCTGGGATTTTCCCAGAGGTAACTGCTGAAGTGGATTATATTCACAGATTCCAATCCATTAGCAGAGGTTTGAACAAAGGCAGTGGCTTCATAGCACACTATATATATTAATACCAGAGTCCTTACTGCTGCACATGTAACAAAAGTCTTCTCAGAGAGAGTTTTGAACTCAGGGAAACTGACTTTGGGTAAGCACACTTACACATCAGCACTAACTGACCACTGTAAAGATCTTGCAGACCTTTGCAAATTTAAGGCAAGAGTCATGATTTGCATTTTTCTAGATCCTATTATGTTCTATCCTCTCATAACTAGAAATACAATTTATGCATGAGGCTTAATATCACTCTGTCCTGCATTCAAAGAAGGAGCTTACACACATGAAAGCTCATGCAAAAATAAAAACCAGCTAGTCTTAAAGCTAGTGTATTTCATCCCCCGCCTCCTGCCGGACCATCTTTCCTCTTTTTGCGCACTGCTAACATAGTTACTTCTTTGAAAACTTACAGGATAGAGACTCCTTGATAAATTCAATGTTCTCTGCCTAAGAAAGGGGCAGCTGGCTTCCCACAGGAAAAGCTGAATCTCAATAAAAGTTATGTTTCTGTTGCTAATGGAGTTGAAATTTTATTACGTGTCTTTTACTGCCCTTTGCCCCTAGTCCTCCTATGGCCAAGAAGGGGAATGTCTACTGCCTGCATTAAGATTCCTCAAAACCATATTAACTGACAACAGAATTCACATCTGAGACAACATGTAAGCCTGTGACTATCATCATCACCTTTGTTCTCCTGTGTGATTTTTAACATCTTTGCCTGATGAAAAAGCCAGTGAAGCTTCAAAAGCTTACATGATGTATTTTATGCTTTGGAATCGACCCAATAAATATATCACTTCTTTATGGATTTTGGATTTTCTTCACCATATCTCTTCCTGCCCCTTTATTTCCTCCCAACAAGACTCAGAAAAGGGGATGAGCTGTGGTAGGTGGTGGAAAGACTTGATACCTCACATTTTGCTCTCTGTCTGAAATCATCCCACTCCATTTTATATGTTCTTTGCTAGAAAATATGGCCCTTCTGCTGTCAAATGTGGTTTTGTCACCTCATGTCTTAAGCCAGCAGTAGGCTCATGCCTGCTTTGCACAGATGAAGTTGTTTTGTTTAACTAAAACTACAGGATCCACAAACTGTAGCCTGTGCAAAAGATATAGGCTTGATGCTTCTTCATGCATTCCAAAATCAAGTAGAATAGATATGTGAGGAGAGCATAATAGTCCCTTCTTCCCACTTCTCCAGTCTTACCATTTTTGTTACCCTCAAAACAAAAAGGCTAATTACCTAAAGCAAAGAGCTGCTTCTCCCAATTGACATTCTTCATGGAAGGTGGAAATCTGACAGGTTAGGTTCTTTCCGTATATATAAGCAAACTGTTCTGGCTAGGGTTACCAGCTTTCAGCACCTGGCCCCTCTTCTCCAACTCGGTAAGTGAGCAGGGAGACTCAGATTGAGAGCACTGCTTTGAAAATGCTCTATGTATGAATATATTTTCTTAATTTTTTTAGATTCAATCTTTGAAAAGGAAATTCTTGGCAACTATGGTTGATTTTTTTAACGGCATCATCAGGAATCGCTCCATGTGACATCACACTTGTGACATCAACAGTGCCTGCCTCCATGTCACCATGAGTGTGTGTATCATCCCTAAGTCTCAGGTTTGGGCTCTAAAATCTCAGGGCCTGGGATAGTTTTGACCTGATAACTTTACTTTCCAACAGTATTCCACTGCCTCTGACAGGCTAGTTTAGGTGCAGAGGTTAGAAAAGTTGCTTTTTAAGAATACCATTCTCAGTATCCTGCAGCCAGCATGGCCACTGGCCTGACTGGCTGAGGGTTGCAATCTAAGACCCTTTCTGCACCATGTCTCAGCAGTGGGTTGTTCTTTTACAATCCCAGCATTGCCATTCCCATGATGGTGTTGGGTTAGTAACACTCTCTACCGCACCCTTTTGACATAAGTGGATGAGTAGCATTATTGCCACTGGTGTTCCCTTTGCATTACAGCATCATTGGCTAGTCCCTTTCCTCTCCTTTTCCCTGCCCCACACCTCCTGATTAGTCAGGACTCTTTTTTTTTGTAAGCCATACTAGCACAGCCACGTTGTAACATCATGACACACTGGTACACTATTGCATTTGTGCGCTATAATGCTAAAAATGTATTTTAAAATTAACTCAAAGGAGAAATTTAAAATAAACATGGAGAGGGGGTAGATTCCAAACTTGCCATGCCATGGGAATCGCTGAAGGAGGGACAAGCTGAGCACACCCACACCCCACCCACTCCTGAATCTGTGGCAACAGGAAGCACTATCAATCGCTGTTACAGAACCACACTGATCTGGTTGGCAGGATTGTAGAACTAAAGGAGGCTCTTAACAGATTTTTTCTGGAAATGAAATAGGGCTGATCTGTAACACTCGGGATAGCAGCTGGATAGTGACAATGTTGTGCGGTAGCTCAGCTCCTGGAACAGAAACAACTCATTGCTGTGGTGGGATGACAGTATCATGTGGAAAGGACCTCAAGATAAGATCTTGTTTAGGGGTGCAAGAAATGCTGCATGCCATACACATCTGTGCCTTCTGGCAGGAGTTGCCAGGGGAGTCAACAGGAATATGTGAAGGCTGGCACTGCTGCTCCCAGCATCTTCCAGCTAAAGCTCTTGCTTCGCTCTACCCATGGAGAGTATTGGGCTTGTCATGGCAACTCTCTTTCTATGGGGAAGATTTCCCCTTCAATTGGCCACCTTCTGTCAATACAAAATGACAAAAATAATGGTGGACAGAGTGGGTTTAGCATAGTCCATATCCTCTTACATCTATTCTGCTTGTTTTCAGAACACCTGCAGAGATCATTAGAATTCCAGAGTTCTGAAATGAGGAACTTGTTCTGATTACCAGAATTCCAATGGAGCTCATAACCTTTCAATGCTCTGAGCTATTTGCATTTTGGCAGTTCATTTTAGAATAAGAAGGGAGATGTTTTGTTACAATTGTGACAATTGAGAGTTGGATATCCTTGCAAATCACGGTGTGTCCCTTTACCTGTCTGGTCTAAGCAGGGTATTTTATTATATAGGTTGGATCTTACTGTATATTGCCTCTGTATAGAACTTTCTCTGGAGAAGTGGCTGATATGTTTGAAAATAAATATTCCCTTATTTATCAAAATTAGCTTTTTCACATAACTCACACATGATATTAAACTGCCTCTACCAAGCATTCCTGACACTGTTTTCCCCCAGAGGTACAAATACTGTATCGTTGGCACACTTAAAGATAAATCCTTTCATTCTATTTGCTCTCAAATACATCTAGATTAAGCACTGCTCCTATGAGCAATCCTAAACAGGGTTCTTTGCCAACAGTATGTGCCAGCCAAAAGTCCTAATAAGTAGACTGTTAATAACAGCATGCTGTTCCACAGCCTCTGAAATACACAGAGTCAATTTAAATGACTCAGTGTTCATGCATTGCTCATCTTTTTAAAGTTGTCCTAAGCTTTGGCAATCCACTCCATTTTTAATAATTCTAATCATAATCATAATTGTGCTTTTGGGTGGTTATATCTATTGTGCACTAGATGCTACTGTGCTCATGAGGGCAGCTATGAAGGAACCAGACAAGATCCTAGACAAGACAAGATCCAAAGACATATCATTGAATACTTTAGTCAGGATTACCCATGCCATTCTATTTCTGATTTCTATGTACAGTTCTGGAAGCCAGACAATGAAGAAAACTGACAGGAAGAAAACCAACTCATTTGAAATGTGGTGCTGGAGAAGTGTTCTGTGATATTGTGGATGGGTATGAATAACCAAAATGAGAACATCTGACTCATTAAAAAGACAAAAATGTTTGGCAAGGTAGAAGGCAGTAGGAACAGAGGAAGACTGGATTACAGGTCACTGGACTCAATCAAGGAAACCATGGTCCTGAATCTGCAAAACCTGAGCAGGGCAGTTGATGATAGGATGACTTAGATATCTCTCATTTATTGTTGTGTGTCTTCAAGTCGTTTCCAACTTATAGTGACTCTAAGGTAACCTTATCATGAGGTTTTCTTGGCAAGATTTGCTCAGAGGGGAGTTGGCTTTGCCTTCCTCTGAGGTTGACCTGCCTAAGGTCACCCACTGGGGTTCCATAGATGAGGAGGGATTTGAATCCTATTCTCCGGACTCATAGTCCAATGTATGAAGAGAATGCTGGGGCAGAGAGGCCCTTGGTCTGATCCAGTATGGCTGTTCTTATACTCTTAGGTTTCACAAATATCGTTGTAGCGGTATTGGCAATAGTGGCTTAGCTTGGCGTGAGTGGGGGAAGGACAGGGGTCAAGGGGTGGGGGAAGGGGGACAGTGCACGGGGGTGGGGCGACGGCACATGGAGGGCAGGCAAGGAGTGGTGGCACCCTAAAAAAAGTGCTGCCCAGGGTACACCGCCCCCCTCACCCTCCGTCCCTATGGCACTGATCGACAATCAACTTGTATGGCAGGTCATATTTTAAATACCACTATATTTTAAAAAAGGTGGACAAGCAATGAAGTTCAGAGAGGGTTGGTTTCCTAGAGAAGGAATTCATGGTAGCTATGAGATTTGAGTTAGGAGCATCCTGGCTTCCAGCTCTAATGGCTCAACCACTGCTTTAGACTGACTGCACTATTGGAAGGAGGCATGGCCAGCTGAATCTGTCCTGCAGAGAGAAAATGAGCAACCTTCACTCACCCCATCGCGTTTGCAGGAGTTGTATTGATGCAATGGAGGGAAGGAAAAAATAACATTCTTAAGCTCTGAACTTGTCTGTTTATTTACTAGATTGTAAAACTGCCAAATAACCAAATTTTTCTGGGTGGTGTATTGTCCACTCTATCTGTGGACAATACTGTGCCTCTCTGGCAGTCCTTCTCATTACCTTCAAACTAGATCAGAATCTACTGGTAGATCTCCATACTGGTAGATGGTTTGCCATAGGTCAGCAAGGGTTTTCAACTCTCAGTAATTTAACTATACAGGAGACAAGAAGACCCCTTTTCTTCTCCTGAATTGGGCTGCTGAGATCATGCACGTCGGAAGGAGAAATTAGACGAGATTTGTGTGCGAAGGGCATTTGGCTGACAGGATTTATAGCTTGTTTACTCTCCTTCTCTAAAATCCAAAACATTCATAACTAAGAATGTCTGCAGTTTGGGGAAGACAGCACTTAGCTCACTTAGAATTTAGGCAACCACATCTCAGTCAGGAAGATTGGATGAGAAGGTTATTTCTCCAAATACAGTAAATTATAGCTATCCTTAACTATGTTTAAGCAAGTTATTAAAATTCCTCTAGGTGGCACTCATGTATCAGTTCTTGTCTTCCAGCAATTGACTAAGGATAACAATGGCATTCCTCATTGCTTAAGAAAACCCTGTGAAATTCAGGGGGTTTGCCCTTCCTACTTTCATAAGGGTTTGTTTTGAGGGAAGGTAAATGAATTTCAGATTGGATGGGACAAGCAGAAGGTAAGCTGGATCTACTGGTTAATTTCAGTGATCTTCAGTAGATTGGCAAGACTTCCTGAATCCCACATGGCTTGCAATAAGCAGCAGGAAAGCTATACCTCCTCCATATTTTAAAATTATACTGCTAAAATGAAGAAAGCTTGGGGTTATCTGAGGGCAAATTTTTGCACAGGGAAGAAGGAATGTCAACTCCATTTGGTTCTGGCACCCTAGATAACTTTCTGGGCTCACCCTTCTTTCATTCAACGAGTATGTCTCCTGTGCGTGCGTGCGCGTGTGTGCACACGCACACACATACGCTTTCAAGTCACCTGTAGCCTTATGGTGACACCACAAATTTCATAGTGTTTTCTTAGGCAAAGAATATTCAGCGTTCCTTCCTCTGAAATATAGCCTACGGCACCTGGTATTTGTTGGTGATTTTCTATTCAAGAACTAACCAGGACTGGCCCTGCTTAGCTTCCAAGATCAGACAGTACCTGGTGTCTTCACGGTGTTTAGGCCCTATGATTCTTGTGCATGGGTCCAATTGATGGTTCATAGGGTTCTAGTGAAAATGATAAAGGAGATGCCTCAGGTCTGAAGTTGGTCCACCCCGGCTTTACATTATGAAATCAATGTGCATGTATAGCTATTCTAAGTGGCATGTATTTTGGGCAGGGGGTCCTTTTCTATCTGTGGGATTTGGGTTTGTAGAACCCAGCTAAAGCACAGTAGAGGTGAGGAGGTGGTAGCAAACCTACTTAAGTTGACCAGTTGAAAAGATTGTGCCCAGTGTCTCTCTAAAGCCTGGAACTGACGCTGGTATTGAAGGTAAAGTCTAGAATAAGGGAACAGGCTGCCATAGGCCTTGAGTGCCTAGGCCTGTGACTTTACTTCCCTGGAAGTGCTTGCTGGGACGATGTCACCTACATCTGGTAGAGCAGCATTGGACAAGTTAGGTTCTCCATACGTTGTAGAACTGCTGTTCCCATCATTCCTAGCCAGCAGAGTCAATAGATGGGAATGCCGAGAGTTGCAATGAACATCTGCTTGGAGGGAGTATACTTTGTCCAGCTGTGTTATACATTGAAGTAGTAGTAAGCCTTATGAATAGTTAGTGGGTGAAAGACTAAAATCTTTTCAAAAAGCTGGAAGAGTTAATGGAGATCATCTTGTCTCAGATTTCCCCAATGCAGAGACCTGCAGAAGCACTAAATTAGAATTTCCAATATATTCAACAAGCTGCTAGCTGATTATGATGCAAGTTCTAGTCCAGAACATCTGCAGGATGTCAGGCTACAAAAAGCATATGTATTTGAATCTTCTGCAGGATTTGTACTCTAGGAAGCAACTACTACATCCCTGAGAGATGACCATTTAATACCTCTAGCAAAGGAGAGCTGATTATCTCCAGAAGCAGTTTATTCCACTGTTGGACAGCTCTTGCTGCAAGGAAATTTTTCTTAAAGCTTACTGGACATTAAACCTTAAATTAAATTAAACCTTAAAGCTTACTGGAAATTAGAATTAGAACTAGAATTAAAAGCAGTTAAAAGGATGCCCATTAAAAAAGGAAATAACAAATATACAAATATTTCTCTACGAACAGTGTCTCCTTAAAGACTTTTAGTTGTTGATGTTGTGTGTCTTCAAGTCATTTTCGACTTACTGGGACCCTAAAGTGAACCTATCCTGGGGTTTTCTGGGACTGAGAGCGTGTGAGGGACCTAAGGTCACTCAGTGACTTTACACGGCTAGTGGGGAGTCGAACCCCCATCTCCAGAGTCAGAGTGCAATGCTCAAACCACTACATAGTGGCCATTTCCACCCTATGCTGTTATAGTGCTATTATTCTACTTTCAACATCCTGTGACATTCTGGGGTTTGTAGTTTCCTCAGGCCAAAGAGCTCTCTGGCTGAGAATTCTAAATGCCTCTCCCTAGACTACAAATCCCAGGATTCGATAGGATGTTGAAAGTGGAATAATAGCACTATAACAGTGTTGTGCAGAAATGGCCCATGCTGGCTTTCCCTCAAAGACTAGCCAAAAGGAAAAAAAGTCTTCACTTGCATACAGAAAGATAATAAGGAGAACACCATTCTAGCTTCTTTACAAAGAGAGTTCCAAAGCCTGGAAGCAGCCACCAAGAAGGCCCTTGCCCATGTTCCCACCAGATATGTCTGAGGGTGATGGGAAGACATAACTATCTCCTATGAAATGATCCTCCTCCTGTCTTCTTGAGCAACAGAGAAATAGTCTGTCTTACATGTGATAACTTTTCAGATGTTTGAAGACAACTATTTTGTCTCCCATTAACCTTTTCTTCTCCATGCTTAGCATCTCTTTCAATCATGGCTTGTGGACTAAGACCAGAAACATCACTGGGTGATGCTTTTCTTACATTGTTACATTTTGGTCCAAAAGACAAATTAGGTATCACTCTGAATGACTCCTTTTTTCTTGCGAAGCGTCCTAGCATTCCTCCCCCAATACTCCCCTCTCCACCATTACTTTTATACCTGGACACTGTTCTGGACTCATCTTTATCTTGATAAAAGGTTGCAGTGCTTTTTAATTACTAGGAACAGGAGTTTCATGGGCACTAAGTACTAAGCTAAGTTAAGCAGTTAGGTACTTAATTCCTTTCTCCTCTACTAATTCTGGTATTTTGAAAGTGGTTTCAGTGCATGCATTTTGTTCCCAAGCAGAAGCTATGTCTTTAAGAAAAAATCTTATGAATTTGAAGGAAGCGATGGATATTATACTTGAGGACAACTTTCAGAGTTAGGATGCAATCGTAATCCAACTTACTAGGAAGTAAATGCTGTCAAAGAGCCAGCATGATTTGGTGGCTTGAGTTTTGGACTTTGGGAGAATCCGACTTCGAATCCCTGCTCAGCCATGGAAACCCAGTGAGTGACCTTGCGCATGTCACATCTCTCAGCCTTAGGGGAAGGCAATGCCAAGCCTCCTCCAAATAATAAATACATAGCTAAATAAAAATAAACATATTGCCAAGAAAACTCTATGAAAGGGTAGCCAGAATTGAAGCTGACTTGAAGGCAAACAACAACAACATCTTATTAAATTTTATTGTTGTGTGCCTTCAAGTAGTCTCCAACTTATGACAACCCTAAGATGAACTCTCATGGGACTGTCTTGGCAAGATTTGTTCAGAAGGTGTTTGCTTTTGCCTTCCTTTGAGGCTGAGAATGTGTCACTTGCCCAAAATCACCCAGTGGGTTTCCACAGCCAAATAACATTTTGAAACCTGGACTTCAGAGTTATATTCCAATGTTCAAACCACTACACCACTCTCGCTTTCCTGTTAAGCTTAGCTGAACCTGTTTCTGTATAGGATTGCACTGTTACAGTGTAACTGCAACTGTGCAGAGACATTTGGCACAGCTTGCAAGGTAATACATTTTAGGAGAATTAAGGGTGGTATGATAGACGATTGTTGCCTGAGATGTGTATTCTTTTCTCTTCTATCACTTCACCTTGTCTAAGAGACATTTGAAGTACTAACAGCCTATGTGATCAGTCAGACTGTAGAAGGAGAAAGTAAATGAAAGTATTCATTGCACCACCTTTAGCTCTCTTAACCTTCATGCATTAGGCTGGGGCAGGTTCAGCCCTCCAGAGTCTCATTGTGATACAGAATCCAGCCAGAACTGGATGTACAACGACATGTCTATTGACATTGTCATCTGCACAGGTGTAAACAGTATCTCTGAATTTGGTTCATACATTTATGTCTGGGAGATCAAACATTTCCCAACAAATCTACTGATTTTTGCCATTGGAATGCTTTTGCTTTGGGTGTTTTTTATTCAGTACTTTTGTACTCCAGCCAATATAATGCAGCCAAAGTTGCCCAAGACAGTGTTTTGGAAAACCATGATGCATGATAAAAACATTAAAAATGGACCCTGTTGTCCTTATCTGTAGAAAACTGACATTTGTTCTGTTGGATGGATATTGAAATTCATTGGGATTAGGAAGTACCCCAATAAAATAAGTGTCACTTTTAA
This sequence comes from Ctenosaura bakeri, assembly GCA_948474755.1. Classification (NCBI taxonomy): domain Eukaryota; kingdom Metazoa; phylum Chordata; class Lepidosauria; order Squamata; family Iguanidae; genus Ctenosaura; species Ctenosaura bakeri. Next base: position 462,037 of record CAOLHI010000694.1, read on the forward strand.
AATCTGATTGTATTTTTATGTTTTCTGGCTCTGGATCTTCAGATGAATCATACTTGATCCAGCATAAACAATAACCTCTTTGGCCATGGAACATTTTTATGCTCTACCATATATTGAAGTTCTCAATGGGGACAGAAAATATCCCACAGCTCATGCAGTGAAGTTTTTAAAATCCTTGTGAATAAGGATTAAACACCATCATCCATCTCCAGTTGACCAAAACATTTATTGTGTCCTGCTGTGAATCTGTTACATTCAATGGGGCTTCTGATCAGTATGGCAGTGTGCTATAGTGGTTAGAATATTGAACTGGTAGCTTGAAGATCCATCTTCAAGTTCCCACTGAACAATTAAACTTGCTCAGTGACCTCTCAGCCTAATCTGCCTTGTTGAATGGTTGTGGGGATAAAAAGAAGGATAGGAAAACCACGTTAGTTGTGTGGCCTTGAGCTCATTGGAGAAAAGGCAGGATGGAAAGGTAACATTAACAATCACACCTTTGGGGGGAAATGATGTCTCCAGCCTTAAGGCAGCTTATAAATCAAAATCAAAACACCAAAGTGTTCCTGAAGGGGTGTTGGAAGTCAGGGTAATATATTAAGCTAAGATTTTCTCATCAGGTACCAGGGACACCCCTCCCCTTTCTGAGAGCCTCTCCTTCAGGTAACCTCTGAAAGTGATTACAAGGAGATTGCTTCCCCTTCCATTTTGAGTCTCTCTAGTCCTACTGCTTCCAGCAATTCACCTCTATTAGGAGGTCACTTTGTTCTTCACCAGCTGTAGATTTGGAAAGTCTTCAGGGGGAGCCCCAGATAGACTCTGCATTGCAGCAGGCAAGCTTCAAGGTTATGGAGGCATGAATCATGACAATTGCTACAGTTCAGATTTGAACAAAAGAAAGAGTGAGCAACTACAACCAAGCTTTCTCAAAAAACAAAGTCCCACAAGATATGAAGCACCAAGGCAAATTGGGTGTTCACTAGAAACAGCTTTAAAAAAATGCAGGAGGCAGAGATCTGCTGAAGTAGTTCAGAAATGTCTGTATATACTGCAGCTAATGGTACACAGAAGCTGGAAATGTAACAAGTAACAAAATAAATTAATATAATAAAATGTTATGTCCTTCCTTTCGCCTAGCCCTGGGACTCGAGGTAGCTATAAAAATTAAAACAAATAAAATTAGAAACTCACATCAGTAAAAACATGCAAAAGTGACAATATAATTGAACTACTAATAGAATTAAAAGCAACAAATATTGACAATGCAGTATGTTATTAAAAGTCCTTTTCCCATCAGTAGGTAGCTTTCAGCTGCTGCATAATAGGACAGCATCAATAGGGTCGATCTGACATTTTGAAGAAGGAATCCCAAAGCCTGGAGCAGCCACTGAACAAGCCCTCTCCTGTGTTTTCATTAAATGTACTTGCGAGGGTGGTGGGATGAAGAGAAAGGCATCCCCTGAAGATTTCAAAACCAAGACTGCTTATAATGAAGAATGTGATTCTTCAGATAACCTGGACATAAGTCATATAGGGTGCGATAATGGACCTTCCTTGTCATCCAGGCAACATAGTTTAAGGAATAAGGTTTCCTCTCCAGATAAACAAGAGATTAATGAGGTATTGGGTTTAAGTTATATTTATTGGGGTGAGTGTCACTGAAGGACATCAGAGATCACAAAAGACAGTTGCCCAGTCAGGAATAGGAGCCAAATAGGAATGTTTTAACTAGTCACGCTAGGGCTTATGTTCTTTTAAATCACTGGCTGCAATGGCCTAGGCTTGTCTGGAACTTTGTAACCGCTTAAGTAATACCTGAAGCAAGGTGCCTTCATGAATACCTTTTGTCAATGTTGTTTACCTCCTTCAAATAAAAGCCTTTTCTTTTAAAATCTCCTATTTGAAAACTTCCTCTTTTCACTTATTCAACAACCTTCATCCTGGATGGACATTACATAGGTACTGCCAACCTCATAACAATATGAGACCTCTCCCTTTAACAATAAAGCACCAGCTCACTTCAGCGTCCTGCCAATCAAACTCTAAATAGCTTCCCTTTCATGTAATCTCCCTACTTGACAATGAGGTTCAGCCTTGGCCCACCATGTGGACAACTGTGACTCAGACTTAGTTTCCAGGCTGAAAACCAGAGAGGGCTCTTGTACTTTTAATCGTTGTGTAGGAGTAGGAATTTCAGCAGGTGTTGCTTATCACACAATCAGATAACAAGCAATACCTGCTGCAATTCTTTCTTCTACGCAACCATTAAAGGCAGAGGAATTGTCTCTGGTTTTCACTCTGGCAGCTGTATTCAGAGCTATTCCAAGGCCCTCATTGAATGATGTTGCCATCCTGGCATGGAGATGTGTTGCTGCTGGTCCATGATGCTTGCCATCACACAACATTGTTGTGGTTCTGCTGCTGTCACATCCTCTTCTGTTGCGATCATGCCATATACTATTACCAGAAAAAATCCGGTGATGGTCCCCTTTCCTGCAATGTCAGCTGTGGGTGTGTGGGAAGGGTGGAAGTGCTATCAAGTGCTTTGTTCCGCAGTACAGTACGGGAAGAGGTGGGCTGTACTGAGGAAGGGAGCAGAGTATGTCTAATACAACCTGTCTGCTGGCAGCTGACTCGTGTGCTGGGGAGTGTTCAGGTCTTGATCCTATCCTGGCAATGCCAATGCGGGATTGCGGCACAGTGCAGGAAGGGCCCAAAAGTTTTCAACTAGAGTTAAACATCAAAAGCATCAAAAGCCCTCCTCCTGTTTCAGACACAGAACACCTGAACTGTGTGCAAGTGCCCTTTGTTTCCCATCAGTAAGCTGGCCAGACCAGAACTTAAAAGAGGTTGAGCATCTTGTAACCAGATGTTGCAGAACTGTAACTTCCAACAGCCATTCCTAGCCAGTGTAGTCTATGATTAGTGGCAATCGGAATGGCAGGGAGACTAGGGAAATTAGAAGCAATGGGAATGGCTGGGAGTCCACATGTAGCCCATATCTGGCCTGCAGGGGAAGAAATAACATGATGCTTAATGCTTGCCCATATTACTATTATATATTTTTTTATTTAACACTGTATAATATTATGAATTTCAGCTCAGAGGATTAAAATGAGAAGGGACACTGAATGCACCTTTCTGTTTTAAAAAGCAAATGGCAGCGACTGGGTGTGTGTGTGTGGGGGGGCTGATGATGACCAGGGATGTTGTAGGTTAAATGGAGGTTAAATTCAACCTTTGCTCTCTGTGTAGTTGTCCTGATGAAAATTCTTTTTCTGATAAAGCTGTTTCCATTGGGAAGAAATCCGTTGTTGGTGCCATCGCATCTGTCCAAGCTCACTGTCATCCCAATCTTCATTAGACCCTATCATCAGAAATCCGCCCCCCATCCAGCTGATACTGGCACGTTTGGAATTGTGACTCTTGGTCCCAACATGTTCTAATAAACTACCATTTTTACTGTCACTGGGGTTCAACCTTAGCTCACGTGGTAATGCAAAAGCGGCAGCAGTCAGGGAGAGTTGCTTAGGTATTATTTCACAAATTATTCAGTGGCTTAGGTAGAGCTCTATGAAACAATTGAGACTTTGAAACCATTTCCTCTAGAAGTATAGAGAAACCTCAGTGACTACTCAAGAGCACAGCCAATGGAAAATGTTCAATTTCCTCTTAATTTTTTTCTTTGCATTACCTGTCCAAATGATTATCTCTCTGAGAAAATACATCAACAGACATTCATTTGATTCTGTGTTTTTAAAAAGGTTTGAAAGACCAAAATTAAATTGGGAAAATTAATTTGAAACCTGGTTATGCTCTATTAGGAAAAGCCTCCTCTGCCTCTTTCTTTCTTTCTTTCTTTCTTTCTTTCTTTCCTCTCAGTTTAGAAGCTGGCTAATTATATGATAGTAAAACAGAGCAGGACAAATGCATGGTAATGATATATTACCCAGGGCGTCATGTGGTAACTTCCTTTACATACTGTGGTGCCACAAAGTAGGAGCAGTAATATATATGTTTTGACCTCAATTTAAAAAAAAAAATCACTGATTTGGATTCATCATGTATAGCTATAACCAGGAAAATATTACCATCATCTTCATCATCTCTATGTATCATCTTTATTTTCATTTTCCCTAAAACTGGGACTCAGTTAAAATGTCATGATTTAAAACATTAAACATTAAAATGGAATTAAACTATCTATAGTATTTAAAGACAATTTAAAACATACAAATAAAAATGATTAAAAAGCAGTTAAAAATAGCACAGTTAAAAGAGTAAAGCACCCTCTTAAAAATCCTTCGGTTCCTTTCAGTATTCAGTGCTGAACTTAGGCTAATCACCACATTCTCCAGCCTGACTTCCAGTAGAAACATTAGCAATACAAGCAGTTCTCCATTGTTTGTTAAAGATGCTCTCTAACAGCTCTGGTGCTGTTCAGATGTTTTGCTTTTCATCTTCCATCACAACCATGCCAGCATGGCCAATAATCAGGAATACTAGGAATTCAAAACATTTGGAGCACCATGCTGGGAACAGGAGATCCACTGGGACACAAGAAGCTGTCATATACTGAGACTGACCATTAGACCAGCTAGGTCCATATTAGCTGACTAGTAGCAGATTTTAAATGAGGAGTCTTTCCCAATCTCACTTGAAAATGCCATGGATTATTTTGTAGGTTATTTATTTATACAAAATATAGGTTATTTTGTACATGAAGTATGTGCTCTGCCACTGAACTATTGCCCTTCCATGGACATTTGTAACTAGTTACTTCCTAATTTTGTGAGGAAATGGGGGAGACATGCCATCTTGTTCACCACCTCAGGCAGCAAAATGGGTCATCAGCTTAGTCCTGGTGAGAGCTATGGGGACATCATTGACCTGTGCTTCATAGCATTGGTGTCTATGAGATGGACCTAGCAACCATTCACAGCCCTTTCTGGAGGCAGAGTTGGATCAAGAAAATGCACCTAGTCTGGAGTTCTATGAGTTGATCCAGAATCCTGCTTTTTCTAGATGCTCTTAGGAAGCATTGTAAATAAGAGCATGAAAAGAAGGATGTATTCATGCTATACAACAGACTCAGTCCAGGAAAAAACATCCTGGGATCAGTGATGTATTTAAGTCTTTTATTCCAAGTCTGAAGTCAAGTCTCAAGTCCTTGAAGATACTTTCAAGTCAAGTCTCAAGTCTGGAAGTCAACTTTATGCTCCAACCAAAATTCCAAAACTATTGGATAGAGAGAAATAAATTCAGCTTTAACAATTTAAGCAGAGGCGGCTCTCCACATTTGCAATTTTGCCATCTGCAGCTTCAGAAGTGGGGAATAAGATCCTGTCTTACTCCCCATTACTGACGATTCAAAAGCTTTAAAAGGAAGGATCCTTTTTCCTCAAGCCCATTGCCTAACACATTTGTCGTTCCCCTCTGAGAAATGCACCCTGCACTCTGGGGGCGAGTCTTGTCTTTTGCTCTTAGGAGACATTTTAGAAGGCTCCTCCCATATGCAGCAGGGCCAGGCTGCTGAGCAGACCTCAAGCCTGCCTCAAGCCCATGGCCTAATCTGTTTGCTGTTCCGCTCTGAGAAATGCACCTACACTTGGGGCATGAGCGAGATTGTCATGTGACCAGTAGGCAAAAGAGATGGAGGCGTTGTTCAAAGTCGTAAGGTTTCCGGATGAATGCATTATGTTACTGAACTAAGGCAGCAAGTCAGCCACTAAAAATATACAAGTCTCAAGTCGAGTCAGTTCATCATTTATGGCTAAGTCAAGTCCGAGTCGAGTCACTGAAGTGACTTAAGTCCGACTTGAATCCAGGTCTATCAACTCAAGTCTATATCACTGCCTGGAATCTGCAAGAGCTCAGTAGGGTGGTAGAAGATAGGGTGATTTGGGAGTTCTCTCATTCATAGGGTTGTCATAAGTCAGAATCAACCTGGAAGCAGTTAACAACAACAATGCATGCTACACATTTATAGCAGTGTGACAGCACTTTAACTCCATCTATATAATCCGGGTATTTACAGTTTAGTAAGGTACTTCAACTTTTCTAGCTGATTCACCTGAACTACGAGGTTAGAGCTCTCTCAAGTGAATGCTAAGAATTTCGTTAAACTAAAAAATACCAGGGACCCATTCATATTACACAGTTATAATACTGTTATTCCACGTTAACTGTAAAGGTTCTGTCCTATGGGATGCTGGAGTTTGTAGTTTGCTGAGGCACTAGAGCTCTCTGGATGAGAATTCCAAATGCATCTCCCCAAACTGGCAATCCTAGGATTCCATAAAATACAACCATGGCAGTAAATGTGGAATAATAGTTCTGTAATTGTGCTGTTTGTATAGATCCCTGGATTCCACTGAATGGAAATGTGGTAGTTAAAGTACTATCAAAAGGCTATAATTCCTTGGCAAGGGCAGCACAAGATATTTTGCTGCCTGAGGCAAAATACAAGATCTGCCCTTCTATCCATTCCGGAATCTGATAGATGGGCACATTGACAACGTGGCAGCAGCCTGTGCTTCACCTCAGGTGAAGGCTAACTTGGGACACACCACATGGTATACAGTTCTGGCCTCCATTGCCTCATTTTAACTCCATGGTCCTTTGCATCTCTAGCCATAGGCAGTCACTTCATTTTGCCTTATGTTAGGGCTGGACTTGCCTCTCAGTTCCTGGTGTTCTAGAACATATTGCCTTCCAGCAGTTCTTGTGTACAGCATTTCATATATAAAAATGAGAGAGAACAGAATTTTTGTGCCATTTTTCTTTAAGTCTGTATCTTGATCTTTTTCCTTTATTGCTTAAATGAAGCTTTCATAATTGTGTGGATTTTAATTTTTGCCTTTGGGGCAAAATGCACATTAAGTTACACTTCAGCCAAGCCATGCTATGAACAGAAAGATAAGGCTGAGCAATTTTGCCTGCAAAAGGATGAGAAACTGATTTTTTTTTTTTAAGGTTAAGAAAATGAAGCAGTATCTTATGACTCCATATGCACAGGTGGGTCTTGCCTGAAATACTGTATCTCCCACATTCCAGGCCAGAAGTAGCATAGCTGGTATACAACGTGTATGTATGGGGAGAGGAGGTCACAGATTTCAAAGGGAATATAAAGTAGGAAGAAAAACTGAGTATTTTACTGGTGAAAGCTTGATGTGTAATGCAAGATAATGCCGAGGGAAATAAGGTACCATCAAAGTGTTCCCAACGTCCTAGAGAACTAACCAAACTGGAAGCAAATGACAATCTCCTTTATGTGAAACCAGGCACAACACACTGGAATTTTCACACTTGCAATACTAGGTCCTTATACACCACACAGTTACAGGGCTATGGTTCTACTATAGCATCCATAATTCCAGTCTATGGAATCCTGAGATTTGCAGTTTATGGAAAGGCATTTAGAATTCCCAGCCAGAGAGCATTAGTAGCTCACCAAACTACACATCCCAGAATTCCACAGGATGTGGCCATAGCATTTAATGTGGAATCATAGCACTATCATTATTTCTTGTGAAAGGGCCCAGTTATTGTATTTCAGAAAGGATCTTGGAGAGCTGGAAAAGGTGCAGGAAAGAGGAAGCAAAATTTCCCAGGGGCTAGAACAACTTCCATAAGGGAAAAGGTGGCAAATATTGTTTAGGGCTACTTTGTAGGGTGGGGAGTGAGTGAGAGGGGTCATGATAGAGGTATACAGATTTATTTATGTCATGGAGAAAGTGAAGAAGTATTTCTCCCCTCTCATGAGAGAACCTAGGGTTAGCCAGTAGAAGTGAGAGATTCAGGACAAATAAAAGGAAGTTCTTTTTCACATAGTATATAATTAAACTGTTACCACAAGACAGCTGTCAGCTTGGATGACTTTAGAAGGGTGAAAAGGCATGGAAGGAAGGAATCAGTAGCATAGTGCTATAACTGCATAGTGTGAAAAGGTCCCAGGTGAATTATGTGCCTGTTCAGTAAGCCTTTTACACTATACAATAGAGTACTACGATTCCACTTTAACTACCATGGCAACATCCTATGGAATCCTGAGTTTGCAGTTTAGGGTATTTAGGGTATTTAGAATGGTCAGCCAGTAAGCTCTAATGCTTTACCAAACTTCACCAAATCCCAGAATGCCATAGCATGCAGCTGTGGCACTTAAAATGGATCCATAGCGCTATAATTATGTAGTGTGGAATGGTCCCAAGTGCTAACAGCTGATGGGCAACATCAAGTTCCCTGTTCTCTCTTTTTATGGTTCTTCATCACTAAACCAGAGGTGGACTCTCCAGCCCTTCAAAGAGAGGGCACTGTCTTAACAGAGCAGTACTACTCAAAGATGTGGTCTGTGGACGAGCCATTGGCTATCACTCCATGGCAAGCTTCCAGGACAGGAAAGAAAAGATTAGCCAATGGGCACAAATATAGTGCTGGTCCCTGACGTATTAAGGAAAGAAACATCAGCTGGTTCCCCACATCAGACAGTTTAAGTACCACTGGTACAGAGAACTATATGATGTAAGCCACGTGGCTACCCTAGTGACATTATCTGTCTTCACCTTTCTCAGCTATGTGCACAAATAGTTCTGTCAGTTTCTTTCACACTTGAATACTTGGGAAATTATAGATCAGAGACAGTGACCTCAATAGCAGATAGGAAACAAGAAACTTCAATAAGAAATACGTTCACCAAAAACTGGAGAAATACGAGTTGATTTAAAAAAAAAAAGCTAGCAAAAGCTTCATCACAACTAAATTGTACTGATAAATTGAACACGTAGCTTTCCTTTAAAGAGAAAAAGAACAATAAGACATCTAGCAGCTGATACAAACAGGAAGCTGTAGGTTCAGATCTCAGAAGATTTTGGAGATAATATGGTATAAAAATAATAATAATGATAAATAAGAATGATAATGATGATACTACATAACAATAAAAGGTATGCCAGAGGTGGTCTAGGATAATAACATTTCACTCTGCTATACAGTCTGCAGGCATGTTTTTAATGAATTTTCATACCACTAAATAACTAAGTATTCCCACTTTTTTGTTATTGTTTTTGTTGTGGTGGTGGTGTGCCTTCAAGTCATTTCCAACTTATGGTGATCCTAAGGCGACACCCTATCATGAGGTTTTCTTGGCAGCATTTATTCAGAGGGGGTTTGCCTTTGCCTTCCTCTGAGGCTGAGAGTGATTTGCCCAAGGTCACCCAGCAGATTTCCATGTCTGGGCAGGAATTTGAACTCTGATCTCCTGAGTTGTAGTCCAGTGCTCAAACCACTACACTACACTGGCTCTCATTCACTTTAGAGATGGAAAAATCAAGAATACAAACATGAAGGTCTTTAAGTTATGCTGGGGAAGGAGATAGAATCCTCTAAGATAACCTTATATCCAACCTAGCACCTTTCAAATGTGTGGAACTCCCATGACCACCAATGATCATTATTGTTGTTGTTGTGTGCCTTCAGGACATAGGTGACTTATGACAATCTTAAGGAGAACCCATCATGGGGTTTTCTGTGGCTGAGAGTGTGTGACATGCTCAAGGTCGTCCAGTGGGTTTCCATGTCCAAGCAGGGACTCGAACCCTGGTCTCTAGGGTCGTAATCCAACATTCACTACATCAGCATTCTACCAATGGCCATACTAGCTGGAAATTTTAGGACCTGCAGTCTAACAGATCTAGGGGGCATCTGATGAACTTATATCTGAAAATCTCTCAAATTTTTTATTAATATAATTGGTATTCTGACTTTCTTCCAACAGAGAACCTCAAACATCTTATAGGAAGGTTAAAACAAGATATAACTAAAAATCTGAAGGTACTGAAGTTAAAAAGCAAATTAGTTGTCATGTAAAATGCACATAATTTAAACCACTATAATATTATTTAAAAGTGATAACAATAATTAATATATTGTGGGCTCTCATGAACCTAATTTCCTTTGCTCCAAGAAGGCCTATAAATTAAAGTCTGATCTAATTCGATCTAATTCAATCCAAATTTGTATATCTGCATGGTCTTAAACTGTCTTAACTGTTTTGACTGATGTGTTAATCCATCTTGTTTAGCATATTATTTAATCAACTTCATTCCCATCTATTTAAATTCTAGTTATTATTTCTAAATCCACATCTCTACAATCATATCTGCATCAGCAAATCTTGTGCAGATCTTCAGTGCCACCAGCACCATAGCCTAAGCTTTCCAAAGGGCTCAAGCCCATGTTTGGTCAGATTTGTTCTGAATTTTCCACGATCCATGCTCTAGTCTCCTTTCCATTTGTTGTAGTGCCATCAGCTCCTTAGTAAACCAAGCGGCTCACTTGATTCCTCTCCTCAGGATGGGATGCTTAGCAGCAAACATGTCTACTGACCTGGCTATTTCCCCATTACAGAGATCTGCCAGGACTTTGACACAATCACCTGCCAAAACAACAGGAAACTCTCCAAGAGGCATGAGGCACCCACTTGGGACCAGAAACCTCCTGCAGTGGAACAACTTAAAACCCACCCCCTCATGGGTGGCAGCAGATATTGCCTGAGGCAGATTCATAGTCATCATGGAAGACATGAAGTCTTGAGCCATTCCTGGCAGAATGGCATCAGCGTGGATGTTGAAGTCCCCCAGCACTACAAGTTGGAGGGATTCCAAAACCACCACTAAGACCAATGCACTCAGCTCTGGAAGGGAGACTGAGGAGCAGCAGGGATGAGAGGATGATTCACCAACAGAATCCCTATTATGTCACAGCCACCCACCTTCAGATCCATACACTCAAACCCAGGCTGTGGGATGGGGCACTTGGTGAGGGAGACAGAAGCACAATAGTTCACTGCAATTCTACCTCCCTACCACCAGACCTTGTCTACTGTCGTACAGAGAACCCAGATGAATAAAGCTGAGAGAAGTTACACCCACTCACCCATGTGATCCACCTAAGTCTCTATAATACTGTGAAGCTGGAAAATGACACCATGCGTTGCTGGGACGTATTTTCCAGCCTTTTATGATTTTTAGCTATTAATTCATCTTCGCTGCCACCACCCGCTGAATTATGAATGATCTGGACACTTGGACAGTACAGCGGGACCCTGTCCAACCACGTACATCCCTAAGCTTAAGGATCTTCCTTTTCCCCCAGTCTACCTAGCTTGGCGTGGGAAGGAGAGAAACAGGGTCTTTTACAGAAAGTATTTATTAAAGGTAGGCAAATAAACAAGGCAAATTATCACACATGGGAAGCCCCTTCCTCCCAGGCATGCTTAGTTACAAGTAGTTACAAAAAGAACAGATATGGAAGCACAGACACATTCTTTAGATCAGCCAGCTCCAAAATAACAGAAAAGTCCCTAACGCGACTAGATAACTATTTCTAATTACTCACAGTTGTTCCTAGGCTTAGATGTTCTAAGAGGAAGGGCCAGGAGGTGAGGCCTACGGCCTGCAACTGGCACAGAACCCCCCTCCAGGAGGTTCCTTGGTTGTTATCCCTTTGTTATCTCTCGGCCACATGGCCTTGCAAGAAGTTTTATAACTTCTCCTTGGAAGCATCTGGAAGCATCCTGAAGATGCTCACTTCTTTCCTTTTTGATTGGTCAGTTCTCACCCTATGACCTGTGATGCTGACCCACATGACCTATGATGCTGACCACATACTAAAATGTAATCTAATCCCAACACCTTATTAACCCTTGGTTTACCTGAAGAGGGAACTGTCCCCCTTTTAGCTAAGTCTAGATAGCGGGAAGCCCCATTATCACAAATACAAGCCAAGTTGACATGCACATCTAGGATCAGGTCCTGGATCAAGGCTGTTTTTTCCGTTTACTTACCTGGCACAAAGCAACAGCATTTTCATCCCAGGGGAACTGTTGCAAAGCTATTCAGACTGAGGGAGGGATAGTTTGGGGTCACCCAAACTGTATGGCTGTCTCTTCTTCCTTGGTGATAGTACTGTCTCTTCACTCAGTATCTCTCTCTACCCATTACTGTTGGAATGATTCCTTCCTGGGCTGCTTCCTCTCCTGTGCTCTCCAAATCACCCATATTATTTCTTTTGCAGCAGGGCAGTTTGTTTAGAAATAGATGTAAGATGTGGAAATAAAAGAAGGAGCCTCTTTTTCTACTCCCAAACAGAGAGACTGGGTCTTGTTTTCACACCAAAGTACTCCTCTCAAAGGAAACTCATCCCTTTGGTGCTGCCCACTTTGGCAGCTACCCTACTGGTAGCAACTCTACCATCACAGGCAAGCAGCTCATATTCTCACAAAGAGTTGCCAAGATGAAAATAGGGAGTGCTCTGGTGTCTTTCATGGTTGTACAAAAGGGGGAATTTCAGCTGATGTTGCTTGTTACCTGGTTGTGTGACTAGCAACACCTATTGAAATTCCCTCTTCTACATAGAGCCAGAGTGGTGTAGTGCTTTGAACACTGGACTATGACTCTAGAGAAAAGGGCTCAAATCCTTGCTGGGCCATGGAAACCCACTTGTGTGACCTTTGGCAAGTCACACTCTCTCAGCCTCAGAGGAAGGCAAAGGCAAATGCCCTCTGAACAATTCTTGACAAGAAAACCCCATGATAGGGTTGCCATAAGTCAGAATGTCTTGAAGGCATATGATAACAATAAACACAACTATTAAAGATACAGGAACTATCTCCTGTTTGCAATCTAGCATCCCTCCAGGAAAGGGACACAGGTGTTAATCTGGCTAGTTAGCAGAATGCTACCTCTGAGGCTTGGTCCTACAGGCAGTCAAAGTCTAGCAGGAAGGCAGCAGGCTGCAGGAGAGAGAGGCAGCCACTGGCAACAGCTGGTAGAAAGGTCTTTTTCTTTTCTGTAATTATTGTTGTGGTCATGGTGTACCTTCAATTCGTTTCTGACTTACAGAGACCTTAAGGCATACCTATCATGGAGTTTTCTGGGGATGAGAGTGTGTGATGCATCCAAGGTCATCTGGTGGGTTTCCATGAGAGGTAGTTAATTCCATGACCATGCAGAGAACTTCTGTCTCCCTGTTCCAAGTCCCAAACTTAAACATTAATCAATACTGGTTTTTCTAGCTCAGCTGTAACATAAAAAAAAAAAAGTGGTATGAAGGCTGAAACATGGTGGAAGGAAAAAAATGCAACAATTAAAGCACACAATTTACATAATTAGAATGCAAATTAGAGTAATTTGCATAATTACTCTAATTATGCAGATGCCTGGATTTGGCAAAGTGGAATATGGCTACCTTAACCCAAAGCATCCTTTGCAACAAGCCTAATGGGCTCTCCAAATTCAAAACAAATCCTTCCTGTTTCCCTTGCTTTCCTTTTTCCATGTCTTGTCAGGATCCTTAAAATGCAGGTTGCAGCAATATGAGTGTTCTGAATCCTTCCTTTGGACCCAAACTGACTCTATAAGATAGTATTATTATCAAGATGCCCCCCATCCCCGGTGCAAATACCCACTCAGCTTGGGAAACCAGAACTTGGATGGATTTCTAAGATTCTAAAAACCGATGGGCTAAATCAGGATCATTTGGGCAAACACTGTATAAACTGTCATGTGACTATAGAGCCAGGAGTCATAATTCTGAGTACTCTGTAATTTCCAGAAGCAAGTCATACTTACAGTGAAATTAAGGGGATGAATTTACTTATAAAGGACATGGCTTGGGCTTTGCAACCAGAATGGACTTTGGAAAATACAATACAACAAGGAAAAATAACCAGGGTATAGCAAAACTGACTATATATACCAAGTTGACCTCAGTAGACAAGATCCTGGGTCACTGCGAAAGGACATACCCAAAGTATGGCTTCCATTAAAGCAAGATAAGTTGTGAAGCAAGAAGCAAGGGGCCAAAGCTGCTTTTACACATGTAGCAACCATTATGCTCCCAATTAACCAGTCAAAGGGCCTGAAGCCTAGAATCTCCTAGCTCTTTAACCTACTAGTTTGAATCAATTAATAATTTATTGTTGAATAAATTTGAATAAAATTTATTTGACTAAAATTCTGGGAAACAAGGGTTTGAATCTCTGCTTGGCCATGAAAACCCACTGGATGACCCTGGGCAAGTCACACTCTCTCAGCCTCAGAAGAAGGCGATTACAACTCCCTTCCCAAACTAATCTTTCACAGAAACCCCATGATAGGGTCTTTGGGGTCACCTTAAATTGGAAGAAAACTTGAAGTCACAAAACAGTAACAACGACAACAACAACAACAACAACGATTTCAATAAAAGCCTGTTAAGGAAAATTGCACCTAACTGGTGAGTCTGAATATCACCTTGACTAAGCCAAACAAGGCCTTTCATGTTTGAGTAATAACTATGTCTGAATTCTAAGGCCATGTGGGAACTAAAATTTGTTGTCAACTAATAGGCTGTTTCCACACTACACAAGTATAATGCTATATGGGATTTGTAGTTCCCTGAGGCCAAAGAGCTCTCTGGCTGAGAATTCTAACTGCCCCTCCCTAAGCTGCAAACCCCAGGATTCCATAGGATGTTGATGGTGGAATAATAGCATTATAACAGTGTAGTACAGAAATGGCCTCAAAAAACCGTGGCCATTTCCATACGGGTTTTTTTAAATGGGGCAGAGCGTCCTCCAGGGAGGACGTCTGCACCTGGGACTGGACTGGGTCGGACCAACTGAATGTAGATCTGCAGTCCAGCCCGCTCCCAAATGACCCCAAGTGGTCATCCAGTGTGCTTTTGAAAGACCGCTAAAAACAGGTCTTTCAAAAGCACGGAGCATGCCACTGCGAGCCTGCTCCCATATGCAGATTTGCAGGCTCGCATTGCTGTGAACCTGCGATCTGCCGAGGGTGGGCTTTAGGCTGGCGAGCTTCAGCGGTTGGTTGAGACCCTCGACCAACCGGAAGCCACCATTTTCGTCCCTGGAGCAGTGCGGAGTGGCGGCCACGGACCGGGGAGCCCAAAAGTTCAGTGAGTAGTGTCACGGGGCGATTCCCTTGCCCCATGTGGAAATGGCCTAAGTTTTCCTGGTAAGGGAATGTTCCAATTTTAGTATATGTGCTGCTGAAGCAAGAGGAATGTATATTCCCTAAGATTAATCCATTTTCGTTCTGGATCATCTCATCATAGGGTTTTCAAGATCAAAAACATTCAGGAGTGGTTTCTCGCTGTGTTGTTCTGTGCCGTACTAACTCCTTTGGAGTTAGCTAATGTGCCACTGCCATTGTCTCTGAGATATCCTTCACCAGCATCATCCTCCACTATTGCTGCTTCCCAGTAGTTTGGCATATTCACACTGGCTCCTCAGCAAAAGCCTGTCTGATTAGGAACATCTGTCCAGAAACAAGGCTACCCTCAGCTTAGCCTCTTTACTTCACTAGAATATACAGTCCCACCACTCATGCCATACTATTTTCGCTTTCTATGTATAGGTGTGAAAGTGGGACAGTGAAGAAAGCTGACAGGAAGCATTTGAAATATGGTGCTAAAGATACCACAGACTGCCGAAAAGATAATTTCCAAAAATATTTCCCTAGAGCAAATCGGGCCTGAACTCTCACTCCAAGATGACTAAACTGAGGCTGTCATACTTTGGACATATCATGAGGCAACATGGCTCCCTGGAAAAGACAAGAATGCTTGGCACCATGGAAGGTAGTAGGAAAAAAGGAAAACGATGCTACAGGTGAATTGACTCAATAAAGGAAGACATGGCCCTAAGTTTGCAAAATATGAGGTGATGACAGTGGTTCTTAGAAGTCTCTCATTCATAGGGTCATCATAAACTGAAATGTACTTGATAGTAAATTATGTCAAGAAACCATTTCCACTTCAACTATTGATGGGGGAATTCATCAGAGATGCATACCTCAGCAGTGAGGCTTGCAAATTTAGTCTATTTATATTCTAATAACCAACTACAGAACAAAGTATGCTAGGTATGGTGGTGAGGAAAATCACACACTATGACAAATAGACATCTATCTTTATTATGTGAAGGAGCACTACTTCTGTTATGAAAAAGAGCCATGTGTACTCTGTAGTTTGACTCTTGCACTCAGACAGGGTAAATTCCCCAAAGACAACCAACTACTACTTCAGCAGAATGTTCACTACCCCAAAATACACCAGGCAGTATTTTCCAGACACAAAGGCAACAGCGAAGAATGATTTCTTTACTTCTGCCCTTGCCACAGGGATCTTGAGATACACAATAGCATAAATAGGCTGTCTGAATGACACTGCTCCCATTTCCTCCCTTTGATCCCTTGCTATTTTTATGCAATGGATCGATTCTCTATTTGTCAGTGTGTTTATATTTTGCAGATCTCTTTATTTTTAGCTGAAGTATTCCCTTAGCATTGGCATCTGGGGCTTCTTTTTCCCTCCACTAATTATACCTTTTAACCTAGCTATTGTTTGCTTCTGTAGAGCTTCCCTCTGTTTAAAAAAAAAAACATGGTATTTTTAAAAAGCTTTCAGCCTTTATCTCTTACTCTGATCTATAAATCCCTTTGGGACCCTTGCAGCTTCTGGAGCTCTTTTCATTGATTAACCTGAATGAATTTCAGCTGGAGACTGGCCAAGGTACTTCTCTAATTTTTCCAGCTTGCTTGTGGAAGTCCCTCTTGGAATACTACAGAGGTGACATGGCAGAAAGTCAGGGGGGAAAAAAGACAAGGGATAAAAACCTGCATTAGAACAGGGGTTGCATTAGAACAGGGGTTATTAAACAGTGTCATAAGAAATCTCCCTCTGTAAGATAATAATAAAAGCAGCAATTTCAAACACAGCTAATTCTGCTCAAAGGAAGTACATCTGTCAGTCAGTATTCATTTTATTCTGATGTAATGGCTGATTTCTTAAATGAGAGGGGGTAGAACTGAAGCCCAGGTATGATGAAGGTATTTGATCCGGCACATCCTTTCTCATTATTATAGCTATCTGACAATCACTTCTAATTATCCCAAGGGTGGTTAAAAAAAACCTTCATCCACCCCTTAGGAAGAAGGAAGACCAGTAGGTGTTGCTTGTTCCTGCTGTTTCTAGCCACATTTACTACATTTTATTTTGCTAGTCATCATGTTAAGTGAGGGATTCTGTAATCCAAAAGAGTTACTGATCCCATCAGTGAAGTCTCTGTATTTTTAGCAGACTTATCCTGCCAACCAGGATCTCTTTTTCCCTCATTCTCTTTAGAAGATGGTGGGTATTCAGCAGGAGGTATTTAAGCAAAGGCTGGGCAACCATGTGTCCAAGATGTTTTCATGGCAAAACGTACTCCCTGAATAAGGAGTTAGCTAGATCATATCCAAGGTATAGGGTTGCAGCTTCAGGATCATATCAACCCTGAGGTTTCTGAGACAAAACCTAGAGGTAGGGACAGACCCTGGTGATGTTGTTAAATGTTATGCATTAAGTACTAATTGTTTACAGTTTATCCTTCAAATACACAAAAATACAGCATAATTGCCTGTTAGGAAGTCCCATCCTAGGAGTCCAGAAGCCCAGTGTTTTTGCTATACCCCTCCCTGCCTCCCTGCCTCCTTACAGTACAAGGACATTTGTAGCTTGCAAATAGCACAACTTTCCAAAAAGAAAGTTTGCTTTGAAAAGGAAAGGGAGAAATTACTTTCTGAAGAGAAAATGAATTAGCAACATGAGCTGAGGTGTGCAAGGAAGAAAGGATTTATTAAATAGAGGTGATAAACATCAGGGGGAACCTAATGGAGCAAAACTTCTAAGTGAAAATCCAGGAAAGAGGAAAACCAGTTTCAAGGTAATGCTTTTATATTTACATAGTTCTGGAAATGCACAGCAGAACTCAGTGTGGGTTGAAGGGGAAGTACTGTCCATCTGGACATGTCCTCTGCAGGCGCTTATGGTTGGCAAAATATAAGAGCCTATTGGCAGGTGGATAGAGATACTCTGCTGTATTCAAAAAACAACTGTTATAACCTCTGAAAACTGTCAAGTGTCAAGGTATGCCACTAAATACCAAACTCAGACTAATCTCTGCCATCATATCTCTGATTTCTATGTACGGGTATGAAAGCTGGACAGTGGAAAAAAACTGACAGGAAGAGAATTAACATACAATACAGTTGTCCCTCCACATTCATTAGGGTTAGGGGTGCAGGACCCTTGCAAAAGTGGAAAAAACACAACTATCAAAATATATGTATGTGCATATATGGGAAGGTGGCTGAGGCATAGGGGAGGGAATGGGCACTCAAACCAGGTCAGGGAAAGGGAGCGAGTCAGTATAGTGGCCCTGTATTTCCTCTCTCTCACCCATCTCCTTCCGTGGGCGTGCGGGGCATTGGGAGAGGGTTTGTGATGCTGAGATATCAGGCTGTGAGTTGTTCTTAGCTGGTCAGGCAGCTGCTGGTGGATGAGGAGAACCAGAGGCAGGTTTTTTAAGGGTTGTGTGGCCTAATCAGAACTATCAAGGGGAAAAGTTCCTCCAGAAATGAAGGACTTGATTTGTGATGGGAGGCAAGGGTTGAAGAAACAAATAATCAAATCCGTGAAAGCCAAACCTGCAAATGTGGAGGGCTGACTGTATTAGAAATGTGGTGCTGGAGGAAAGTTCTATCATTACCATGGGCTGCCAAAAAATCAAATAAATGGATATGAGAGCAAATCAAGCCTGAGCTCTCAATGGAAGTCAAGATGTCTAAACTGAGAACATTATACTTTGGATGTATCATGAAATGAAATGTGTCACCAGAAAAGACAATAATGCTTGGCAAAGTGGAAAGCAGGAAAAGAAAGGAAGACTGTATTACAGATGGATTGACTCAGTCAAGGAAGCTACTGCCCTGAGTTTGCAAGATCTGAGCAGGGCTGTTGATGACTAGGGCCATTTCTGCACTAGACTGTTATAGTGCTATTATTCCACTTTCAACATCCTATAGAATGCTGGGGTTTGCAGTTTAGGGAGGGGGCTCTGAAGTGGAATAATAGCACTATAATAGTCTAGTGTGGAAATGGGCTAGGACTCCTGGAGGTTTCTCATTCATAGGGTCACCATAAGTCAAAGCTGATTTGATGACAATTAACAAGAAACAGTGTTGATTAGTGGTTAAAGAAAGAGTAAGGGTATATGTGTGGGTGACTGCTTCTTGCTTATCCACACTGTTGACTCTGACTACATATGCAATATCTTCCCTGTATTTGAAGTTTATTTTTTTTCCTGTGCACATAATGTGCTCATTTTACAATATGATATGACAGCATATAACAATATTTGCTATGGCTTTGCTGGTGTTTCCCAAAGCAACTGACTATCATATGAGGATTCTGGGGGCTGTGGTCCAAAAAGTAACTTCTCTGACTTCTTATGATGAATTACAAAATAATAGGATTAAAAATGTGCAACCAGAAAGTCAAAACAAAATTTTAAGCAAAGAAGTTAGCCTAGACATGTAAAAAGCCTAAAAAGTGTGAAGAACAGTTATCAATCTTCCAGTACTTGGAACCATGCATTGAGAAGCCCTTAGCTCTGGCTCCCTGAAAAACTAGACAGGAGCACTATTTTGGCCCACATTTTCCAGAATCCTGCAGCCACCACAGCCCTACCATGGTGATTGGAGATTCTGGAGATGTAAACACACAACAGCAGCAGCAACAAAAAACTTTTCTGTGTTCTGGATCCTTAGCATGGGTCCATTAAATATTTAGGGGTGGTCGTTTGTTAGCAGTGCAGGGTAATTTTTTTCTTCTCCACTGCAAACAAGCCGATGAAAAATTGTCACAAAATAAATCTTAATCAGCAAGTATTGAAACTACATGCTGTGTGTGGTAAGTGCTTGTGACTTACCTTGACACTGTAAAACCAGATTATACTGACTAATAACAGATATTTTACTTTGGATAGACAAAAAAAATGTGGAAATAAAACTTGTCTGAGCTGGCATTGCTGGCTGCTGTGTTGTCCATTAATACAAAAGACCAAAACTATTTTATTTGGTTCTTTACCAAACAATGTGTGTTTATTGCCACAGAATGTTTGGGAAGTGGCATGTTGTACGAAAATAAATATTCTTGGATTTTTTACTTTTAGATGGTTGGGGAGGATTATAAACGGGGTGAGAGATTATGCATAATAATCTCTATACAAGGTATGGAGAAAGCGAATAGGGATTTTCTTCCATTGCCTCGTAATATTGAAGCCAGTGAGTGATGATTCTTAAACCAGTGAATGCTTAAACCAGTGAATGATGGGAGTTTCAGGATAGATAAAAGGAAATATTTCATCAGGCATTGTATGGCTGAATTGTGGAATTTGCTACTCCAAAATGTAGTGATAGCCACCATTTAGGATTAATTTAAAAGAGAACTGGACAAATTCATGGAAGTTAATTGCTATCAGTGGGAACCTGCACAATGTAGTAGTTTGAGCATTGGATTATGTCTCTGGAGACTTGGGTCTGAATACCTGCAGGGACGTGGAAACCTGAGGCCCCTCCATGAATACCTGCAGGGACGTGGAAACCTGAGGCCCCTCCCTAAACTGCAAACCCCAGGATTCCAAAGGATGCTGAAAGTGGAATAGT
Source organism: Ctenosaura bakeri (assembly GCA_948474755.1). NCBI lineage: Eukaryota > Metazoa > Chordata > Lepidosauria > Squamata > Iguanidae > Ctenosaura > Ctenosaura bakeri. Next base: position 482,583 of record CAOLHI010000694.1, read on the forward strand.
AGCACTATAACAGTCTAGTGTAGAAATGGCCCTACTGTAGAAATGGCCCTACTGTATGATCTTGAGCAAGTCAGATTCAAAGGGTTGCCAAGAAAGCCCTGTGCTGGTTCACCTTAAGGTTGTCATAATTTGGAAGTGGTTTGAAGGCATGCAACAACAACTTGCTATCAATCTTCCTCAGATATTATATGGAACTGCAAAATATTATTAGGAGAGAGGGATGTTGTGTTAAAACTCATGAATAAACTGCAGTTTGCATGGGAAGGATCTATTAAGATTTTTAAAAATACCAATAAATAAAAACGTATCAATGGCTATTAGTTGCTGATAGATATATAGCTATATTGTACCTCCAGTATCGGAGGCAGAAAAGCTGGTGTGGTTTAGTGGCTTGAGCATTGGACTATGACCCTTGAGACCAGGGTTAATTCACTGCTTGGTCATGGAAACCTTCTGGGTGACCTTGGGCACATCACACACACTCAGCCCCAGAAAACCTTGTGATAGGTTCACCTTAGGATTGCCATTAAGTCAGAAATGACCTGAAGGCATGCAACAACAGAAATGAATGTCTGGACTTTTCTAGGCAGGGCAAATTTGTCCAAAGGTTGTGGTATTTCCTGCTGTAGTTCTTGAGTAACATGCAAACACATTGTAAGGCACTACCTTTGGGTAGAAAAAATTGAAATGTACTGTTATAGTCACTTGGCCTGACCACAGTACATCTAGGAGTTTTAACGGACCACAAGCCGAACATGAGCCAGACATGCGATGTGGAAGTGAAGAAAGACAATGCGATTCTAGCTTGCATTAATAGTAGTGTCTAAGTCAAGGGAAGTGATAGCACCACTCTATTCTACTTTGGTCAGATTCCACCTGGAATACCATGTCCAGTTCTGGGTACCACAGGATATTGACAAGTTGGAACGTGTCCAGAGGAGGGCAAACAAAATGGTAAAAGGCCTGTAAATCCTGCCTTATGAGAAGCAGCTTAGGGAGCTGGGTATGTTTATCCTGGAGAAGAGAAAGTTAAGAGATGACATGATAGCTATGTTTAAATATTTGAGGAAGGATATCATATGGAAGGGGAAACAAGCTTATTTTCTGCTACTCCTGAGATTAGGACATGGAGCAATGGACTCAAACTTCAGGAAAAGAGATTTCCATTAGAAAGAACTTCTAGGTGGTAAGCGCACTGTGACAGAGAAATATACTGCCTGGGACTGTGGTGTGGAATCTCCTTCTTTGGAGGTTTTTAAACAGAGGCTGGATGGCCATCTGTCAAGAGTGCTTTGATTGTATATTCCTGCATGGCAGGGGTCTGGACTGGATGGTTCTGGTGGTTTCTTCCAGTTCTATGATTCTTTGATTCTATTCCAGCAGAGGTCTTGTTGTTGTTGTTTTGTACCTTCAAGTAATTTCCAACTAACAGCAGCCCTACGGCAAACCTATCACATGGCGATTTCTGCACTAGCCTGTTATAGCGCGATGATTCCACTTTCAACATCCTCTGGAATCCTGGGGTTTGCAGTTTCGGGAGGGGCCAGCCGGCCCCTCCCAAAACTGCAAACCCCAGGATTCCAAAGGATGTTGAAAGTGGAATCATTGCGCTATAACAGGCTAGTGTGGAAATGGCCACAGGGTTTTCTTGGCAATCTTTGTTCAGAAGGGGTTTGTCATTCCTTTACTCTGAGAGAGTGTGACTTGCCCAGAGTCACCCCATGGCATTCCATGGCCAAGCAAGGATTCAAACCATGGTCTTTAGAAGTCATAGTCCAATGACTTAAGCTTTCAGAGGTCCTCTTACATTCTTAAAAATGCCTTACAGGATTATTGTAAGGGTGACTGGGATTTGTGGGCAAGCATGGCATGTAAAGAAAAACACCATCTCTTTCATTCATTACTTCATTCTGTTCTATTTTGGTGGGGCCGTTCACCTCCACTTTGCAAACCTCTGACAATGGGGGATATAATAAAACCGTTATCTGCCTTGTTTCACAGGGTTGGGTTGATATTTTTGTTTTCCTTTACACAGATTTCTTCCATTCATGCTTGGCAAAAAAGGAAAAAAAAAAAATTAAAAAAATCCCCCACCGATTTGGCGATGGGAAGACATTATATATGTGCTAAGTGTTGCTATTTCGAGCCAGGCTGGCTAGGCGGGAGCGCCGGTGCTATCCATCAAAGCCTCTTTTACAATACAATCAAATCAAATACTGTACTTTCCCATCAGCGTTGGATCTGCGGCGTCTTTTATTGGAACAACGAGCCTGGCTGAATAGACGCCCTGCTGCCCTTTCTCCCCCTATACCCACCGGCCTGCAGGAAAGAGATAGGGGGCTTTGGAGCTGGGTGCGTGCGGGGCGAGCCTTTTTGGTCACTTGCAGATATCCCCCGTATCACAAGCGGCTGTTTAGACAGCGCCTTCGGCTCCATTAATCCTACCTGGAAATAAGAAAGCGCGTGTGCGCGCGCGGACGCGTTTACACGCCTCTGCGCTTTCCTTTCAGGAGTGAATACGACACCATTCACATTTTTTGTTTAATCTGACCGTAATTCGAATCTCTTCCCCGCTCCCTCCCCCCGCCACGCTCTGCCACCCACCCACGCCTCCATCCCCCTCCCTTAACCTCCCAGAACAAGGCACGTCCGGAACGGAGCCTCGGGCTGAGCGCCCGAACCGGATTCCTTCATCCTACCCCCCGCCTCCCGCAAATCTCCCTTGATTCGTTTCCATTTCGTTGGTATCACCCGTCTTGCCTCCCTCTGCAATCCTTTTCTCGCCTCCTCTTTTTGCAGCCGCTTAAGAAAGGAACTACTCTAACCTAGGAAAGTCAAAGTTTGTCTGTTTGTCCCTAGGAGGCAGAGAAGCCCTCATAGGATTGGCTTCATTTCCACACTAGCCTGTTATAGCGCGATGATTCCACTTTCAACATCCTCTGGAATCCTGGGGTTTGCAGTTTCGGGAGGGGCCGGCTGGCCCCTCCCGAAACTGCAAACCCCAGGATTCCAGAGGATGTTGAAAGTGGAATCATCGCGCTATAACAGGCTAGTGTGGAAATGCTGTCAGGCAGAGAAGCCCTCTTAGGATTGGCTGTGTCAGGCAGAGAAGCCCTCATAGGATTGGCCGCCTGAGAAGATTCTGTGGAATCCTGGGCTTTGCAGTGTGTGTGTGGGGGGGCTTAGAATTCTGGACCAGAGAGCTCTGGGGCCTCAGTTAACTCTCTCTGTCAGGAGGAGGCCGGCTGCTATGGAGAGGAGGCCTAGCAGCAAGGAGGAGGGCAGTCTATTCCCCCAGGAGCCCAAGCTCTGCCTGTTAATAACTCTGAATACAGATTGGGTAAGGGAATATGGAGAAAAGTTACCTGTTCTGGACAAAGCAGTTTGGGGCATTACAGGATCTCAAATCTGTGTGTATTTCAACCGCATCTAATTCCTAAGGTATTTCTAACAAGTCTCACCTGGGAGAAAATAAAACCCTAGGCAAGGCTGGGCAAATAGGCTCGGGAATGAATAAGTATCAGGGTTCTCTCAGTGCCCACTTCCTTCAGCAGGAGGCAACCGTCCCCCCCTTCCTTGTCTGGGTGGCAGCGGCTGCGTGTTCCCCCTCACGTCCGCGCTCTGGCCGGTCTGTTTGCCTCACAGGTGAGCGACTGCGTGGCTTAGCAGCTTTAATTCCGCCTCTCCCCCACCCCCCCTTTTCCGCTTTCCCCCCCTCTTTGGAACCTGGCTTTTGCCGCTTGCCGGAGCGCGGGGGCGGGTGGAGCGAGGCGGAGGGGAGACGCGGCTGGAGCCGGCACGCTGAACCCCTCGTGCCTCCTCCTCCTATGGGAAAGGCCACCCCGCATCCAGCGTCCCAGATGCAACACACCACCACCTCCATCATCATTTCATCATCGCGACCGTCATCATCACCATCATCATCATCACCCTCGGCGTCACTATCTCCTCCCAGCGATACCGCCAAACAGTTTATTCAGAGCAAGCGCTTTAAAAAAAAAAAAGGCTTTGCAAGGAGGAACCCCCCCCCCAAAAAAAACCCCTTCAGAGAATCTTAAAAAAAAAACCAAACCCACATACGGGGGCCCCGCTTTTCGAGCCACGGCCCCTTTTCTTTTGTCATCTTGTTTTGCTCCCTCCGCCGCGGTTATTGATGGGCGCCGTTCGCAGTACGTGAGGCTTTTCTGCCGTGGGAACAAGCGGGGCTGGCGAGGGAAGCGCGAGGAAGGACAAGCGCCCGGCGTCACCGCCGCCCCGCCTCTTCTCTTGCCTCAGGTTGGGAAATTCCCGCCCAGCGCTGGGAGAGCAGAGCCAGACGCAGGCAGGCCTCGGGGGGGGGAGGCGGGCGACGGCCCGGTGCCGACGTCAGACATTTTGCCGCCTGAGGTGGCCTGACTCCCACCCACGTAAAGGTACATCGTGTCTAAAAGTAGCTCAGGTTTTTTGGCGCATCAGGCGGAACAGCCTATCGGTGCCTCTTTCCATCCTTCCCTAACCGTTAAGACACACACACACACACACATCGATAATAACGAAGTAAACGCTCTTCAAGATGCCCCCCCTCAAACGCTCCCTGAGGCAGCTGCTTCATGCCACCTAACTATGGGGCCAGCCAGCCCTCAGCGGATCCCTTATATGTTTGTATGTGCCTTCAAGTTGCTTCAGGGCAACCCCTTGAATTTCATGGGATTTTTCTTATAGAATCATAGAATCATAGAAATGTAGAGTTGGAAGAGACCCCAGGGGCCATCCAGTCCAACCCCCTGCCATGCAGGAACACCCTCAAAGCACTCCCGACAGATGGCCATCAAGCCTCTGCTTAAAAACCTCCAAGGAAGGAGACTCCACTACACTCCGAGGCAGCAGATTCCACTGCCGGACAGCCCTGACCGTCAGGAAGTTCTTCCTGAGGTTCAGGTGGAATCTCCTTTCCTGCAGCTTGAATCCACTGCTCCTTGTCCTGGTCTCTGGAGCAGCAGAAAACAAGCCCACTCCTTCCTCTACGTGGCATCCCTTCAAATATTTAAACATGGCTATCATGTCCCCTCTTAACCTCCTCTTCTGCAGACTAAACATACCCAGCTCTCTAAGTCTATCCTCATAGGGCATGGCTTCCAGGCCTCTCACCATTTTGGTTGCCCTCCTCTGGACTTGCTCCAGCTTGTGAATATCCTTCCTGAATTGGGGTGCCCAGAACTGGACACAGTATTCAAGATGGGGTCTAACCAAAGCAGAGTAGAGTGGTACCAGTACCTCCCTCGATCTAGACACCATACTCCTATTGATGCAGCCAAGAATTGCATTGGCTTTCTTGGCTGCCGCATCACACTGCTGACTCATGTTCAGCTTGTGATCTATGAAGACTCCTAGATCCCTTTCACACGTACTGCTATCCAGCCACATGTCCCCCATCCTATATTTGTGGATTCCATTTTTTCTACCTAAGTGTAGGACCTTACATTTCTCTCTGTTGACTTTCATTTTGTTCGCCCTGGCCCAGCTCTCCAATCTATCCAGGTCATTTTGAATTTTGTTCCTGTCTTCTGGCGTATTAGCAACCCCTCCCAATTTGGTGTCATCTGCAAATTTGATGAGCATGCCCTCTATTCCTTCATCCAAGTCATTGATAAAAATATTGAAGAGCACTGGGCCTAGGACAGAACCCTGTGGCACCCCGCTAGTCACTTCTCTCCAGGATGAAAAGCAGCCATTCGTGATCACCCTTTGGGTTCGGTCGGTCAACCAATTACAAATCCAAATAACAGTAGCCCTGTCCAGCCCACATTTTACTAGCTTCTTAGGCAAGGAATGTACAGAAATGGTTTGGCATTGCCTTCCTCTGAAATAGCGCCTGTGTTCTTGTGTGCTTTCAAAGCTTTCTGACTCAGGGCAACCCTATCATAACCCTTTGGTAGGGTTTTCTGGAGTTGAATGTGTGTGATGCCACGCAAGGTCAGCCAGTGGGTTTCCACGGCTGAGTGGGGAACTGAGCTCAGGTTTCCAGGGTCGTAGTCCAATGCTCCAACCATTAGACCACTCTGGCTCTCCAGAAATACAGTCAACCCCTCCACATTTGCAGGTTTCACTTTTGCAGATTTGATTATTCACGGATTATTTGCTGTCACCTCTGCTGCCTCCCTATGCCGTTTTTAATAGGGACTGCAAGCCTCGGGAGACTGACGTACCTTCCACACTAGACTGTTATAGCACTGTTATTCCACTTGCAACATCCTATGGAATCCTGGGCTTTGCAGTTTCGGAAGGGGCCAGCCGCCCCTTCCGAAACTGCAAAGCCCAGGATTCCATAGGATGTTGCAAGTGGAATAATAGCGCTATAACAGTCTAGTGCGGAAATGGCCTGAGAAACTGCAAATGAGTCTTGTAAGTCCCTATTAAAAATGGGGTGGGGCAGCAGTGGAGATGGCAGTAAGCCCCACCGCCCACCCAATTCTGCCCTGTGAAGGAACCCTGATGCCTCAAGGGAATCCATGGTGGGTTGAATATGCTGATCATACTTTTTTATTGTGTTAAATGTGGTTTGGAAAGGCCTAGAGTTATTCATGTTTTTTTCACTTTCATGGGGGTCCTGTGCCCCTTACCCTAGCAAATGTGGAGGGATTACTGTAAAGCCTACATTACTTAATATTCCTTGGCAGTCTCCTTTCCAAATACTAATCACACCTGATCCTGCTTAGCTTCCAAAATGAGAAGGTTTGGTGCTTTCAGGGTATCTAGGTTGTATTCTGTATTATATGTTTATGGTGGCTAAATACCCTGAAAGCACCAGATAAGTCTTCAGTTCTCACTTGTGTATAAATACAGTTAAGTGTGAGATAGAAACACACATAGAGACTGTGGTGTTGTTTTGTATGAAGTTTCTTTTTTACGGGTTTATGGCATTGCCTTCTTCAATATGATGCTTTTGGATTTCTTGGGCTACAACTCCTATCTTTCTCCAGCCACATGGCTTATAGCTATGCTAGGATGAGATGATAGGAATTATAGTGAGAGTGTACCAGGTTAGGGAACGCTGATCTAAATTGAGAAGTATTTAATTCATCCAGTTCGTGCTCCATGGGCAAGTATGCAGGGAAAAGTCTTAACACAGAAGCTACCGTACACTGGAGTCCCTTTAACATTACACCCTATGACTTCACTTTAAGTGCCATGCCTGCATCCTTTGGAATCCTGGGTTTTGTACTAGAGTTCTCACCAAAGAATTTTATATATCCCCCAAACTGCAAATTCAAAAATTCTATAAAATGTTCCATGGCAGTTAAAGTAGTCATAATGCTATAATGAGGTAGTGTGAAAGTGTCCTGGGTTAAACCATTGGCCCATTTGGCTCAGTATTTTCTGTATCATAGGGGCTTACACTGATCAGTAGGTGGTCCCCACAGAATGTCTTATGGATCCTAATGTGCCCTACCTGGAGATACTAGGGTTTGAAGCTTTTTTGTACAAAGCATGTGCTCCTCTTCTGAGCTATGGTCCTTTCCTAATATTTCCCATTTGTTCTTCTTTCTGCATACACCCAGCTATGTAAGCTTTCCACTGTGATCCCAAAACATGGGATCTAGATCATTATCATTCAAATTTCCTTGGCACTGAATTTGGAGTTGTAGTGTGTTTAATCCTAGGATATGCATAGTTTTGATTTTTGGTCTAGGGTCAACTAAAAGAATATGGGTGGGAAGGAGAGTGGTATCTGTAATTCATGCTATGTCTGCAGGTGCCTCCATTTCCACACTTGCCAAAACTCAAATTCTAATAAAGTGTCCAGGAGGGTTATTGTGAGAATTAGCTTTAATGCTGGATTCCATCAGCTGGAGAGACATTAAGAGAAAGAAACTACTATTCTTTTTATTTGTCTCTTCTTATTGCAAAATAAAAATCATGGCAGGGAGTACATAGGTTCACAATGGGCCAACTCACCTGGTGATCATTTAGGAAGAATAACATTTAGGTTTTATTTATTTTTTTACATTGGAGATAACAAGAATCTTCAGAAATGGTGGTTGGGAAACAAGTGAAATATCATAAGCATGAAATGCATTTATTGGTTTATTAAGATATTTATATCCCTCCCTGTATCAAGAGATCTCAAGTCAGTATGCAGACAAAATAAATTTTAACCAATTTGGAACATTTTAAGGATATTATTAGTATCAGTATTAGTATTATTGACTGGAATTTAGTACCACAGTTATGGATTTGTAACCTAAAGTTATGGATCAGTAACTGCTCTGTATTCAATAAGACTATGCAGCCATACAGTAATACTACTTGAATGTCCCATCAGCCCACTTTAATAGCCAGTAGCCATACTGGGCAAAGTAGGTCTGTCCAGCTACTGACTGGGGTGCAAGGAAGATGGCATTTCCAACCTCCTTCCACCAGCAACTAAGGCCATTTCCTCACTAGATTGTTATAGTGTTGTTATTCCACTTTCAACATCCTATGGAATCTTGGAGTTTACAGTTTAAGGAGGGGCCTCCCTAAACAGCAAACCCCAAGATTTCATAGGATGTTGAAAGTGGAATAATAACACTATAACAGTCTAGTGCAGAAAGTTGTTCAGTTGCAACAATCACAAGCAGAACTCCTGTTGCAAGTCCTTGTTGCAGCCTTGTCACTGGCAAGAGGGGGTTGAAAATGTCATCCTCGTTGCGCCTGAATCACCAGCTGGACAGACCTCCTTTACCCAAACTGGCTGCTGGCTGTTAAGGTTGGGTTGGGGGTGGGATCATGCCAGGAGATGTCACTCAGTAATGCAAATATAACTATGTAGAATATTGGTGGTTATTATTATTTTACAGTCAGCCCTCCACATTTTCGGGTTTCACTTTTGTGGATTTGATTATTCACGGATTTTTTGTTGTTGTACACCTCTGCTGCCTCCCTATGCCATTTTTAATAAGGACTTCAAGCCTTGTGAGACTGAGAAACTGAGAACGAGGCTTGTAAGTCTCTATTGAAAATGGTGTGGGACAGCAGTGGAGGTGGTAGTAAATCCCACCTGCGATTCCTGCTTTGTGAAGGAAACCTGATACTTCAAAGGAATCTATGGGGGTTGATTATGGTGATTATACTTTTGTGTGTTAAATATGGTTTGGGAGGGCCTAGAGTTATTCACGGGTTTTCTACCTTCACAGGGATCCTGTGCCCCTAAGCCTAGTGAATATGGAGGGGTGACTGTATATGGTTCAGCCAATGTAAACATGCCAGACAAAGGAACAGATGAAATTGGGGACAGATAAGCTGTGAAACATGGCTCTTGGAAGAAGAGAAAGTAGATAGTACAGTTGTCGAGAGCACAGTTTTTTGAGTGGAATCCAAATGTGGATTTGAAACCAGACTTTCTTCTCTGAGCCCCAACAAGATTCCAGCCTAGATGCTTAAATGCAAGGGTTATATGTTGATTTTGTCAGTTATAGATTAATATGGGACTTGTCTGCTGCAGTCACACTGCTTCTAACTTTCTATTTCAAAAAGAATGTGGTAGGATTGAAGAAGATGCAGCTAAATAAGATTCAAACAAATAATAAATTGGAGCATCTTCCCCAGGCAACATCAGAGTATGGTAAAGATGGCAAAACTTATGAGTGAGGAAGAATAGACAAGCTAGGAGAGGCTGCAGCAGTTTGCTTTTGCTTGAGCTTCCTTCTGTAAAGGCAACAGATCCTCTTTGATCTCAGAAGCTAAGAAGGGTCAACGGTGGTTAGCACTTGGGTGGGAGACAGCAAAAAAATACCAGGTTCTGCCAACCTATGTCTCAGAGGAAGGAATTGGCTAAACCAGCTTTGAGTATTCATTATGCATTCATGTTTTCTCGGAAGAAGAAGCTAGGATATTTTGATATCAAAAAGATAACTAATGAGGATAGGACAAGGAATAGGTTCCCTGAGTTTCTGGCAGGTCAGTACTGAAATATGAATACTGGAATAGACCTACTAACAAGTGATAAGCTTTAGAACTAAGTAGGTGCACATAACTTAGGATAGTACTGTTTGGGTTTCATCTGGAAACTAATGCTTGTGATGTAGTAGTTTGAGTGTTGGACTATAGCCCTGGAGATCAGGATTCAGTTCCCCATTCGGCCATGGAAATCCACTGGATGACTCTCAGCCCCAGAAAACCCGGTGATAATTTCTCCTTAGGGTTGCTGTATGCCAGAAAGGACTTGAAGGCACACAACCACAACATGCTATAAGCCCATGATTGCATTACCTTTCTGTGCTGGCAGAATGGCATGCTTCTATGAGGCAAAAGGCTGTGTTGCTGGTAACATTGCTGCTGGTAGGGCCTGCCATGTTAGACAAGCTTTTGCTGAGGAGCCAGATTAAATGTGCCACACAGGAATGGCACTATGAGAGGATGTCTCAGAGATAATTACAGTGGAACTTTAGCTAACTCTTGTTAGTACTGTGCAGAAGTACTAAACCACTCTTGAATGTCTGTTACTAAAAAACAAAAAACATGAGGCAGTCTAGAAAGAAAGAGGAGATAGTGCTGGAAGATTAGACTTGCAGGACAGATGGCACTCAACCTTTTACCGGAGAATTGCAGAGGGCAAGTATGAGTAGCATGGGATATTATGATGCTTCTGGATTCAGGCTGAAAGAACATTCAGCTGCTGATATGCTCAGAGGTGAAAGGAAAGTCTGAAGCCCCACAACACACATAACAAGGAATGTGAGAAGCATCAATCTAGTGAAACTTGACATAGTTTCACATCTAGTGAAACATATAAATATTGCAGTACTTGGGGTGAGTGAACTAAAATAGACAGGGATGGGACATTTTGAGTCAGATAATTACACAGTGTTTTACTCAGGAAATCAAAATCTAAGAAGAAATGGGGTGGCATTAATAGTGAGGTGAGATGTATAATGCAGAGCTGTGAATAATATCAATAAGATTTCATAGAAAAACTATCAGTATAACCATAATCGAAGTTTAACCTCTACCTACAGAGGCTAAAAATGAACAAATTGAAAGATTCTGTGCTGGAGTCCGGGAGGAAATTGATCACCCACCAAAACAAGACATGTTGGTAATCATAGGTGACCGAAATGCAAAAGTAGAGCCAAACAGAGCAGAACCAAACATTGTTGAAGAATCTGGCTTAGGATCAAGAAATAAAGCAGGAGAGTGACTTATTGAATTTTGTGAGTCCAGCAGTTGTTCACTTCAAACACATTCTTAGGAAACCAAAGAGACAACTGAAATTAAACAGGCTATGGAACTGGAAGACAGAGAAGTTGTATTGTCTCTGCAAAAAGAAGACCAGAACCAGATTTTGGCAGACTACCAACTGCTAATATCAAAAATTAGAGTAAAGCCAAAGGAATATACCAATCACTGTGTCAAAAAACAATGTAAAGGAAATCTTGGTAGAAAGACCATGTAAAAGAGGGCATGCTCATCAAATTTGCAGATGACACCAAATTGGGAGGGGTTGCTAATACGCCAGAGGACAGGATCAAAATTCAAAATGACCTGGATAGATTGGAGAGCTGGGCCAAGGCGAACAAAATGAAATTCAACAGAGAGAAGTGTAAGGTCCTACACTTAGGTAGAAAAAATGGAATACAGAAATATAGGATGGGGGACACGTGGCTGGATAGCAGTACGTGTGAAAGGGATCTAGGAGTCTTCACAGATCACAAGCTGAACATGAGTCAGCAGTGTGATGCGGCAGCCAAGAAAGCCAATGCAATTCTTGGCTGCATCAATAGGCGTATAGTGTCTAGATCGAGAGAGGTACTGGTACCACTCTACTCTGCTTTGGTTAGACCCCATCTTGAATACTGTGTCCAGTTCTGGGCACCCCAATTCAAGAAGGATATTGACAAGCTGGAGCAAGTCCAGAGGAGGGCGACCAAAATGGTGAGAGGCCTGGAAGCCATGCCCTATGAGGATACACTTAGAGAGCTGGGTATGTTTACTCTACAGAAGAGAAGGTTAAGAGGGGACATGATAGCCATGTTTAAATATTTGAAGGGATGCCACGTAGAGGAGGGAGAGGGCTTGTTTTCTGCTGCTCCAGAGACCAGGACAAGGAGCAATGGATTCAAGCTGCAGGAAAGGAGATTCCACCTGAACCTCAGGAAGAACTTCCTGACAATCAGGGCTGTCCGGCAGTGGAATCTGCTGCCTCGGAGTGTAGTGGAGTCTCCTTCCTTAGAGGTTTTTAAGCAGAGGCTTGCTGGCCATCTGTCGGGAGTGCTTTGAGGGTGTTCCTGCATGGCAGGGGGTTGGACTGGATGCCCCCTGTGGTCTCTTCCAACTCTACATTTCTATGATTCTATGATTCTAAAAGACACTTTTGTATTATTAAGCCTATTTGACCACAAACCAGCAGAATTCTGGAACAAAACCAGGGACACTGTCAGGGATGAATACAGAAAGACTATCTGTAGCCAAGGGAAAGAAAAGCCCCAATGGATGACAAATGAATCAGTCTGAACACATAAGGACAGGTGACAGAAATAGGGTCAGTATGCTGAATGCAACTGTTCTGTGACTTGTGCTTAAGAACAAAGAGAACTATTATATTAAGCAATGCAAAGAAATAGAAGAAGTCAACAAAATGGCACATCAAGGGATCTCTTCCACAGGGTCCAAGAAATCAAATGAAAATTTAAAGCAAGAGTAGGGAGGCTATATAATCAACCAGAAAGTACATTATACAATGAAGAAAAACCAAAAAGACTGAAGAACTTTATGAAAGGATGACATATTGGAGCATGACCCTGGAAACCAGGGTTCGCTTTCTCACTTGGCCATAGAAAGCCACTGAGTGACCTTGGGTGCATCACAAACTCTCAGCCCCAGAAAACCCAGTGGTAGGTTCACCTTGGGGTCACCATAAGTCAAAAATGACTTGAAGGCACATGACAACAAAAACCATTACCATTACCACTAACAGTGATAAAGCATATCCCAAACACACTGAAAATCCTTGACAGGAAGCTGTTTAGATGACAAAATAGTTTACAAGATTCAACAGAAACTTAAAAGCCAGTTAGTTATACTGGAATAACCCCTTTCTGTTCAGTTTCACATTTTCACTATAGTCATGGCAGTGGGTCAGGGGTCTTTTGTGTGTGTGTTATTCTTCACTCTTGCAGATGAGCTCAGGATGACACACATGAAATCCACCCCTGCTTTATCCCCACAACAACTTTGTGAAATGAGTTAGGTTGACAGGTAGTAGCTGGTCCAAGGTCACCTACAATTTACTGTTCTGCATGCCATAGAACTTGTGTCAGGTAAATATGTATATGGTTGCTGCCATTTTGAACCTCAGAGCTGAATGGGGATTTGAAATTGGGACCCCTAAGTCCCCTATGTCCCACCCACTGCAACTACTACACTGTTCTCTATTAAGTCAGGAAAATAGACCAGACAAGATCATGCAGTGATAGAATAAAGTTCACTGAAAGCATGAGAGCTAGATAATTGCATCCATAGAGGATAAATCTCTCAGCATCTGCTAGCTAGCATTGCCAGCAATAGAATTTATATGTTTAAGGCAGTATACAGTACTTCTGATTATCGGCAATGAAAACAGAAGATCACTATTACTACGCCTATAATGTCCTACTTTTGACATTCCTAGTATCTTTCTAACCATTGCCAAACTGCTGGGCTAGATCAGTCTTTGGTCAAACCCAGTATAGCCACACTTATGTTTATAATAGCTGTAGAAAGTAACCACAAATCTCTCTTACATCTAAAATTATAACATGTACGATAGCCAGGATGCTGTTGAGGGAATACAAACATGCCAAACTAAAAGAACTGACACAAAATACTTGTGTCAGAACACAAAAATTTCCATCACAATACACCAGGAATGTACTAAGCATGGCCTCTGCCATGAAGCAGATGGTTTGGGGGTCTTTGCTGGCACCATGGCCAAGACTTTGCTGGCACCAGTGGCACAGAATGGGTTAATTTGTATTCCATAGTATATTAGTTGCTCCTTATCAATAAAAAAATGACATTTTATCTAAAAAAAATCCCCATCCAAATCACATGGAGATCTTGTCCTGATGTTCCACTTATTGGAAGGCATTCGGTAGTGTAAGAGTTAATTTCCAGATTTTATTTTTCCCCTTTTTTGGTTATGAAGAATGGGGTTGCTCTCTTGACAGCTTTCTAATGGAAATAAATGACTCTCCTTTTTAAAAACCAAAACATCTTATCACATGAGGCTCTCATCATGTGGAGTTTTGAACTAAGGTGGACCTGAAGTCATCAAGTCACACTTTCTCTGCTTCAGAGGAAGGCAAAGGCAAACCTCCTCTGAACAATTATTGCCAAGAAAACCTCATGATAAGTTTGCCTTAGGGCCTCCATAAGTCAGAAATGACTTGAAGTCACACAACAGCAACAATATAGGATAGAAATGCCAAAAAAATATACATAGATGAAGAAATGTCCCCAAACAATCTGTAACCAGCCAGCAAATCCATGGCAAGCAAGGAAGAGGAGAAAAGGGAATAGAGAATGACAGTGCGAAGATCATTTGTGATTAATCAGATATCATTAGCACACGCTAACCAGCCATTAAGAAAACTCCCCTGAGAAATGAGAAATCCATAGGTTTCGGGCTGATCTCACTTTAGAGGAAACAACTGGCAAACCACCTCTGACTGTTCCTTGCCTAAGGAAACCACTACAGCATGGTGGTTTGAGGATTGGACTACACTTCTGGAGACCAGGGTTTGAATCTCTGCTTATCCATGGAAACTCATGAAGTGACCTTGGGCAAGTCACATTCTCTGAGAGAACCCCCCTCTGAACAAATTCTGCCAAGAAAATCTTGTGATAGGGTTGCTTAGGGTAGCCATAAGTCAGAAATAACTTGAAGACACACAAAAACAAGAACAACATCCCATGAAAATCCATGGAGTCACCCTACATCAACAGGCAGCTGAAGGCACACATATGTACTCTACCAGATCAAAAGCAAACATTACCTATACAGACGTGCAGCAAACCAATGCTTTTTACCAGTGATTAAAGTGTGCTCAATGGAATACTAGATAAAGCTTATCTAATTTAAAAATAAAAAATGTGTACAAAATGAACCACTGAAATCAAATGAATTCACAAATTACCTTCTAACCATGATGCTATAAAACACCACATTGCAATTCTGGACTCCTTCCCATTCTTCAACAAGAGAAGCAAGTCCTATATCAATCTTGGGAAGAAGGTGGGAAGTACATATAATAAAACCAGTCCCAGCTGCCTCGTGTAGAGGTCAGTAGCATTCAGAAGTCTAATAGCTCTTTACACAGAAACTGGAGGTGCTTGCAGCCATTTCTTCATTCTAGAGACAGAAGCAGGGAACTCTGTTTTAAGCAGCCCAGGTGTATAGTAATGTCTGATTAATTCACTCTCTCAATGGCAAAAGTCATAAACAGCTTGTTTGGGTGTGAGCTCATTCTAGAAGACAGTTGTACAAGGCTGCTAACACAGTCCATTTCTGTATTCCATATACTAAACCCATACTTTAAGAGATCTCTACCAATACTAGCACTGTGAGAACATTTCATACTTTGTGAGTTCTGACTTATACATATGCCATTGATCCAGTTCAGTGCCTCATGTGCTTTGCATGAATGTGACAGAGCTCTTCTGCACCCAGTTTTATTCCAGATAATCTCAGCAATCAGGTTCATGTCATAATTCTTTAAGAAAAATCATTACTCCTGTTTAAAATTGCCCATAAATATTTCAAGATTAGTTATTTCCATTGTTGAATGCTAGCTATGTTAAATTTTTGTGTAACAATAAACTTTTTGTGTCAATCTATTTTGTTAACTTGGGATCAGAAGAGTTTTGGCTATTTTTGTAGTAATTTTAATAGATTTTTTAAAATAAAAATGTATTTAAAACTGGTTTATGTTAATAACGATTAACAACTGTTATATAGCAACTACCATAATGACCTAATTTTATAATTTGCTAATAACACTGTAACATCAGCAAATTATTTTATTTTATAGATTTCACTCTAATGCAATAACACTAATGTTAAATGTTAGGAATTTAATTAGGCAAATTTGCCCGTCATAAATGGGCAACAATTTATTTATTTATTCATATATTTTTGAGAGAGCCAGTGTGAGATAGTGGTTTGAGCACTGGACTACGACTGTGGAGACCAGGGTTCGATTCCCCACTTGACCATGGAAACTCACTGGGAGACCTTGGGTGCATCACACACTTTCAGCTCCAGAAAACTTCAATAGGTTCACCTTAGGAGTGCCATAAGTTAGAACTGACATGGCCGAACAGAGAACTCCAGGGTTGTAGCTCAAACCACTACACCACCTTGGTTTAAATCCAATATGACAGTCGTGGTAGTGTTATTGTTGATCTTGTTTGCCTTCAAGTCATTTCTGGCTTATGGTGAACCTAAGGCAAACCTAAATACTCTAAAGGCACTAGATCCCATCTGATCTTGGAAACATAGCAGAGATCAGCTCTGGTTACTACTCAGATGGGAGACTGTCAATGAATGCCAGGGGCTGTAGCCTATATTTCAGAAGAAGGAACTGGCAAAACCACCTCTGGCTATTCTTTGCCTAAGAAAAACCTGTGAAATTCATGGCATCACCGTAAGCCAACAGGAGACTTGAAGAGCAAGGCTATCACAAGGTTTTCTTGGTGAGATTTGTTTGGTAGCCATTGCCTTCCTCTGCTAAGACAGTGGGACTTGCCCAAGATCCAGGGAAGAGTGGAGATTTTAGAACCCTGGACTCCAGAATTGTAAATCCAGCATTCAAACCACTGCACCACACTGGCAATCAGTGATAGCATACCCTCCAACATTGCACAGATGAAAACTTGGACCACACCAGAGTGTGGTAATGTAGCAAAAGTTATTAATGAGAAAGACTGAACAAGCTAGGAGAGGCTGCAGCAGTTCATTTTTGCCTGAGTCTATAGCAAAGGGAAAGATTCTGCCTCTTCTTCTCCCCTCCCTCCTGCTGAGTTAACGGAGCACAAACTACCTCTGGACATTGAACTCAGTTTGCCTCAGTTGAAGCAAGCTGAGGACAAAAGGGGAAAGTTGGCAAGAGAAAAGTAAATGAAGATGTTTCAAAAGCAGCTGTAAAAGTGGGAGGACAAAGGATAAATTGAGATGTTTCCTTCCGAATTAGAAAAGTTGGATAGTATGTTGTAGCACTGGGAGTTTTTCCCTGCCACTTACAAACTCCCTCTTTGTTGTTGTGGTTCCTTCAGGCCATTTTCAACTTTAGGCAACCCTAGGCTTTGCCTTTGCCTGTCTCTGAACTCCCTCTTTGTTGTTGTGGTTCCTTCAGGCCATTTTCAACTTTAGGCAACCCTAGGCTTTGCCTTTGCCTGTCTCTGAAGTTGACAGAGTGTGACTTCCCTAAGGCCACCCCTGTTGGTTTCCATGGCCAAGTAGTGATTTGAACCCTGATCTCCAAGGTCCAACACTCAAATCCCTTCACCATGCTGACTCTCACACCAGTCTTCTGCCCAACTTTCTTCCCCATCTAACTGTCTCAAAACTAACCTTCCAGACCATTTTTTAATTTGTTGATGGTGGACAACAACAAAGAAGGTTACTTGGACTGGGTTGTGCTCTTACATGGATAACATTGAGCACTAGATATAGCTCCCTGTTGAAAGAACAGGATATTTTAAAATTTAAATGCTTTCATTTAAATTACTCTGATCTTATCAGAAATAAAAGTTAGAATGGGTAAGAATCTGGTTTCCCAAGGTGAGTCTTCTTGTTGACCCCATTCTGGATCCTGAAGCTACTCCTAACCAAAGTAATTGATAGGAAAAACATGGCTGGGTCCCACACAACTCACAGCTGTGGATTGTGTGCTATGCCCCCCATTCTACAGTATGATTTTACTGGCAGTGCCTTTCCTTGCAAACTAAAGATGCCACCAGCCTGATACATGAGCTAAGCTCCATGTGTGTCAGAGAAAAATGAGCTGAGAAATGCAGGAAAAATATTTGAAGATGTGATTGTCATTAATTCAGGGACCCATCCTGCAAGTCCTCGGTCTGCAAAAATCCTCAACTGCGCACACTGACGATATGCGAGAGATTTATTTGCCTGTCGGATGGTTTGACACTTCTCAGCTCAGGAAGAGTGTGTCGAGCTGCACCTCAGTTGCCTTAACAACATCTTGTTCTTAGGAGGGCTAAAATGAAACGGGAAGAGGACACTGGCAGCTGGTGGCTCTGACGACAGTGGAGCAGTAAATCTATTCTGGGTTTTAGTGTGAACTTTAAAGGAGTGCAATTTTGCTGTTTAGGGGACAGTTGAATCTTGATGTCTTTTTCAAGCCATAGATCAGTGGACAGCAAGGAAAAGAAGCAGCAGGGCCAAGAACTTTGCAGTGTTGGCAGTTGGCCCCATGCTAGGGTGTGGGCCTCAGTAGGTGCTCAATGATGCCAACTCTTGGAACTGACCCTACTTAGTCCCATTAATAAAGGGAGGGTAAATCTTTTGGGTATGGGAAACTCGCATTTGACTGATCCTTCTCCCACAGTGACACTGATAAGAGGCTTGAGATGTCCTGTTTGTTAGGAAGAAATTCAGCTGCATGAAGAGCATAGACCCATTTTCTGCAAAGAGTGTTCAAGGCCACTCCTAGGACTAACAGTATGTTATTTGAATATAAAATGATAGCAAGCACATCATTCAAATGAATAACTGCATTGTTTGACTGGGTTTTTTTTAATGCAATGCTACTTAGTACTCCTTTATGATTCATAATGTCCTTCAGAGTTTATACAATCTTTGCAAACAGGGCAAACTGTTGATCGCTAACACATACTTCTTTTTCTCTTACAGAAAATAAATAAATATTCTACCTGAAAAATTCTGTGCCATGTTGAAATTTTAGAATAACAGAAATAAAGATAGGATGGGAGAAAAAACTGTTTGGTTTGCAATGTATTTTAATATGAACTGAGCTAATTTGCACTGTTTTCAACACTGGAGCAAGAAAATAATTGTCTGTCTGGATTTTATGATGCAGTTCTCTGATCAAAGAAAAAAAGAATACAAAATGCATACAAATTTTTGTGTGAAGAAAAACAACTTATGGATTTTCATGTGACCTTTAAAAAAAATTAAGGTGTCTCAGAGCTGGTTACCTCCTTTACCTGTTGCTGCCACCATCACAGTCCTGCAAGCACTGAGAATATCAAACTCCTCATGTAATGGACCTTTACATGTATGGGCAGTTTGCCAAATACGATCCAGGAAAAGAAATCAAGAACCAATCAATTAAAATAGAGAAAGTTGTGTTTTACATATTTGTCAAATGCCTTTATTTGCAAAGTGTTTCTCATTTAAAACTAAGGCCCTTTCCACACGGGGGTATTAAAACGGTGTAGCATGACCTCTGACGGAGGTCGTCTACACCGTAAAATGGATTGGGGCAGATTACTTTAGTGTAATTCCACACCCCAATCCATGCTAGGGCGACCGGAAGTGGCGCCGCCGCGTGCTTTTTAAAAACCACTTTTCATGTGGTTTTTAAAAGGCATGGGGCGTGCGGCTGCGTCGCAGCAGCCGGTGTAGATTGGCAGACGCGCCCAAGGGCGTGCCTGCAGATCTGCCGGGGATGGGCTTTCTGGCTGGCGAGCTTCTCCGGTTGGTGGAGAGCCTCCGCCAGCTGGCAGCCGCCATTTTGGACACCGCAGGATGCCGCAGGATGCCGACGAGTGTGGAGCAGTGAAAATGCGCTGCTCCACACGGCGATGGACTTACCTGGATGCAGGTAAGGTTCGTCCTAGTGTGTTTTCGCCCGTTTTTTCCTCCGCGTGTGGAAAGGGCCTAAGGTGATTTTCATACTTACACTTTTGTTTTGTTTTATTCTATCATACTTGTTCAAGGTGGAGCTAACCATATCTTGTGGAGCTTGTTATCCAGGGGTAGTCATGTTGGCCATGCAGCAAAATATAGCAAAATTAACACACACACACACACACACACACACACACAGACCTCCGAGTCACCCTGTCATCAGCAACCCTGTTCAGGCTTTGCAAATTCAGGGATGTGTCTTCCTTGTTTGAATCTATCCATCTGCAATGAGATCTTTGTCTTTTTCTACTGTCTTCCACCTTACCAGGCATTATCGTCTTTTCTAGTGAGTCGTGTCTTCTCACGATAGGGTCAAAGTACGACAGCCTCAGTTTAGTCATCTTGCCTTATTAGGCCAACCCAAAGGCACAAATACATTATGCAGGATTTGAAACTTACAAGCTTTTTCATCAGGTGTGTATATAAAACTATCCATGCCTGATAAAGAGGCTTATGAATGCAAAAACCTTGCTTAATGTATTTTGTGCCTTTGGGTTGCCCTAATAAAAGGCATCACTGCAATTGGATTTTGCTATATTGCATAACTTGTGCATTTGTTTTGCAGTGTATGCACCAGATAAAACCACATATTAAAAAATGCAGGTTTTAACTATATTTTAAAAATGGCATATGCCCTTCCACAAAAAAAAGTGGGAGGTGGGAGTTCTGCTTACCTCAAGGTCTCTTCATTTCAGAAGTAAAATTTAGGGCAGAAAGAGGGTCATTATCGCTACTGCCAATCATCCAGAAACATACCAATAGCTTTGGAATACCTTTTGCCCACTCCTGATTCAAAGGCACAATGCATTGCACAATCAAAACCAGTACAGACAGTATTATGTTTTCTCTCGGTTCTGACTCTATCTATCTATCTATCTATCTATCTATCTATCTATCTATCTGTCATCACATGGCCTGTGCAGCTGCTCCTGCCCTCCAAAAGTTTGTCCCCCTAAAGTCCTCTAGGGGAAATATAGACATTCTCCCCATGTTTTTGGGCCTTCCTGGGCCATTGTAGGCCATTTTCATAACAACTGGAAGTGAGCAGAAAAGAAAAGGCCTCTTCTGACCCAAATTGGCCTAGAGCCCCCCAATATCATGGAAATGCACCCACACACCCTATAGGGCATTTTGGGGCAAACAGTTTTTTAAAAATAGTCTTTTTTGACCTTTGAAGGGGCCAGGGCGCCTCTAAAGATCCTGGAATTGCCTTCCACTCCCACTACAGGGCACTAGGGGGCATTTTGGAGCAATTTTATTTTACCCTGGGGGGGCACATGCAGCCCATGTGCTGTACTTTTCTCACACTTGATGTAAGTGTTCAGAAACATGACATAAAGTTCTGTTTATGCTCTCTTCTATTACATACATTTTATGTTTCATCTGTTCACCAGGATAGCTTTGGATGCTGTACTTTTGTTTAGTTATGGCCTTTCTCTTTTGCAGCATAATGGCTCTTAATATTGTTATGAGGAACCATTGGCTCAAAACCCTTTCATGAAGAGGGGGAACTGCTCAGATAATGTCATTGAAGGCAACAGTAGACCTAATGCCTTGCAAATATCTGGCTACAAACTCCAGGAGAGGAAATAGGAAATGATGGATTTCAATATAGCTGATGCTATTGAAGAAGTATAAAATATCTGGGGAAAGCCTTGCCTTTTTACATCAGAAAAAATTACTCAACAATAAGCACTAGGTCTTGTTTAAGATGAAAAAAGAAAAAAGATACAAACTGTATAAATCCAGGATGAAAAAAACTGCTGTAATGAAAACGTGTATTTCAATGCCCTCACTTTTTGTTTATTTGTTTGTTTGTTATATCTCTAGTACTCTGTTGCTTGAGTTGGCTCAACGGTGACCCTTGGATGGACATACATACTCTCCAATTGGCCCAGCTTGAGAGGGGTAGTCCATATTAATTCTTGATTATCCCATTGTTCTAGCTGTTCTAGTTTCTCTCTCTTCCTCCCACTTTTCCTCATTGTCCTCAGATTACTTCAGTTACTGCAAACTGAGCTCCAAGTCCAAAAGTTGTTTGAACTCAGCTAATTCATCGGGAGGGAGAAGAGAGAAGGTAGGCAAAATCATGCCCTTCCCTGTAGGCTCAAGCAAACTGCTGCAGCTTCTCCTAGCCTCTCTGTTCTTCCTCGTTTTGCCATCTTGACCACACTCTAACCATTTCCACACTACACTGCTATTATTCCACTTTCAACATCCTATGGAATCCTGGGGTTTGGAGTCTAGGGAGGGCACTTAGAATTCTCAGCCTGAGAGCTGTTTGGCCTCAATAAACTACAAACCCCAGAATTCCAGAAGATGTTGAAAGTGGAATAATAGCACTACAACAGTATAGCATGGAAATGGCCTCTGATGTGGCTGCATGTGTCCTCGTTTTTGCCTGTGAAATATTGGAGGCTATGGGGAATATATTCAGTGGCAGCTCTCACTAACAGCAAGAGTGAAATGTGATTCTTGTTAATTTTCTTTCCAAGTCTGATAGGCCACCCCAAACAGCTCTACCATTCCATTCCAGGATACCATTCAAACCATGAGGAAAGTGACATACGGGCCTGCAAGGCAAGGTATGAGGTATGAAACTGAAAATGTATTCTTCCTTTCTATTGTAAGCAGGAGCCTCCAATGGATCCTAGCTGTGACTACAACAGTATTCAACCTAAAATGTCTACAGAGGGTTGTGGGGTTTTTTTGGGGGTGTGTGTGTGTGTAGATAAATAGTTGATGGCTTTTGTCTGCAAAGAGAAACCACAAAAATCTGGCTCTATATCTTGCAAAAAAGCAAACAAACAAAGTAAATATGATTATCATGCTCATACATTACACCCAGAATCCCCAAAAATTACCTTTTGGGACCACAGCTCCCAGAATCTCCCAGTCAGCATGGCCAGTGAATTGAGAATGCATCATGTGTCATTATAGTTATGCTTCTCCTGTTTTTGAAGCATTTCATAAGATCTTCCTCTGCATGTTTAAACACGCAATTGCAAAAGCAACAGCAATTGAATTAGTATAAAATTTATACGCAAGTGCATGTTTAAGTGATACTGATTTTTCATTAAATTAATAAAAACTGGCCATGAGCTTCATACCATTTTTTGCCATCTCATATATATATATGTGTGTGTGTGTGTAAAAATATATATATAAATTGCCCCCAAACCTTAATGCTAGCTTTCACAATTAAAATTCCTTTAACATACCAAGACGTTTTCAAAAATTGTACTGGCAAAGGGAAGAAACAGAGATGGTATTAGGGTAATGTGGTCTACATCTTGTCATCAGATGGTATGAGAAGAAAGTGTGTGGACTATCAAATTAAGCTCTACGGACCACACCCCCAGTAGACCTGGGCTCAAGGAAGAAGAAAGCCAATAAAAATAGAGCCATAAAGTATGGTTCTCCATTTCAGCATACAAAGGGTCTCCTCTGAATGTTTACACTTGGTTTGCTTTGTCATTTCTGCAAAACTCATGAACCCTGTATTTTAAAAGAGAGACAAGAATCTATGTCATACTAGAAATGTTTGCTCTGTGAGTCCTGATAAGTTGACAGGTGACTTGAAGGCAAACAGCCACATACTTACCATGGTTTACCACCTTAACATGATACATAAAGCTAATCCAATTCTCTGCAGCATCAACAACGTTATAGTGTTCACCCTGGGGAAGTAATTGGACCAGCTCTGTTCTGCTTGAGTCATACCTCTTTTCAAATATTGTATTCTGTTTAGATGCTACAGTTTTAGGAACTGGAGTGTGTCCAGAGGAGGACAATGAATATGGTGAAGGGGCCTGGAGACCACAAGCTATGAGAAGCTTTAATATGTTTAGCCTGGCAAAAAGAAGAGTAAGGGGTGATTTGATAGCCATCTTTAAATATCCAAAAGGATATCATATAGAAGAAGGAATAAGCTTGTTGTATGCTGCTCCACAGCATAGAACCTGAACCAATGGATTCAAATTGCAAGAAAAGAGATTCTAATCAAACTTTGGGAAGAACTTTGTGAAGGTAAGAACATTTCAATGGTGGAACAGATTGCCCTAGAGCTTAGTGGACTAACCTTCATTGGAGATTTTTAAGCAGAGGTTTTTAGTCTACCTGTCAAAGATGATTAACTGTGGGTTCCTGCACTGGCAGGAAGGGAGAATAGTTAACTCTTCAGATTCCTACCAACTCAATAGTTCTATGAGATCCCTTTCTGCACTGCTCCTGTCAGCTGATCTGGCATTAGGTTCTAGTTGCAGCATCTAATTTATTGTTGTGTGCCTTCAAGTTGTTTACAACTTATGGCAACCCTAAGAGAAACCTTTCTTGGCAAGATTTGTTCATAGGGAGTTTGCTTTTGCCTTTCTCAGAAGCTGAGAGCGCGACTTGCCCAAGTTCAGCTGGTGGTTTTCATGTTCAAGCAAGAATGTCAACTTTGGTCTGGATTTAGCTGTTTTCAATCACAAGTGTCATTCCTTCCAGAAGCTCAGTTTATCCTTTCAGCACCAAAGACACATGGTAGAGGCGAGGAAGGAAGCTCATTCCTTAACAGAAAAACTGAGATGATCAATGAGAATTAAAAGGCCCTTTGTAATGATCCTCCTAGGCACATCTGTCCATGAATTGACTTGTCTGCTGCACCACCTCAGTTTGTATTAAAGGTGAGAGAGATGCCAACTATTTCATCAGAATGAGATACCAGTCAGTGTAAACAAAATTAAAATCAATACATAGTTACACAAGATGTTGTGAAAGGTGAAGCCATTCAGAATTCCCAAATTCCTTTCTGATCTTCTAAAAGAAAACCCAGAAGAATGTAATATTTGCCCTCTCTGTTGATCTTTCTTGGCACTGGAAAACTCCACAGATATAAAGCCATGAGAGACTTCAGAATCTTATATACTTTTTGCTTCTGGATGTCACAATAGAGCAAATTGTCTTTGTCTCTAGAATGCTGGTTGATTATTGCTTAAGGGGGTTCCTGCTTTCTCTTTGACCATCCTTTAACACTTGATTCACAACTTGATGACCTGCAAACTCAAAAGTATGTGAAAGGACCATTGTTGATATTTGTCAAAGGTAGAAATTTAATATCTGTTTCCAGCACTTCTACTTTGATGCTTTGGAAGGGAGTAAAATAACATATCAACATGCTGATCAATTCATACATGCATATTTATCTGTTGATTATTATAACATAAAATAATCCTGTGATGTTTGAGGCTGCCATTGAAGGTGACTCAGAAGCTCAGATTAGTGCAGAAGTCTTTGACCTGGCACTGCCAGATTTGTTTACATCAGTGTAGCCTCAAAATAACTGTTGCGTGTTTACTTCTGTAACAATTTTAGGTGTTTGAATCTTGAATACACTACTTGAAAAAAATCCTTCTTCCAGTATTAGCCTGCCCATGTCTTGTAGATCTGTTGATACTGTAGATATTCATGTTTTCCTTATCAAATATGTGTCAAGGAGAAGGTCGTACTGTGGTGGCACTTTAGCCTTGGAATGCCTTCCCTAGAAAAGCATGGTTGGTCCCTAATTTTCATTCTTTTCAGTGCCAGTTTAAGATGTATCTTTTTGAAACTCAGTATGTTTTGGCAACTGATTGGTAACTGACATTTTGATTGTTCTGTTATTATAGCTGTTGGATATTGTTTGGATCGTGCTGTCTAAGGTTTTGAAATAATGTATTATTTTAAGTACACTACTTTGGAATCTCATATGATAACGAGTGGTTTCAAAATGTATCATATCCAAGAAATTACATTACATTTATACTATGCAAATAGACTATTACAGATAAAGCATCAGAGACCTAATTTATACATCTCTTTACACCACTCCAAACACAATGCTGCTGTCACTGGAGCATTCATTCACTCAGCTGCCAGGCCATTTCTGCATGAGACTGTTATAGCGCTTTGATTCCACTTTCAACATCCTATGGAATCCTGGGGTTTGCAGTTTCGGGAGGGGCCAGCTGGCCCCTCCCGAAACTGCAAACCCCAGGATTCTATAGGATGTTGAAAGTGGAATCAAAGCGCTATAACAGTCTCATGCAGAATGGCGACCCATGGATGTGTGAACCAGGTCAGTGGTTCTAGTATTATCAGGGATGGAATAAGTAGAAGCTTGGTAAGTTGCAAGCTTCATCTTCTGGGTACAGTCATGCTGAATGGTGAAAGTTTGGACTTGTAGTCCAAAAAGTAACTTTTCTAAGTTGTAGGTTGGGCATCCAATTTTTACCTAAATTTCTCCTCTGGATTATATTTCATACTAATCTAAACGTCCATCCAGCCTTTATGATCAGATTTCAAGGGGATGAGGGAAGACGAAGGGGCAAATAACAGGTGCTCCATCTACTATATAAAAGTCAATGTTTGTGCGTTTGTCTGTTTGTCTGCGTCAGCATATGGTTGGCTGTGTGAGGCAAGAAGACCTCATATGATTGGCTGGCTGTGAAGATTCCATGGAATCCTGGGGTTGGCAGTTTAGGGAGGGGCCTTTAGAATTCTCAGCCAGAGAGCTCTTGGGCCTCAGGCTGGTTGCTATGGAGATGAGGCCTACCATCAATAAGGATGCCAGAAAACGTTTGGGAGGCATATGTGAGAAAAATTAAAGTGACATATGCAACATCCTATGGAATCCTGGGATTTGTAGTTTAAGGAGGGGCATTTAAGAATTCTCAGCCAGAGAGCTCTTTGGCCTCAGTAAATTACAAACCCCAGAACTCCACAGGATGTTGAAAGTGGAATAATAGCATTATAACAGTGTAGTGCAGAAGTGGCCATGGTTACAAGATCTTCTCGCTTCACAGTAGATGGTGTGGGTTCCATATGTGAGGAAAATTAAAGTTAAAATTCAAAACAAAAAATGCTTTCAGAAAAACATAAAGGCACTGTGCACAAATTCAACAGAAAGGAAAAAAAGCCAGACAACACAGATTGGATTGAGGACTATGGGGAAAAGTTACAGGTACTAGAAATATAGTACAGGTACTTCCTGAGCACACGGTCTAACTAACGAGGGGGAGGAGCCAGCTAGGGGGGAGGAGTCTTATTAGGAGCTCCCAACGGCGCTCTAGCTCATTTCCCAGAGGAGAGAGCAGAGGGGGAGCTGGGTCTGTGAAGACATCCTAGACCAGGTGTATTTACAGGCCTGTGGGGCTGTGCTTGTTTGTTTGTTTGTTTGCCTGTTTTTGTTTCGTCTCCTTGTGCTGGCCATGTGCTCTCCCTGAGTACACGGTCTGACTAACGTGGGGGAGGAGCCAGCTAGGGAGGAGGAGTCTTATTAGGGGCTCCCAACGGCAAGCGCCTTTGGCACACACAGTTGAAGTCCTCTACTTCAATCCTTCAAGCTTAACCCTTGGCAATCAGTAGAGCACATGTAGCTTATACAGCTGAATTTCAGAAAGAAAGCCCAGTTATCTTTCTAGAACTACTTCTTGTACTACTCTCTGTAGTATCAAGGATGGAAGGTGAGGGAGCTGCCGCGGTCACCTGTAGCACTTGTGGGATGTTCCTTTTCTTGCCACAAGATGTTGTTGGGTACACCTGCACCAAGTGCAAGCTGGTGACCTTCTTGGAGGAGAAGGTTCGCCAGCTGGAGGCACGAGTTTCTAATCTTCATCTTATTAGGGAAGGGGAGGAGTTTTTGGATAAGGCAGAGAAGACCTACTGGAAGACTGAATGCACGGAGGAGCTGCCAGATCAGGAAGTCAGCACACTGTGCCAGGAAACGGAGGCTTGGAGGAATGTCACATGGAGGAGTAGAAGGACCAGGAAGGTAACAGAGATTCTCAGCCTACACAATTGCTTCAAAGTTCTTGGCCTTATGAACGATAAGGAGCACCATGAGGAGGGAACAGAATGTCAACAAGAAGGAATCCAACTTCGGCAACAGGAACTAGATCAACACTCCCAGCCTCAACAGAATGCCCAGGCAGTCCTAGAAGAACATGCTCGTCGAGGAGCCCTGGACAAGCCTCAGAGGAGGCGAGTTCTGGTTGTTGGGGACTCCTTGCTCAGAGGAACCTAACCAGCAATTTGCAAACTGGACAAGCTCAATCGAGAGGTCTACTGTCGTCCTGGGGCCAGGATCAACCACACAACGGAGAGGCTAACCAGGCTGGTCAAGCCTACTGACCATAAGCCCCTCATTTTGGTTCATGTCGGAACCAATGACACTGAGAGGAGCAGCTTTTATCACATCGCAAAGGACTACGAGCTTATGGGGACAAAGCTTCAGGACCTTGGTGCGCAGGTGGTCATTTAATCTCTCCTCCCTGTTCAAGGATATGGTGCACATAGGGAAAGGGCAGTAGCAGAGGTCAACAACTGGCTCCACACACGGTGCCGGTGGCAATGGTTTGGGTTTTTGGAACACGGCCTGAATTTCCATGAATGTGGGCTTCTGGCAAGGGATGGGCTGCACCTCACGAAACTTGGTAGGAATGTTTTTGCAAACAGTCTCGCAAAGAGGATTAAGAGGCCTTTAAATGAAGTTTCACTGGGGAGGGGGACAATATTATTCAGGGCAAGGACTCAGCGAGGGCAGGGGGAAAAGGCCCAAATGATATTGAACAAGTAGTACAAGTGGCCAATGGCGGGAGGAGTAGAAACTATAGTACAGGACTTGCAGGAAGGACCCGGAGACTTAAATGTCTCTACACTAATGCATGGAGTATAGGAAACAAGCAAGATGAACTTGAACTCCTAGTACAACAAAATAAATACAATTTGATAGGCATCACTGAGACCTGGGGGGATGAGTCTCATGACTGGAATGTAGGAATAGAGGGGTATAGCCTATTTTGTAGAAACAGACCAAACAAGAAAGGAGGAGGAGTAGCCTTGTATGTCAAAGATGTTTTCACCTGTGAAAAGATCTAGGACTTAAACCCAGAAAGCCAGGTCGAGAGCATCTGGGTAAGAATTAAGGGAGCGAGAAACAATAGGGATATTCTGGTGGGGGTTTACTACAGACCTTCAACCCAGACTGAGGACTTTGATGATGCCTTCCTCAACCAAATGACTGCACATTCAAAAAGGAGCGATACAGTAATAATAGGAGATTTCAATTACCCAGATATATGCTGGCAGTCAAACTCTGCCAAGACAGCAAAGTCCAGCAAGTTTCTTGCTTCTCTTGCAGACAATTTCATGGTCCAGAAGGTGGAAGAGGCCACAAAGGGATAAAATATTCTAGGTCTGATCCTGACCAACAGGGATGACCTTGTAAATGAAGTAGAAGTGGTTGGATCTTTAGGGGGGGAGTGACCATGCCCTATCGGAATTTGGCATTCAGTGAGAAGGAGAAGATAAGTGTAGCCAGACACTCATCTTAGATTTTAAAAAAGCGGACTTCTGTAAACTTAGGGAGCTGCTGGCTGGAATTCCATGGTCAAGAATAGTGAAAGGGAAAGGAGTTTAGGAGACATGGGAGTTCCTTAAAAGGGAGATACTGAAGGCACAGTCTAAAACTGTGCCAATAAGGAGGAAAAATGGTAGGCATCTGAAGAAACCAGAATGGTTGACTAAAGAACTCTCAGCTGAGCTAAGTGTTAAGAGAAACATGTATAGGAAATGGAAGAAGGGGGAAACCACCAAAGAAGAATTTAAGCAAGTAGCTAGGAGATGTAGGGAGGAGGTCAGAAAGGCTAAAGCACAGAATGAACTTAGGCTGGCCAGAGACATTAAAAACAATAAAAAGGGCTTTTTAAAATATGTCCGCAGCAAAAGGAAAAAGAAGGAGACATAGGGTCGCTGCGCAGAGAAGATGACGAATTACTCACAGGGGGAAGAGAAAAGGCAGAACTACTTAACACCTTCTTTGCCTCAGTTTTTTCCCAGAAGGATACAAGCACTCAACCTGGCAGTTGGGGAGCAGGTGAGGAAGCAGGGGAAATGAGGCACATAATAGGTAGAGAGGTGGTACAGGAATACCCGGCCACACTGGATGAATTTAAGTCTCCAAGGCCAGATGAATTCCATCCTAGGATTTTAAAAGAACTGGCAGAGGTCATTTCAGAACCGCTTGCTATAATCTTTGAGAAATCTTGGAGGACAGGAGAAGTTCCAACAGATTGGAAGAGGGCAAATGTTGTCCCCATCTTCAAGAAGGGAAAAAAAGAGGACCCAAATAATTATCTCCCAGTCAACCTGACATCAGTACCCGGAAAGATCCTGGAGCAGATAATTAAGCAGTCAGTTTCTAATCACTTAGAAAGCAATGTGGTAATCACGAGAAGTCAACATGGATTTCTCAAAAATAAGTCATGCCAGACTAATTTTATCTCTTTTTATGATAGAGTTACTAACTTGATAGATGAAGGGAATGCTGTGGATGTAGCATATCTCGATTTCAGTAAGGCCTTTGACAAAGTTCCCCATGACATTCTTGCAAAGAAGCTAGTAAAATGTGGGCTGGACAGGGCTACTGTTATTTGGATTTGTAATTGGTTGACCGACCGAACCCAAAGGGTGATCACGAATGGCTGCTTTTCATCCTGGAGAGAAGTGACTAGTGGGGTGCCACAGGGTTCTGTCCTGGGCCCAGTGCTGTTCAATATTTTTATCAACGACTTGGATGAAGGAATAGAGGGCATGCTCATCAAATTTGCAGATGACACCAAATTGGGAGGGGTTGCTAATATGCCAGAAGACAGGATCAAAATTCAAAATGACCTGGATAGATTGGAGAGCTGGGCCAAAGCTAACAAAATGAAATTTAACAGAGAGAAGTGTAAGGTCCTACACTTAGGTAGAAAAAATGGAATACAGAAATATAGAATGGGGGACACGTGGCTGGATAGCAGTACATGTGAAAGGGATCTAGGAGTCTTAATAGACCACAAGCTGAACATGAGTCAGCCGTGTGATGCGGCAGCCAAGAAAGCCAATGCAATTCTCGGCTGCATCAATAGCAGTATGGTGTCTAGATTGAGGGAGGTACTGGTACCACTCTACTCTGCTTTGGTTAGACCTCATCTTGAATACTGTGTCCAATTCTGGGCACCCCAATTCAAGAAGGACATGGTCAAGCTGGAGCAAGTCCAGAGGAGGGCGAACAAAATGGTGAGAGGCCTGGAAGACATGCCCTATGAGGATAGACTTAGAGAGCTGGGTATGTTTAGTCTGCAGAAGAGAAGGTTAAGAGGGGACATGATAGCCATGTTTAAATATTTGAAGGGATGCCATATTGAGGAAGGAGAGGGCTTGTTTTCTGCTGCTCCAGAGACCAGGACAAGGAGCAATGGATTCAAGCTGCAGGAAAGGAGATTCCACCTGAACCTCAGGAACAACTTCCTGACAGTCAGGGCTGTCCGGCAGTGGAATATGCCGCCTCGAAGTGTAGTGGAGTCTCCTTCCTTGGAGGTTTTTAAGCAGAGGCTGGATGGCCATCTGTCGGGAGTGCTTTGAGGGTGTTCCTGCATGGCAGAGGGTTGGACTGGATGGCCCGTGTGATCTCTTCCAACTCTACATTTCTATGATTCTATGGTTCTATGAAATAGGCCAGTTGCTATGGAGATGAGGCCTAGCAGCAAGGAGGAGGATGGTGTACTCCCTCAGGAACTCAAACTGTGTATGTAAATAACTCTCAATCTAAATTGCATTGGGAAATATGGAGCAAAGATACATGAAATAAAGAAGACAGTTGGGTGAGTTTTTAAAAGGAAAATGAAAACTCGAGGCAATGCTGGGTAAATACACTAGTCCTCAATAAAAAGGAACACTTTCCACTTGCACGCTTGGATATAAGCTTCTGCCTCTAAAATGAACAAAATGTCCACCTCCAAATGGGAGAACACTCTTTTCCCCCCAAAACTGGAATTATTTACACAATGAAATGGACACACACAACACACACACACACACACACACACGCTCCTTTAAAACCTGCAGTGGATTCACCACACCACTGCTGTGGAAGCCACAACCTCCTACTGGCAATAGAACCACCATATCAACTAAGATATATCGGATTTGGAAAGTTTCAAGTCTCAACCTTCACTTGCTGCTGCTGAGGTACCTCCTTAAGCAGTCCGTAGGATAATCTGGTAGCGTGGGCTTTGGAGTGGAAGTCTAACAGGATTCAGCTCTCAAAAATATTCGGTGAGATATTAACAGATTTGCCAGTGAGTCTCTTATAAGGAAGGTATTGTCTATAAGAAGCTGCTTTGTGTAGAAACAGACCAGTAATCCCTCTAAGTTCAGCACTATCAGCAGCTCTTCTGGGTCTCAGGCAGAGGTCATACACATAATTTCCTTGTTATAAGAGGTGGGGCAGATAGTTATAATCCTGCTATTTGCTGCCCTTCAAAATGCCTAGTTAAATGTATGCTTCTGCACACAGGAAATACACAGAATTTAAAGAAATAAAAAGAAAAGCAAAAGTCATAGGCAAATAAACCACTACCTTTCTTTTGAAGAAATTTAGGCAGTAAACTTCTGGCCAGCATCTTATCCTTTTAGTGTAAATACTGTATAGTGCCCTGAGGTGGAGAGGAAGAAAAGAAGGAAGAAAAGGACTACCACCACCACCACCATTTAGATCAGAGGTGGGAAATATGCAGCTATTTAGATGTTGGGAGACTTTAAGTCTCAGCAGTGCTACGCCAGCAGAGCCCATGGTGAGGAATGATGTGAACAGTAGTCTAAGAGCTGGAGGGGTGCATGATTTCCAGCACTGATCTAGATAAATTAACTACTCATGTTCACAGTGCACATTTTCCTGTTACCTAGAAATCACAAGTTAAGAACATTTCACCTTCCAAGGTACAACGTTTTACAAACAGAGCACTCTTGGAAAATGTGATATTCCTGAAATGAAAACCCAGGCTTGCAAAGAGATATGCTGATGGCACACAATGTTTGAGAAGCATGTGCACAATTGCTTCATGCTGAAATGGGTGGTACAGAAATGTCTGAAGAGTTTGTTTGTATTAAACATCCACAGATGTCTCTATTATATGGTAAGAGAAAAACTACATGTTATGATTAATGGCCAGACTCTAAAATATATTGGAAGAACACCTCTATTTGAAGAAAGCAATTTTCCCCATAGAGTATGTAATTACACATGTACAAACGAGATCACCTCATAAGATTTCAGTGCTACAAAGATCCTTGCCCCACAAGATTCCCTTTGCATTTTCAAAATGGCCTAATACACTACAAGAGCAATCTGGTACTTGTTTGGAGGTCATCTAGAAGTCATAGGATGTGTGCATGACCCTCTTTAGAAAATGGAAGTAACTGCAAGTAATTATAAATATTTGCCATTACCACAATTAAGCAATTTCTCCAATAATAAAGGGACTATGTTGCACATATTCAGAACAGACATGATGGAAGGTGACATGAGATAGCTCTCATTATACCTGATTTGTAGTAGCAAACACTGTTTGACAACTGAGATGCCCTAGCTGTCAGAATGTGATAGCACTTATTGACACTACATCAAATTTAGTGAATGTTATGGATACGTAAGAATGTAAGAGAGAGACTTACAAGATTAGGCCAAAGGTTCATCTAGTTAAATGTTTTATTTTCTGCTGGTGCCTCGTGGCCAGCCAGGCCCCTCTGGGACAAAATGGATTGATTTAAAATCAAAGCAATTTATGGCTGTGTTCCTAAACACACTTATTATGGTGTAAGCTCCATTGGCCAGAGTGAAAATAACCGAGTAATCATGCATAGGATTGTGCTCTATGCCATTACATTTAATGGCTGTTACTCTATATAGCTGCATGTAGGATTGCTGACTCTAATTAAGATTTAAATCACCATGAAAAAGTCTGATTTCCATAATTTATTTAAATTATGTCCCCCAGTTTGCAATGCATGCATTTTTCTAAGCAAATGTGTGTAACATTTAGTTGTATTAGAGTGAGTTTGCAACAAAAGAAAACCTCTGTGCTATTTCGGACCATCCTCAAGGCCATTTTCTCATGCAGCCCACCTGCCTTTTATATTGCAAATTATAGCTGCTTAAACACCCAAGCAAGAGGCAATTGTGAAAGGAATGGATTTCTTTAGCTTCCCTAAAGCCTTCTTTAGCCCCCATAGAGAGGCTACTGTACAAGGACACTAAGCAAGATCATCTCAGTGAAGACAATGGCTACAAATCTATGTACACAAATTTTGGAGTAACAGGACAGGACCAGAGCAAAGCTTTGCTGTCTGAGGTGAAGTATTGGAGACCACCATCCTTCCCATTCTGTGTACAAAAGCTGATCATACTAACAACTGAATTTTACTTCAAACACTGGTGATGGGACAAAGTTTTCAACTGCGTTTGCATCAGCTTCCAGGCTCAGATGGGGATCTTGTGCCTTTAGGGTATTTGCAATGAATACTGAGGCAAAACATCTCATTCATTGCACTACAGTTCTGTTAAACATACGCTGATTCAGTTGCAAAGCCTCACTGGGAGAAGTAGGGGAGCAACTTACTGCACAACTAGTTAAGGTTAACTAGTTATTCTCACCCTTGGTGAGGGCTGCTAATGAACAAATTAAATCATTATGTCTGTTTGGAGTTAATGGAGTACAGTAATTATTAGCATGCAGTTACATTTAAACTAGTTAAATTTACATAGTTATTTCCAAGCTATGCTTTGAGCCCTATGTTTAGTGGAAAGGTGATATAGATGCTTAATAAATAGTATTTGACAATTATTTCACTGGCATTTTCTTGTGTTTCTTCAAAATGTATGTGCTACACATAATTAAAAGTTTAAATGATATAACACCGTGCTCCTACAGACTCATTTCTACTGTTTTATCCATGCAAATAAAATAAATAAAATAAGTATTAAAAATGATTTCAACATTTGCTCAGGCCTACTTAAATAGAAATGTGCTTTATCCAGATTAAAATATTGATTAGAAAACTAACTGGCAAAATGTCACATTTAGGTGTTGCTTTATTTCCCTGCCCACTCAGTTGTTTCATGCCCACTTGCATAGAGTATTCTTTTTAAGCCATTGCATGGAAAATAAGGTGCAATTCTGTATGTTGCCTAGAATGGGAAGCAATGACTGTACAGCACCAAATACTCATTGACTGGTATCATCCTATAGACAATCTGGACTGTTTTGGGATCCTTTTTTACAATGTAAGGTACTGAAAGGGTGCTGCCACCATGCAGTTGAATTCATCTGCCTCTGAGTCAAGATCTGTACCAGTCTGCAAAGTCACTGAATTGAATCTGTCATGAAAGTGACCCCAAACACTGCTAACAGGCTGAAACCAGTCACATTTGTGATACATAAAAAACTAGTATATGATCATTGCCCCAGTGGCGTGGAAGCTTCCAGCCACCCTATATGTAAACCAAAAGATGACCTATGTAGCCAGGCTGCCTGATGGATTCTGCTAGTTCTAGTTTAAAAAAATGCTTTCTAACTTCTGGGCTTTGCTAGAATGCCAAAGCAAACAACAGAATTGAGAAACACAAACAATTTCCTGGCTGAGGTTAACTTGCTTCCTCTCCTAAAATGCAGCAACAGGGGACTGCAGATTGGACCAGGACATGGGAAGGGAGGAGACCAAGAGGAGTGTTTAATTCTTTCTAGATGAAAAAGGCCATTTTACAATAAACGTCTCCTTAATCAAGATGTTCTCTCCTGCTCCCACTTTGAAGGTGAAAAGTTATAAAGGCTGAATCTTCTCAGCTATGGGCAGGGAGGCTGTAGTGGAAAGCCAATTTTTTATTAGGAACACCTTCTCCCGCTGCTGATGTACTGAGGAAGGTAGGAAGGAAGGAAGGAAGGCAGGCAGGCAGGCAGGCAGGCAGGCAGGCAGGCAGACAGAATGAATGCAGGCTGGGAGACTTTTCACAGATCTCCTCTCCATCACATTATATCGGCCCAAACTGTAGAATTCTATATATTCCCTCCTGTTACAGGAAGTGAACTTAATTATCTAAAGATGCCTGATCCTCTTTGATCCTGGAAGCTAAGCTGGGTCAGACCTAGTTAGTACTTGGGACTGCCAGGGAGTACCAGATGCTATCAGACTACTATATTCAGAGGAAGGCAGTGGCAAACTACTTCTGCGTGCTCCTCATCTAAGAAAATCATAAGAAATTCATAGAGTTGCTGTACTGCAACAGGTGATTTGAAGGCACATACTTTGTTTTAACTGGAAGTGACCCATACCTGCATGTTAAGTCTTCTTAACATGCAGGTATGTTTTTATGTTTGAAACCTTATGCTTAAAACCACCTGAAAAGATACTCCATTATTTCTATTTACAGAAAGAAAACACTGGAGATGTGATCCATTCATGAGCACACGTTGGAGTACTGTGTGTGAAGCTATAAATAGCATTTCTTGTTTGTGAGACAGGAGTTTCTTCCAACTGCCTTAAGAGGCAACCATTTTTCTCACAGGAATGGGAACTCACGTGGCAACAAGAGAAAATTACACCCTGTGACCCAAAACTCTGCAGGCACACTTTTACACGTACTGCTACCAGCATAGCTATTACCTCATTCATAGTTGCTCTTCCAGGTGCATGACAAAAACTTCTATAAATATGATTCATTCTGAGAGCTTGACAGCAAAGCACACAATATGGTGGAAACCACAAGGCAGAGGTAGAAAAAAGTACAGATGGGTGTGATCATTTTGGGGCAACCACAATTATCAAGCTGGGAAAGTTAGAAATTTTGTGCTTGTTAAAACCTAGGAAAAAGGCAAGTGAGAACATCATTTTGATAGTTTAATCATTTCTTAAGTTGTGTATTTTGTGAATTTTAAACTTAATCTGTTGTAAGCTGCTTTGAATCTTGCACTGGGGGGAAAAAACAGGATAATGAGAACATCAAGATACATAAAAATATTACCTGATGCAAAGAAAATGAAAAGCGAGAGATTTTTCTTACTCTGTACCTTAATAAAAATGTAGGGTCACTCAAAGAAGATGAATAGGGAGAGATTCAAGACAGATATCAGGAAGGACATGTTCACAGAGTGCATAATTAAAACTATGGAATTTGCTCCCCCCAGCAGCAGACAGTGATGTTCATGTCAGGGATGCCGTGAATCCACACTGAGTTTTATTCCATAGCTTGAAAGAGCTCTCCAAGGCCCTGCACCCATCCTCAAAATAGGTTCAGCACCTTGTATAAAGGTTTGGAATAAATCCAGATTGTATGAACCCTTGACATGTGTTGATGGCTACTTTGGCCTTTGATGGCTACTCTGGTCTTTGTAGTCCAAAAACTGACATTTTCAAGCATTGGGATATGGTGGTCAATGGCTACTGGTCATGATTGGTATGCATGACTTCCAAAGTCAAAAGGTATGTGCCTATGCATACCAATCATTCAGGAGACATCAGTGGGATGGTACTTTTGCCCTCAAGTTCTGCTTGTGAGCTTCCCATGGAGATATCTGATTGACCACTGCAGGAACAGAATGCTGAACTAGACAGGCTTTTGATCTGACCTA
Organism: Ctenosaura bakeri; assembly: GCA_948474755.1. NCBI lineage: Eukaryota > Metazoa > Chordata > Lepidosauria > Squamata > Iguanidae > Ctenosaura > Ctenosaura bakeri. Next base: position 519,942 of record CAOLHI010000694.1, read on the forward strand.
GCAGGACTCCTCTTATATTCTGAGAAGATGCCCAGCTTCCTGGCGTTTATCCTTTGAGCAATAAAGAAACATACTGTCAGAATTCAGGTGGAAGCTTTTATGTGTATTTTTGGGCCATTCGAGGAGAAAGCACAGAGAGACAACCATAACGGCAGAAAAAGTATCATAGAATCACAGAATCATAGAGTTGGAAGAGACCCCAGAGGCCATCGAGTCCAACCCCCTGCTATGCAGGAATCCCATCAACTCATTCTCAACAGATGGCCATCCAGCCTCTCCTTAAAAACCTCCAAAGAAGGAGACTCTACCACACTCCAAGGCAGCATATTTCACTGCTGGACAGCTCTGATTGTCAGGAAGTTCTTCCTGAGGTTCAAGTGGAATCTCCTTTCCTGCAGCTTGAATCCATTGCTCCTTGTCCTAGTCTCTGGAGCAGCGGAAAACAAGCCCGCTCCCTCCTCAACACGACATCCTTTCAAATATGGCTATCATGTCCCCTCTTAACCTTCTCTTTTGCAGACTAAACATACCCAGCTCCCTAAGCTGTTCTTCATAGGGCATGGCTTCCAGACCCTTCACCATTTTGGTCACCCTCCTCTGGACACGTTCCAGCTTGTTGACATCCTTCTTGAATTGAGGTGCCCAGAACTGGACACAGTATTCCAAATGAGGTCTAACCAATGCAGAATAGAGTGGTACCATTACCTCCCTAGATCTAGACACCATACTCCTATTGATGCAACCAAGAATCGCGTTGGCTTTCTTGGCTGCCGCATCACACTGCTGACTCATGTTCAGCTTGTGATCAACCAAGACTCCTAGATCCCTTTCACACATACTGCTATCCAGCCATGTGTTCCCCATTCTATATTTGTGCCTATCATTTTTTCTGCCTAAGTGCAGGACCTTACATTTCTCTGTGTTGAAATTCATTTGTTAGCTTTGGCCCAGCTCTCCAATCTGTCAAGGTCGTTTTGAAATTTGATCCTGCCCTCTGGTGTATTAGCAACTGCTCCCAATTTGGTGTCATCTGCAAATTTGATCAGCATGCCCTCCACTCCTTCATCCAAGTCATTGATGAAGATGATGAATAGCACTGGGCCCAGGACAGAAGCCTGTGGCACCCCACTAGTCACTTCTCTCCAGGATGAAAAGCAGCTATTGGTGATCACCCTTTGGGTTCGGTCAGTCAACCAATTACAAATCCAACTAACAGTAGCCCTGTCCAGCCCACATTTTACCAGCTTCATTGCAAGAATGTCATGTGGAACTTTGTCGAAGGCCTTACTGAGGCCAAGATATGCTACGTCTACAACATTCCCTTCATCTATCAAGCCTGTAACAATATCGTAAAAAGAGATAAGATTTGTCTGGCACGACTTATTTTTGAGAAACTCATTAGGACTTTTAGTGATTATGGCATTGCTTTCTAAGTAATTACAAACTGACTGTTTAATGATCTGCTCTAGGATCTTTCCTGGAATTGATATCAGGCTGACCAGGCGATAATTATTAGGGTCCTCTTTTTTCCTCTTCTTAAAGATGGGGATGATATTTGTCCTCCTCCAGTCTACTGGGACATCTCCTGTTCTCCAAGGGTTCTCAAAGATTATTGCAAGTGGTTCAGAAATGACTTCTGCCAACTCTTTTAATATCCTTGGATGTAATTCATCTGGCCCTGAGGACTTGAATTCATCTAGTTTATCCAGATATTCCTGTACTACTTCTCTACTTATTCTGTGCTGCATTTCCCTCCCGCTTCTCACCTGCTCCCCATGCCCCAAATTGGGTACTTCTATCCTTTTGGGAGAAAACTGAGGCAAAGAAGGTATTGAGTAATTCTGCCTTCTCTCTTCCTCCCGTTATTAATTGGTCATCTTCTCCACACAGTGATCCTATCATTTCCTTTTGCTGCGGACATATCTAAAAAAGCCCTTTTTATTGTTTTTGATGTCTCTGGCAAGCCTGAGTTCATTCTGCACTTTAGCTTTTCTGACCTTCTCCCTACAGCTCCTGGCTATTTGCTTGAATTCCTCTTTGGTGGTTTCACCATTTTTCCATTTCCTGTACATGTTTCTTTTAACACTTAGCTCAGCTGAGAGTTCTTCAGTCAACGATTCCGGTTTCTTTAGAGACCTGCCATTTTTCCTCCTTATTGGCACAGTTTTCAATTGTGCCTTCAGTATCTCACTTTTAAGAAATTCCCATCCATCATGAACTCCTTTCTCTTTTAGTATTCTTGACCATGGGATTTCAGCAAGTAACTCCCTAGGTCAATATCAATAGCAGCAGCCATGCCAACAGAACAAAAAGGGTCATTTTGGCTGTCTATTTCATTGTTCTCATTTACCTGATTTCACCCAGTTGTATGAAAAGCACAGAAGTTGGGAAAAATCATTGTTTTGAACTACAGTTCCCAGAATTTTTCAGCCAGTACGGTTAATAGCTATGTTGGCCTACAGGTTCAGAGAGCTTATTGTTCTTAACTGCCATCAAGTTGACTTCAATTCACAGTAACCCTGTGAATGAGATACTGCCTAGTCACACTATCATCCACAGCCCTGCTCAGGTCTTGCAGACTCAGGGTTGTGGCTTCTTTGACTGAGTTTATCCATCTATAATGTGGTCTTCCTCTGTTTCTACTCCTTTCTACCTCATTAAGCAGTATTGTCTTTTCTAGCGAGTCATACTTTCTCACAATATGGCCAAAGTAGGACAGCCTCAGTTTAGTCATCTTGTCTTATTAGGCCAACCTAAAGGCACATTATGCAAGCTTTTGAAACTCACAGGCTTTTTCATCAGGCATGTATATAAAACCATCCACCTTATTAAGCACTATTGTCTTTTCTAGCGAGTCATATCTTCTCATGATACGTCCAAAGTATGACAGCCTCAATTTAGTAATCTTCTAGGGAGAATCTTCTAGGCTTGATTTGCTCTAATGCTCATTTATTTGTCTTTTTAGCAGTCCACAGTATCTATATAACTTTTCTCCAGCACCACATTTCAAATGAGTTGATTTTCTTCTTATCAGCTTTCTTCACTGCCCAGCTTTCATAACCATACATAGAAATTGGAAACACAATGGCATGGATAGTCCTAACTGTAGTATTCAATGATATATCTTTGCTGTTTTTGTTGTTGTTGTGCACCTTCAAGTCATTTCTGACTTACAGTGATCCTAAGGTGAACCTATCAAGGGGTTTTCTGGGGTTGAGGGTGTGTGGTGAGCCCAAGGTCACCCAATGGGTTTCCATGGCCAGGGAATCAAAGCCTGGTCTCTAAGGTTGTAATCCAGTGCTCAAATCACTACACCACACTGGCTCTCAATATATCTTTACACTTCACAACTTTATCTAATTCCTTCAGAGCTGTCCTTCCAAGTCCTGGTCTTCTCCTGATTTCTTGAATCAGGAGAAGTCTTTAGCTTCCCCTGATTCATGCTTCTCACAGTCCATGTTCGTATAATATATGTTTGACTTTGGACTTTCCTTTCATCTCTGAGAATGTCAACAGCTGAATGCCTTTTCAGCTTGAGTCCCATTATGTCATTTGCCATGGGGCTTGTAGTTGTCCCCTGCTCTTTCTCAGTAAGTTGTTTAGTGCCTTCTGGCCTAGGAGTGTCATCTTCTGGCACTATCTCTTGTTTCATTTTGGATTGTCTCATCATAGGGTAAAAAACATTCAGAAGGGGGTGTATAGTGACTCCTTCTACGCAATACTAAAATGTATTAACTATGCTGCCACTGCTGTTGGCTGCAAGATTGTCTCCAGCAGTGCCACTCTCCCCACTACTGTTGCTGCCTAGTAATTGTTTGGCACATTTGGTCTGACTCCTCAACAATTACATGAGACTCCATTAGCGCCACTGCTGCCATCAGTATAGCCACTTCACAGGAGCATGCAGTCCCACCATCACAGAAAGGTTAGTGCCATGGTCAGTCCGAGAGATATAGCCCCTCAAAATTAGCTCATCCCAGCTCTGTTTAGGATATGTTCTCACCCCAACCTCCACTTTAGCTGACAAACCCAGTAATGTGGCTCACTGTAAGAACAACAAAGAGCCTCCTGGGAATGAGAGAAAGAACACAGAGGGATCTTCCTTATGTTTGTTGACTAAGACATGGATATGAAAAGCGTATGTCAATTAAAAGATGGGTGCAATGTTTATTAATATGATAGGGTGTGGAGCTTGAAGTGTTCCATATCCCCAGCTGAAACTCTCTGGAACCTGCTTGGTGAGTCTTCTGGTTCAAATAGTCCCATTTCGCAACAATTGGTCAGTTTACATTATGGGGGTATGATGTGGAGTAGCAACTTAATCTGATGCTATTTCTCCTTCCACTGTTATCTTTGTAAAGATTTCCAACAAGCTGTAATTGTTTTTTGGTGAAAGAGCTATTATTCATTCTAGGATTTATAACTGACATGCTATGCCAGCACTTCTGTTTTCTTAAGAACTTAAAAGAGCCCTTAAGCATATAAACCAATAAGGATGGTCCCGTCCTCTCTGTTTTCACATGAATACAAACAGCAGTGGATAACTTTGGTGAGTCAGTTTCCACAAGTTGGTACACACAGAATCTTAAGCATTAAATGTAAAAGCTCAGGCATTTTTCAGTTCTGTTGTAGATACACAATGGCATCAACAGATTTCTAAATATGTTTACTTAGAAATATGCTAAATCGTGTTTAATGGTACTTGTTGTGTGCCTTCAAGTCCTTTCCAACTTATGGCAATTCTAAGGTGAACCTACAGAGGGTTTTCTGAGACTGACATTATTTCCACACTAGCCTGTTATCGCACGATGATTCCACTTTCAACATCCTATGGAATCCTGGGGTTTGCAGTTTCGAGAGGGGCTGGCTGGCCCCTCCTGAAACTGCAAACCCCAGGATTCCATAGGATGTTGAAAGTGGAATCATCGCACTATAACAGGCTAGTGTGGAAATGGCTTGAGAGTGTGCAACGTGCCCAAGGTCTTTCATTGGGTTTCCATGGCCAAGTAGGGAATCAAACCCAGGTCTCCAGGGTTTATAGTCCCACACTCAAATCACTACATCATACTGGCTCTTTGGATGGTACTTCCTCCCAGAAAAATGTGCAAGTTTTCACATGGCTGCAATACAAAACAGATCTATCTCTTATACAGTATATAATCGATATGTATTTTTTTAAAAAAAACTTGTTACATGCCCTCCAACCACTAGGTAATGTTACTTTTGTTTAAGATATGTTTGCATCACCCCCCAAACCATAAGGTGGGTTGATGAAAAGGTGATGAAAAATTAAAAGGATTAAAACAGTACAACGATTTAAAAAATTAAAAACACATTAAAATACCTTTAAAAGCAATCTAAAAACAGTCCTAAATGCAGTTTTAGAACAGTTAAAATAGAGCAATTTCAAGCATTGAAGGCTATGTGAAAAGGTGTTTTCACTTCCTGCTGAAGCTTAAAGGAGGTGGAGCCAACCTAATTTCTCACAGTTGAGTACTGCTACCACGAAAGCCCTGTTATGTGAACCCACAAATCTAAATTCGCTAGGTGTTGGGACACAAAATAGGGCCTTGTCTGAAGACCTCAAATTTCAGGAGGGCTCATATGAGAGGAGGTGGTCTTTCAGATATCCTGGTCCAAAGTCATTTAGGGCTTTGTAGGTCAGAACGGCTAAACAGGAGCCAGCATGGTGTAGTAGTCTGAGTGCTGGACTTTAGAGACCACAGTTTGAATCTCTATTCAGCCACAGAAACCAATGGGGTGACCTTAGGCAGGTCATACTCTCTCAGCCTCAGAGGAAGGAAAAAACCAAGGCCACTCTGAACAAATCTTGCCAAGAAAGCCTTGTGATAGGGTTGCCTTAATTTGGAAACCACAGCAACAGCAGGTGAAAACCAGGATGCTGAACTGAGCCTGGAAGCAAATTGAAAGTCAGTGCAGTTCTTGTATGACCAGTGTTATATGATCCCCAAAATGCACATCTAACACCATTCTGGACATTGCATTTTGTATTAGCTGCATCTTCCAAACACTTTCCAGGGATGGCTTCCTATACAGTGCATTGCAATAGTCTAATCAGGAGGTAGTTAAGGCACAAACCACTGTGGCCAAATCTGTCTTTCCCTAGGAACGGGCACAGCTGGCACATCAGCTAAAGCTAGGCAAAGGCACTCCTGGCCACATGAGCAACCTGACCTTCCAGAAGCAGCGCTGTGTCCAGGGACATCCCAGACAATGAACTTGATCTTTCAGAAGGAGTGGAACTCCACTCATAACAGGCTTCTAACAACCTTTTAGCCTAGTATACTACCTAAAATTAATCTCCAGCTTCTACAATAAATATGATGGGATGGGATGGGATGTGCTATGATATTATATAAAAAGTAACATGTCTCTTACCTCTGTTCACTGCCTCAGAAGGAATGTATAGACTTTTCTTAGGACTAGATTTGCATAACTGCTGAATTGTACATTTTCAGTAATGGCAACCCTTGCTGCAGGCTGATACACGAATAGCCCTTGTTGTTGTTGTTGTTGTTGTTGCTATTGTGTGCCTTCAAGTTTTTCTATCATCATCATCATCATCATCATCATCATCATCATCATCATCAATTTATTAAGTACTATACAAAAATTATAAAACTTCATCGGCCAGCTCTTAAAACACGAATATACCATCATTTTACTTATTATGTAATTCTACCCTCTTGATAGGTGCTAAATTGTTACATCCAATACAATCCTCTAATAACTTATCAATTATGTTTGTCTAATTCCTTGCTTTATTCCAGAATCTCTTAACCACAGCACAACTTAACCATCCATCCCTTTCTACCATTGTAGTAATAACTCTGTCTGAGGTACTGATTTTGTTTATATTACATCTTCAGTTCTCCAACATTCCTATTCTAATTTTCTTCTATATTTATTACTAATATACTTCCCCACCTTTCTTTCATATAGTTAATTAGGCATTCCAAATCAACATTAAATTTATTCAGTGTTCTATAATTTAATAATGTGGTAAGCTGGTCCATTTCTAACATATCATACAATTTTTGCAACCATTCTTCATCTGATGGTAATGTATCATCCTTCCATTTCTGGGAGTACACTGTTCTGGCAGATGTTATATATAATAGACTTTTCCTATGTTTTCTCTCAATTGACCATCAATGACATTTAACATGTTGAGTAAATACATCTCAGGCTTATTGAAGACTTGATGTCCTCAATAAGTCTTTTCTCCCTCTGTTCTCTGCTTGCTGAATTATTAACCACCACCATCCCAAAAAACCCTTTGTAATTTAGTATTATGATCCAGACTAGATTGTCCCATTGATCTGAATGGGTTTTCTGTAATTTTGGCTAGGTTTGCATCCAACCCATTGCATATTTTTTGTCAGATTAGAGAAGAAGTGCCTGCAGAGTCCTCTGGTTCAGATGCCAAAATAACTTGGCCATGAATATATATGGAGATTAAGTACAAGGACACCATCCTTAGATAGCAAAATGTCTTGGTCTTGTCCTTGGGAGTTATGCTGTCTACACAGAAATTAGTTTTTGCTGTAGTTTGTTCTCCTTGTAAAGTTCTGAAGCCCAAAACATCAGGAGGGTTCCAGGTCGGGGAAGAGTGCTATAACGCCTTATTTTATTTCATATTGTTTTATTTCACTTCATTCATCTCCTGCCTTTCTCCCAATATGAGACCCAAGACAGCTTGCAATTTGAGTTAAAACAAAATATGGTTAAAACAATGGTTAGTACAAAAGGGTTTTTTTAAAGAATAAACAAATAATAAATGAATTTAAAACATTTTTAAAAGGTAGTTAAAATGATGATGATGATGATGATGATGATGATGATGATGATACCCCAAATACAAATTACCCTAATTAAAAGACAGTTAACATTTGAAGGCCTGGAGAAACAGAGAGTTCATCACTGCCAGTGGAAAGAGAGCACTGGAAGGGCCAACTGAGTGGGAGGGGATTCCACACAGCTTGGGAGCAGCCACCAAGAAAGCTCTCCTTCAACATTCGTGTGATGGTGGCGAGACCAAGAGAAGGCTCTCTTCTGAAGAGCCTAAAACTTGGACAGGCTCATATTGAAAGACAGAGCCTTTCAGTCAGTCTGGATTAAAGCTGTATAGGGCATTTTTATAAATCATAGCCAGCACTTAACTGGGACTCCATCCCATTGAATTAAATGGTGCTTATATCTGAGTGTATAAAATTGCACTTCAGCCTTGGTTTAGTTCCTGCAGCTTAATCAGGCATTCTAGCTTTTCATACCCATTTGATTTGCATGTCACTTTGAAAAGGAAAGCGAGAACATCAGAGGGGTTCTCTTCTTTCCTTCCCTTTTTATAAATACTCTTCCTATATTTACCTGGGAGCCAAAGAAAACATTTTCACGTAGACGGAATGAACCATACATGCATAAGTGATAGTCGTGACTAGAGACTAGCCAAGTCAGGCAGAGCCAACAACTGATTTTGTTTAATAAACACAAAGTGGGCCAAGCTTCAGTGCAGACTAGGAATAGCCTTCTGCATTGTTTGCAAAGAGCCTATCGCTAAAGCTCCGTGCACAGCCCATCTCCCCAAAGGAATTCAGCAGAGTGGCCAGCAAAGAGGTAACTAACTGCATTCTGATCTTGAATTTTTTGTTCTTCCTTCTCCCATTTAAAATTCATTCAATAACAGCAGTGTACTAGGAGATGCAGCATGCAAATAGCTTTTGTTTGTATTTTTAATTGATTAATTATATGCATATCATCCATATATGTATGCATATGTATGCACAGACATATGAAAGGTGGATATAAATAAAGATGAGGAAGAAGAGAAGAAGAGATATGAGTATATATACATGTATGTATGTATGTATGTATGTTTATATATTAAAAAACAGAGTTTGGAAAACTTATTTTAATGAATAGCTCCCAGAATCCTCCAGCCAGTTTGGCCATTGTCCATGCAGATATATTAAATCATTTAAAACCAGATTACTGAAAATGAATTAAAATGATTTAAAATAATGTTGACTATAACATATGTGCAAATTGGATAAAGTCAGTTAGGCTGCACCAATCAGGTCTCTGAGGGGAGAATGTTCCATAAGGGGGGGTCACACCAAAGAAGGCTCTCTCCCATGTTTTCCTCAATGTTTTGCCCCCACCGGTGGGACACAGAGAGGAGCCTCTCCAGCAGATCTCAATTCTTGGGCTGGGATATATAGAGTAGATACATTTTGATACTCTAAGGGCCAAACTAAGCATCACTACAAGAAAGTCACAGAACTGGCCATTGTATGTTGCTGTTTGTTTAGTCGCAGTGCAATCCTATATATGTCAACTTGGAAGTAAGCAGTGTAAACTTCAGTGGGATATGGGGTTGTAGGACTGTGTCCTTAATAAGATACAAGGTGGAATATGGATTGGGATGATGGGGAGACTTGACCTTTTGCTCCAGCCAAGGGGCAGAACACACACACTTTATGTAGCTACTGTTTACTAGCCCACTCCATTGCCAATTAAAATCATATGATTATTCTGTCTTGATCAGACCTCACTTGGAATATTGTACCCTATTCTGGGTACCACATTTTAAGAAGAAGGTTGACAAGCTACAGTGTCTCTAGAGGACCAAGATCGCAAAAAGTCTGGACCCCCCTTCTGTAGCAGGAGCAGTTAAAGGAGTTGCGTATGTTTAGCCTAGAAAGGAGTGGACTGAGAAGTAATGTGGCAGCCATCCTTAAACACTGGAAACGTTATTGTGTATAAAATACAGTGAGCTCCCCTCCCCACCATTGGTCCAAAGGACGGAACTGAAGAAACGGATTCAAACTGGAGATTCCAACTAAACATTAGGAAGAACTTCTTGCCAATAAAAGCTGTTTGGTAGTGGAGAAAGGGGGTGTGAAGGAAATCTTTGTGGAATAAAAGTAGTGGGCTCTTCTGTATTGGAAGTGTTTAAGCAGAGGTGAGATGGCTACCTGTCAAGAGTACTTTAGCGGTGACTTTCTAGAACAGGTTTGGAATAGCTGGCTCTTGTGGTTGCATAAAACTCTATGCTTCTGTGTTTATATGATTAAGTCTAGCCTAATTCTCAGAGTCCACCAAAAACGTTATGAACCTGGCAGGAAGTATCTGGATGGCATAAGTCCGTGAAGCAGCACCATAAGCTATGCTGCTGCTGTTTTAATACAGAAACTCACAATTGTACAGAAATTTACCCATGTGCAAATCATAGTTCACCAGATTTACATCTGATATAAAGAGAGGGGCACATACAGGTAGTGGTGCACATGATATGCCTGGATAACATTCACCACCACCACAAGCCATTAGACTACAGATATGTGGACAGACACCCAACAGTTTATATTTTTAATGAAAAATATTTATGGGAGTCTGCCAGTGTATTTACAGGAACTGAATAGGTTCCTAAACCTCTTTGCTCCTGCTATTTTTTCTGCTAACCCTCCCCTACAGTGGCACTTTCACTGAAAATGTTGCAAGAACTTGGCATCTCTACTTAAAATAGTTTCAGAAATTACTGTGTTGCAAGCTGCCTAGGGAATCTAAGTTGATAGTAAGTCACAGGCCATTTCTGCACTAGACGTTTATAGTGCTATTATTCTACTTTCAACATCCTATGGAATCCTGGGGTTTGCAGTTTTGGGAGGGGCCGGGTGGCCCCTCCCAAAACAGCAAACCCCAGGATTCCATAGGATGTTGAAAGCGGAATAATAGCGCTATAAACGTCTAGTGCAGAAATGGCTATTGATAAGTGGATAAACAAATAAGATGATATAAAGATAAGACAGACAGATTAAGTTTGGGAAAGAACCTGTGCTAGAGGACAACAGTGAGCTAGATGAACCAATATCTTGACAGACAGTACATGGATACTGTTGGGAGAAGCTGGTATTCAAACACAGAGATGGTTCTGAGATTCTGATGCAACATTTCTGCCTTCCTGAGATTTAAAAAAAAAAATCTTTTCACAATGGATTCTCCCCACTTTTTCTTCCTATTATATCTTATCTTTACCTTTGGAATATAAGCCTGCAGGTCTGGCTTGTGCTATTTGTAAACTCCGAAAAGCATCTAGCATGTTGCTGTTTGTTGCTGTTTTGCATTTAGGATATTCCGAAATAAAGTCTGTTCCCTGCCTATTTGTTCAGTGCAAAGAAGTATGGAATAACTATATGATAGATTGATCAACTGGTGGAGGCATAGCCCACCTTAACTAAAGGTAATCCAGCACTGAAGTTCTATACATGACTGTTCCAAAGACAGTATTATTCAGTTTAGTGGGGTTTCCTCTCAGGCAAGTGGGTATAGGATTGCTGCCCAATAACATCATTGTTAAACAATGAGACTTTTTTTAAAAAAAAAAAAAATTTAATGAACAGACCTAAGCAGCATGAAACAACAGAATACGAATAGCACCATCTATGAAAGCATTGTCTCTTTTAAAGAAGCAATGGAGAGACTCCTTTTGTTCACAGAAATACTGGGATCCAGAAGAGGTTCCTTGCTGGAGAAAGGGAATTGGAAAGAAATCTCTACTGAATCTTCCCTTCCCTTCCATGACACACCCGTCCCCTGCCTCCCTGCAAGGTTCCCCACAATCTGAATAGCATTTCCATCCCTCCCTCCCTCCCTCCATTTCTATCTGGCCTCCCTCCCAGACTGGGATTTAAGTTGGCTTACAAAGGGCAGTTAAAAACATGCAAAAGTTGAGATTAAGACAACATTAAACTAACAATAGAATAAAAATAATTGAAAATATTACTTTAAAACAAAGATGAAATGCATTTGTTGTTCTGGTGGTGGTGGTGGAAGATTGCCATTATTGCTGTGTGCCTTCAAGTTGTTTCTGACTTATGGTGACTCTAGTGTGAGCCTATCATGGGGTTATCTGTGGCAGAGAGTGTGTGATATGCCCAAGATCACCCAGTGAGTTTCAAGGGCTGAGTGGGGAACTTATGCTACCTTGAAATGTGGTAGAGTCTTCTTCTTTGGAGGCTTTTAAACAGAGGTTGGATGGCCACCTGTTGGGAATGCCTTGATTTTGTATTCCTGCATGGCGAGGGGTTGAACTCAACGGCCCTTGTGGTATCTTCCAGCTCTATGAACTCTGGTCTCCAGGATTGTAGTCCAACACTCAAACCACAACACATACTGCCACTATTAAATATAATATAGTACCATATAAACCCTTCTCTTGCTTACAAGGATTGTGTGTATGTATGTTAGACCCCATTTGGAACACGGTGTCCACCTCTGGGCACCACAGTTCAGGAAGGATATTGATAAGCTAGAACGTGTCCAGAGGAGGCCTGCCAAAATGGTAGAAGGCCTGGAAACCATGCCTTAGGAGGAGTGACTTAAGGAGCTGGGGATGTTTAGCCTGGAGAAGGGAAGGTTAAGAGGTGACATAATAGCTATGTTTTAAATAATTGAAGGGATGGTATATGGAGGATGGATCAAACCTGTTTTCTGCTGCTCCAGAGACTAGAACATGGAACAATGGCTTCAAGCTTCAGGCAAAGAGATTCCATCTAGGAATTAGGAAGAATTTCCTGATGGTAAGAACACTTCAACAGTAGAATACGTTGCCTTGGAATATGGTGGAGTCTCCTTCTCTGGAGATTTTTAAACAGAGGCTGGATGGTCATCTGTCAGTAATGTTTTCATGGTGCATACCTGGATGGCAAGGAAATTGGACTTGATGGCCCTTGTGGTGACTTTCAGCTCTAAGATTCTATGATTCTGTGTACCTTCAAGTCATCTGTCAACTTATGGCAACCCCACATATTTCATAGGATTTTCTTGGGCAAGAAATACTCAGAGGTGGTTTTGTCAGTTCCCTCTTCTGAAATATAATCCCCAACACCTCATATTAGTTGGCAGTCTCCCATCCAAGTGCTAAACATGGATGACCCATCTTAGCTTCCAAGATAAGAAAGAATCTGGTGCCTTCAGGGCATTTAGACCTTCCCAAAGTCTCACTGGAATAGAAAGGTGTTAACATGCCACCAAAAAGACAACAGGAGCTGTCCTAACTTTCCTGGAAAAGAATCCCAAAGTGTGGGAACAGACATAAGAAGGTCTTCTTCTACATTCCCACCAAGTGGGATAGAGAAAAGTGAATTCCCTGAAGATCTTGGAGCTTGGGCAGAATTACATGGAAGAGTGTTGTTGTTGTTCTTGTTGTTCTTGTGTACCTTCAAGTCCTTTCTGACCTATGGTAATCCTAAGGTGAACCTATCATGGGATTTTCTTGCCTTTGCCTTCCTCTGAGGCTGAGAAAGTGTGACTTGCCCAAGGTCACCCAGTGAGTTCCCATGACTGAGTGGCAATTCAAACCCTGGCCTCCAGAGTCGTAGACCAGTATTCAAACCACTGCACCATGCTGGGTCCATATGGAAGACACAGTCCATCAAACAGCCTGTATCTGAGCTGTGTGGGCCTTTCTAGATCATAACCACCACTTTGAATTCCTCCTAAAATCCAGCTGACAGCCAGTGGGGCTGCTGCAACAAGGCAGTTGTGTGTTTCCTGTAATCAGTACCCATTAGCACCTCTGTGGACCTGTTGAATACCCTTCAAAGGCAACCCCACATAGACTGCATTACAGTAATCCAACTGGGATGTAACTAAGGCATGTGTCACTGTGGCCAAATCAGACATCCCAAGAAACGGGCACAGCTGGTACACTATCTATCTTTTCAGGAGGCACACAGAGAAGTACAATGTTTAATGTAGGTGCGGTCAAGCACCCATCAAGGGCTCCCAAGCTATCAGAGTCCCACTCAAAGGAACCCCTTGGACATGCTCCCTCTCTTTACCATTGCTGCCTGCTTGTTCCTCCATTGCTTGCTCAGGTAGAGCGATGGTGGTGCTGGTGAGTACAAGGAGCAATAGATGCTGCTGCTTGCTGGCTTTACTTCTTCTCAAGCCAGCAAGAGACACAAATGATGAGAGGAGAAGGAGAAATAAGAGCTCATGTCAAAGGTGATGAGGTTGTTGATTTACTGAGGGAAGAGGCCCATTGAGGATGGCCATTTCTGCACTGGACTGTTGTAGCACTACTATTCCACCTTTAACATCCTATGGAATCCTGGAGTTTGCAGTTTAGGGAGGGGCCAGGATTCCCTAGGAAGTTGAAAGTGGAATAATAGCACTATAACAGTCCAGTGCAGAAATGGCCCTAGTCTTGTCTAAGGATGCTCAGAACCCTGGAGTCAGTACTGCACTGAGGGCTGCAGGGGAAAGGAGCAGAGTTTGGGGAAGTTGTATAGACTAGAAAAAGTAGACCAAAGTAACTCCTCCAAGCTCTTGGAAGTTGGTATTAGAGAGACCACCTTCCTGTTCCCTTCCTTCAGCAAAAGCGAAACCCAAGCCCTGTTCTATGGAGCTAAGACAGTGACAACATCTAGCACCTCTTCACAGTAGCAGGAAACCCTCTCAGGTAGGCTTAGACAGCTACCAATACTGGATGGCTACCTCAGACTCAGTAAGCCAGTGTGGTGCAGTGAGTTGAATGTCATACTATGACTCTGGAGAGCAGGATCCAAATTTCTACTCAGCCATGGAACCCCACTGCATGACCTTGGGCAAGTCCCATGCTCAGAGGAAGGCAGAGACAACCCCCCCCACCCCAAAAACAAATCTCACTAAGAAAACCTGGTGATAGATTTGCTTATGGTCATTATAAGTCAAACAACTTGAAGGCACATGATAGCAACAGCAGCTGCTGCTGCAGCAACAACAACCGCAGCCCATGTTTGTATGTTGCACCAAAATCAACGCAGTAGCTCTTGTGAACACCCCCCCCCCAAATGAATTTTATCAGATGTAATCTTTCATGGATACCAGCTCATTTCATGCATCTGACAAAGCTGGCATACAGTCCATGAAAGTTTATGCTAAATAAATTTGTTAGACATTAATTGTGATGTGGGAGAGGATCTTAAAAATTTAACTGGCATTGCCCGGGCTGCTGTTGAGTATTTTTCTTATGATCTGAATGAAAAGAAGAAAAAGAAAACTTGAGGGGGATCTTCAAGCCACCAAATGTATTTCATACCAAATTTCTATGCAGAACTGACCTCAAAGAGCACACAGATTTGTATAGCATGACAGACATTTTAAATTTTAGAATATATTTCTCAGCACAGCATGCTTACTGTGGCAAAGCAAAGCAAAACAGAATAGTTGCACTGAGAGTTAAATAAGGAGCAGTTCCAAAAGGAAGAGAAATTGGAATGTAGCTACTGGAAGGAACACAAAACAGTTGTGGAGCAAAACTTCTGCTGCCGTGGAATACCAAAATTTTCAAGTCATGTAGAATTCTTTGTCAGATATTTTTAAAATTCATTCAGGATGTATGAAGCTATGGCTGTAGAGTTCTATGCAAGATATTCCAGAATGATTTCTTCTGGAATGGTAAGAACATTCGAGAGACCCAGTGTGGTGTAGTGATTTGAGTACTGGACTATGATTCTGGAGGCCAGAGTTCCATTCCCCATTCAGCCATGGAAAACCATTTGAACTGGTGAACTGCTAAAAGACATATTAGTCTCTCTTTCCAAGTCAAAAAGTGAAATGAAGGGTTGGGAAGGAATTAAAAATAAGTAAGCCTGGAGCTCAGCGCTACCCAGGATTCTTGTTCTGCATCGTTTATCCCTAGTTCAGATGGGGAAGCAGGGAGGAAGACTGTTACAATTATTCATTGGTAAGGAAAAATTACTCTTTTTATGCTCAGGAATGCAGCCTGTAGATTTGTAGGGAAATTCCATAATATTGTACTGTGGTCTGACTTGAGTAATACATGTTGGGAAAGTGTTTCACATCATTACTCTGTACTTGCGTGCTTCTGTCCACATTTGTTTTCTTTTTCATTGTTAATTTGCAGACCTGTCAGAATTTTGAGTGGTTACACCTGACACTTTTGCCCTCTCCCTGGTAATTACTTGGTTTGCTTCATGTCTTGTTTTATATTGATTTTTTTTTAGCTTAAGTCTATGTATTTTTTTTTTATTGTTGGGTAGATGGGTGTTGCAAAGTGTTTTGGATGACTTGTGAGCTCCTTTTAAAAACTTCATAGGGAGTCAGAAAAGAAGGACAGAATGGTTTGAAACAAACTGGACACATCTTTCTGGACTGTATCACCCTGAGCCAACAGTGGGGAAGATGGTGTAGTTGTTTGGACAGGTGCAGGTCTCCCTAGTCCAGAAAGTGGGGAGGGGGGAGCATCCAGACGTTCTGCACTTCCAATCCCATCATCATTGCCCATGCTGGCTGGACCAAATGGCAATTGTCATCCAGAGAGCCCTAGACTGAAGAAGGCTGAATTAGTGGCTAGCATTCTGGACTTGGACAGGCCCTACCATTTGGCATAGTGAGGCAACCTTCTTAGGTGGCAGATGCTGGGTGGGCAGATCATGGGAATGAGGTGTTGGAGGACTCAGCTGGATGTGCCAGCTTGGTGTCTCTTGCTCCCTCTCAGCTGCCCAGCTGCCCTTGGGTGGATGCTGTCTTTTCTTCAATGTCGAGGTCAGAGCGTGGAAAAGTCATTTTATTGGACTATAACTCCTAGAATTCTGCACCGGGCGGCTGAGGGATACTGGAACTTACATTAAAAAGATGTAACTTTTCTAAGATCCGGCTGAGAGAAGATTCAACTTTCAGTCTGGTCAGCATCTGTGCAGGGAAAGAAAGTGCCCTCCGCCTCTGATCGAAACAAAGGCACGAACAAACACGACCCTTCCGACCAGTCCCGCTAATTTCGCACCAGCTCTTCACCCCCCAGTTAACAGCCTCAGCCTAACTCAGCAGGACTTGGAGGAAGGGAGGGGAAAAGAATTTGGCCGCATCCTGCGCCCCGAGTCCATCAGGATTCCAGCGCAGAGCTGACAGCCTCCAAGACGTTCAACCCGATTAAGGCAGACCTCCCAAACCCAGACAGTCCATCACCGTTACTTTTTCTGGAACGCAAGTTCTTACAGAACCCGTGCCCGAGACTGGAGACCTCTCTCCATCCCCCCAACTTTAAAAGATGGTACGTGTGTGTGCGTGCTTGCTTACGATCTTTGCACCAGCATGCTCTTAATAGCAAAGAAAGTAACCTTCCCCCCGCCACGCCGCCTCTTTTTTCAGGGCTAAGAATCAATGCAGATCCCCTCCATCAATGAATCGATTCGAAAGTCACGCGGTTAATCTACTTGAGTCGTGCGCCGCCGCCGGGGAGGGAGATTGAGGGAGACAGGCAAGGAGCAGCAAACCAGGCGCAGGAAAAGCCCCAGGGCGCCTCGGCTGGTCCCCTTCTCTACCCCCCCAGCCCTCCCCCTTGGCCACCCCCTTGTCCCCCCCCCGCTCTCTCTCTCTCCCCCTCCCTCCCCACCCAGCGGCGCCTCGTCCCTCCCCCTCGTGGTCCCGGCACTCACCCGCCGCGCTCTCCGTGGGTGGCAGGCGGAGGCAGGACTGCGGGCGACTCCGCGCCCTTGCGCCTGGCTCAGACGCACCCGCGCGCACCCCCGCGCCCAGGCAGCGCGCAAGTCCGGCGCCGCAGTGGCGGCGGCAGAGCGAGAGCGGCCGCCCAAGAGCGCTGTCCGGCCCCGGGGGGTGCTGATCCGTCCCGGGCGCCCCTTCGCCTCCCCCGCCCGAGGTCCCCCCGAGGGGGAGAGGGGGAAGAGGCGCCAAAGGACGGGAGGAGGGGGAGGACGCGGACGCTGCCATGGGCGCCGTGGCAGCTCCCCAAAGTTTCCCGGTGCACAGGACGGAGCCCAGCTGAAGTAGGGAAGCGCCCCCCGAAGTCTCCCTTCACCCCTCGCCGCCCGAAGAAGAAGGTAAGGAAGAGGGGAAGAGGAGGAGGGGGAAGAAGCGTGGTGGGTCGGGGAGGGGGCAGAAAGGGGAGAAGATGGGCCCCCGGTACCTTCCCCAGGCTGAAGAAGGGAGGGGTGGCCTCTTTCTCCCCAGCAGCGAAGAGAAGGGGGGCTGTTGCCTCTGACGGCGGCGGAGGCGGGACTGGACCCGTGCGGACGCTGTAGCCTTCCAAACCGCTTTCGCCTCCCGACCGACCTGCCTTCCGCTGCTGCCCTGGCGCGCGGGATCCGGGGCAGAGGCGGCTTCCTTTCCTTTTCGCCTTTCCGTGCGCGCGAATGAGGGCGGCGGGGCGGTGGGAGGGTCCCGATCCGTAGGCACGGCCGTCCAAGACGGGACGGGATGAAGAGCAGTCAGTCTTTCAAGGAAGGGCTCGCGGGATCGCAGGGTCGGAGCTTCGGTGCTACCCGTCCGCCTTGGCGCGCTCAACGCGGGAAGGTTTGGAGCAGACGCCCGCGTGTCACGACAGTGGTGCGATGCGGAGCCGCGGGACGTAGAAAGATCCTGGCAAAGACAGTCAGAAAGAGATCCCCTTCTCTGCCTACCCCCGGCCCGGAAGGAGAGAAGGAGCTTCTGTTTCCATCAGAGTAGGTGTGGTCGCCGGTCCTCAAGCGGCAGAGCTCTCTTCCCGCAAGCAGAAGTTTTGTGCCTCTAGAACCAACTCGGTCTGTACACAAAGCGCGTACACCCACCACATATTAAAATAAATGTGTGTGCAAGACAGAAGGGAAGAGAGATAAAATAAGGAGGGGAAGAAGAAGATGACGAGCAGAAGGGGATATTCTATGTGACAGGCCCTAAGGATAAGGAAGTCCTGGACCTCCAAATTAGTCGATTTGTATAAGCTGTGCCTTCCAAATATTTTGGGCTATAACTCCCATCCATCCTGTGCCACATTACCGGTGGTCATGGATGATGGGAGTTATAATGAAAGACAACCCGTGGGCAGGAGCTGTGGTCAGACAGCAGGAGCAATGAGCAATGTCCCCCATCCCTTCACAAATCAAGAGACGTGGTATCAAGAGGTGATGTGGTGTGAGGAGCAGAAAGTCAGATTAGGACTCAAGAGACCCTGGAACTTACCTTAGACCAGTCCCTGTCTTTAAGAGTAATCTGCCTCACAGAGTTGATGTGAAGAGAAAAATGGGGGCTGGAAAGCCTGTGAGCCCAGACTGATTTGTGTCCAATGGAGGAGAGGGGGGGATCTGAAGAACAATATCTTCCCTATTCTTCCTCACTTCACTTCTTTAAAATGTAGGTTGGAGGCAAAATTGCCTCCAAAAGTCATGTGTGGAGGACTGTGGGGTAGTTTCTGGCCCAAAAGAATTGTGTAAAATAGAAAAAGATATAAAGGAATCCAATAGCACTAATTGGAAGGGAAGATTTCTAGCATAGGCTTTCATAGACTCTGTCCACTTCATCAGATTTCATATTCATCATATGAATACTACCACTGTTGGGTAAAGTATACTCATGAGGACTCTGGAATTATCCCACAAGGAAGTTTTCCAGAGACCTATAGACAAAGAAGGCCATACAGAATAAGCATTATTCTCTGCTTGTTCAGTGCACATTTTTAAGTCATTTTGAACTTAATGACAACCCGCAAGTGAACCTATCACAAGGTTTTCTTGGAAGGATTTGTTGGAGGGGGTTATCTTTGCTTTCCTCTGAGGCTGAGAGGGTGTGAGGCTTGCCCAAGGACATCTGGAGGGTTTCTGAGACTGAACAAGAATTTGAACCCTGGTTTCCAATAGCCCTAGTCCAATACTCAGACCACTTCACTATTCTCTGCTCACACCCCCGTAAACCATCTACAACATAACATGGGCTGTAGATAAAAGCTTGTAAGAGATTTCTTTAAAGTAGGATCTAGGGTTAGGGATGTTCCTCCCCATGTGGCAGATTGTGTGTGGGGGGGTATGTGTGTAGGTTACACCTGTTTAGCTGAGATTCTGCCTCCCTCCACATACCTGCATACGCATCTGAGTAAGTGTGTGTCTTTGTCCTTCGTTTCAAGTGCAACAATTATGCTTCTTGAAGCAGGAATTTTGCCTCTGTATGTTTGAGGGGGAGGTTGTATCAAAGTGCAAAGATCAGAGGTAGTGTACTATCACACTATAGCTGTGTGTACATGATGCGCAGTTTAAGGACCAGACTGAATATAAAGGACAGATCCTAAAGACCAGCTCTGGTTTACGTTCCAACACCTTGAATTCTATTAAGGAAAGACATACTGGCTCTAGTGTGTGTGATAACACAAAGATTCTCCTTCGTAAAATGTACTTAATTTATGTGCTACCATTCTTCCAAGGAGTTCAGTGATGTGCATGATTGTACCAGCCACCTCATTTTATCCTCAGCACAATCCTGTGAGGTAGGTTTGACTGAGAGAGCATGGCTGGCTCAAGCTCATCTAGGGAGTTTGACTAAGTACGAACTTGAACCAACAGTCCCAGTTCAACGTGTATATTTATTATTGTCGTGTTGATGGTGGTGGTGGTGATAATATTCCATCTTTTCTCCAGCCCTGGGACTAAAAACAGTTGTACAGTCCCTCAATAATGCATTTGTATATTTGTCTGTGTCTCTGTGTATCAAGAATGGAATCCTACAGAGAATTAACTTTTGAGAACATATCTCCGGAGCATATATCAGAGGCAATGAAAAGTTCTGTGTGAGCTTTTTTCCAGCTCGTCTCCCTCTGCAAGACAGAAACTGTGAGAGATCAACTTCTCACAACTGGTGTTTTGCAGGAAGGGAGGGCAGCTTCTCCAAGGCTAGGAAATCTCACCCTGGAGGCAGCAAATAAAGATGAAAGAAAGATCCCATTAGGAAAGCTGTGACTATGAGTCAGAAACACCCTTCATAACATTGTTATTATGTACAATACTCCCCCTCAGAGAAGGAGACGTGCGTGTGGGATGTGGGGGGCAGAGGAATGTCTGAGCAAAGACTGAGTGGGTGGCATGTCTGTGGATGTGATTTTCAGGGTACGCTCTTGTGTGCTTGTGGGCATACACATATTCCTCAAGCAGTCGTCTTCCTGAAACAGCAGGAGTAGTTCATCTGAGAGAACTCCAATGTTTCCTTCGCATTTCTCTCATGCAACAGAGGCTTACCTTGTGGCCAATTCTGATGCAATGTTTTGGAGAAATATATTTTGAAAACATCATAGTAGAATGAAAAATCTACATAGAGGTTGCAGGAATATGCTCAGTTCTCTTTCCTGTGAAATCTGTGTGGATTTTTCATTTGCTACTTTTTTCCTCAATACATGTTAATCAGCCACAAGGGGAGATGTTGTAATTTGCCTAGCAGACAGTGAGCCTGTAATTGTGTGTGTGTGTGTGTGTGTGTGTGTGTGTGTGTGAGAGAGAGAGAGAGAGAGAGAGAGAGAGAGAGAGAACATAATTTGCAGTTAGTTTCTTATTGGGTCTTAATGATTGACCATTTTTGTGAGGAGTGGAAAATGTTTCTTTAAAAGTGTACAGAGAAGTATCCATCACAGTTCTCTCATCTTTGCTTCTTGTTTCATAGACTCCGATATACCAAAATTAAGAACTTTTGCACTTGGCTGGTCCTAGTATGTTCGTGTTCATTTTAGAGCTTCCCAGATGTGGGCTGTGTGTACTTTTTCTAGAGGTGCCAGTCGATTAAAGAACATTCCTTGGTTAATCCTCTGCCTTTTAACTCATTAATCAATTCATGCGTTGGGTAAATTTCATCAAATTTGCATATCACTAAAACCTCAATATAGGTATCTCTTTTTGAGCTCTCAAAAAGAATGTAAGATCACTTGCAGTTTTAATGAGCAAATGCTACCTTGCTTTGCTAGAAGGGAAACTATTTTTAATACAGTCTTTATTCTCTTTCTGTTTTCATTATGCCATCTCCA